>CM061120.1:3416453-3485864 GCA_030770115.1 Daphnia galeata | reverse complement strand
TCCCGTAGGGATTCTGTACAACTTTGCTGATACAGGAGGAACAAATGTTGCAAATTTTTACCAATAGATGGCTTTGGGATATTTTTTTTGCTTTGAACTGCGCGCCTCGATTTTTATTTTTACCAATAGATGGCTTTGGGATATTTTTTTGCTTTGAACTGCGCGCCTCGATTTTTGGCATTTTTTGTTTTTGAACAGCGCGCCTCGAGTTTGGGAATTTTTTGAACCGCGCGCCTCGAGAACGTCATCTGTGGGCCAAAATAATGTCGGTTAGACAAAATAATGTCGGTTAGACATGTCGATTGAACAGAGTTTTATGAGTACAGACATCTTTGAGAAGTGAACAACGTTGGGATTTCGAAATTCAGAGTAACAGAAATAACAAAGGAGAGAGTGGATATATTGTAAACTGAGACGTCTAATAGAGAGCTGAGGAACACTTTGTATGCAGCTTTTTACGTGGACTACAGGTTCTAACGGGTTTAGTGATTTATTGAGTTGAATATTGATTTCACTGCCGTCTCTCAAAATGGTAATGTATTTATTTAATCTTTCGACGATATACGGTTTTAATAGTTTAAATAAGTTAATTTTGTTGCCCATACGCGGAGGTAGCATAAGCTTAAATAAGGTTTATTGTGTTCTCTCTTGTTGAGTTTTAATAAGTTCTATCGTGTTCTCCTTTGTGGAGGTTTGCATAACTTTATGGTGTTTTCCTTTTATGGAATTATGCGTGTACTTTATTTTATAATTTCTTAAAGATGGTTTGATCTTAAAAAATAAAAAATTTTTTTCGCATTCTTTCAGGACGGTATGCTGATCAGCATGGCATAAATAGGTAATCAGTGTGAGTTATTTAAATATATGTTATCGATATAACGACGTTATAAGTCGAAGGCTATTCTTTTCGATTAGACGATTCACTGAATTCAGTTGTATTTTAACAAGTTAAATAGTACTCTTTCGTTCCTTAAAAGGTTTGGTCTAGTCCTGTCTGTCATGTTCCATTCATGATTGTTTTCTTTGGTAAAATCTTCGTTCTTTTACGTGTTGAGAGGATATTATGTTGAATGTTGTTTCTAAAACGCAATTCACTTCTAGAAGTATCGGCGAAGAACTAAAAATTTATGCGTAATGGCTTCCAGCAAAAATGGAAATCTTGAAATTGCAAAGCGTTCGAAACGTAAACAGGTAAAGTGTTATATTTATTTAAATAAAGTTGACTTAACATCCAAGAAATATTTTAGACCTTTGAAGCTAACAATCTTCCAGAAATAGATGTTGAAGAAACGAATCTTACTATGGCTTCCAGTGAAAATGCAAATCTACCAATTGCAAAGCGTTCGAAGCGTAAACAGGTATAAATATGCTTGATTAATTTCAATAAAGTTAACTTAACATCCAAGAAATATTTTAGACCTTTGAAGCTAACAATCTTCCAGAAATAGATGTTAAAAAAACGAATCTTCCTATGGCTTCCAGTGAAAATGCGAATCTACCAATTGCAAAGCGTTCGAAGCGTAAACAGGTAAATATGTTTGATTAATTTCAATAAAGTTGACTTAACATTAAAGAAATATTTTAGACCTTCGAAGCTAACAATCTTCCAGAAATAGATGTTGAAGAAACGAATCTTCCTATGGCTTCCAGTGAAAATGCGAATCTACCAATTGCAAACCGTTCGAAGCGTAAACAGGTAAATTTGTTTGATTAATCTCAATTAAGTTGACTTAACATCAAAAAATATTTTAGAACTTTGAAGCTAACAATCTTCCAGAAATAGATGATGAAGAAAAGAATCCTCCTATGGCTTCCAGCAAAAATGCAAGTCTAGAAATTGCAAAGTGTTTTTAAAGCGTAAACAGGTAAAAATAGTAGATAATTTTTAATTAAGGGAAATTAACATTGAAAAATTATTTTAGACGTTTGAAGCTAAAAATATTCCCAGAAATAAATCATTCACGAAACGAAACAAAAATGATCTAATGCATCAGGTCTTTATTATTAATTAAAATCGTTAATGTTTTTTTATTTCATTTTGGGGGGGGGGGGGGGGGGGTATAGTAAAACAATTTTTTTAAGCGCTGTCTTAAAATAACCGCAAAAAAACGTCTGAAAAGGCTAGCTCTAATCAATTGGGTCGTGAAGAGCTAATAGCTGTTGGAGCTTCATGCAATCAGCAGGTAAAGAATTCATAAATCAATTATCTAATTTCCTTTATTTTGAATTATTGCGAACTTTCCTGATTAATGTATTCACACATGAAAATAGAAATCTAGTAACTAAAATGTATTTTTTTCAGATATTTGAAACTAGCAATCTTCCTGGAGTGATGGAAAATAGGGAAAACAATCCAATTATAAATAAGGTAACTAATTTTACGTTTGTTTCTTATTTCTTTAAATTTCATTCATTTGGTATGAATCATTAGCTTTTTCTAATAAGAAAATATACACAGTCATGCTTGAAAGTTTTCTAACAGGACAAATGGTTCAGCATGTTTTGTATTTTTTTTAAATTTGATGGAGGGGATCGATGACTCCCCTTTACCTATTCCTTTTCCTCGCTAATCTACTATTCTCTTCCTTCAATTTTTTTTTTCAAATTTTCACACTTCTTGAACAGGAAAAAAGAAATAGGAATCCTTCTATCAAATTAAAACCAAAATATGCAGAGTCATTTGATTGCTAAAGAAACTTTTACGCATGACTGTACGTAGAATCCAATAATGTATATGTCTATAATGTATATACATAAAGCCTGGGCTACATTGGGGCGATTTTTAAAGTGTTTTGAGAAAAAATCGGT
The DNA here is from genome assembly GCA_030770115.1 of Daphnia galeata. NCBI lineage: Eukaryota > Metazoa > Arthropoda > Branchiopoda > Diplostraca > Daphniidae > Daphnia > Daphnia galeata. Next base: position 3,483,056 of record CM061120.1, on the reverse strand, counting down.
TTAAGCAGCGGTTTTACGCCCAAGCAAAATCTGTTCCCTTCCACATAAAGGTTGCTTAATGTGGGGTGATTTTTAAAGTATTTTAAGGAAAAATCGGTTAAGGCAGCGGTTTTACGCCCAAGCAAAATCGGTTGCCTTCCACATAAAGGTTGGTTAAACCGATTTTTTAAAGAAATATTTTACGTAAGCCTTAAAAAAACCCAAGTGTAGCCCAGGCTTAGGCGAAAAAAGATCCGAAAAGACTGTTAAATTCATTTTCAGCAATTGTATTTATTGTTATACTGTATTTGTAGCCCTGTCGTACAGTTGAAGATAGAAGGTCTCAAAAGACTAGACGTGATAAAGCATCGAAATATCTTTCACAACAGTACGACGAGATCAATCCAGGCAAAGATCTATTGAATGAATTGTTCACTGCTGAAGAATTAGCTACTTTAGAAAATGCTGGAATGCCACAACCAGTTTCGCCTGAAAAATTAGCAACGATTACTGAAGCAATCCACGAAGATTATCATTCGGAAATAGTCGTCTGTGCTGTTTGTGATGAAATGTTTTCCCATTCGGAAACAAAGCTTTTCGGTGCGTCTCATCTTCCAAGCAGTTTTTTCAGTGTTTTGCGTAAACCTTCTGCATCACCAGATGGAGATTCAACATTACATCCGCTTCTTCTGCAGCAATATGATGTAAGTCATTATTTTCCAAGTGATGCGCGGTTTCAAGGGTTACTGATATCCCCCGTGGTGTAGAAATTCACCGCAAAAACTGCTCAATTGAAATTCAGAATTGTTGTGAGTGTAAACTATACATTTGCGTTACTAACGGATGTTTAACAGCCCTTCAAAAAAAAAGAATTCCCAAGTTTGCGATTGCTAATGGAAATTATATTGGTCAACTCCCGGAAGCGATACGTGAAATGACTTTTGCCTCTAGATCCTTAATTCGACCAGTTACTTCATTCGGTCGAATGGGTTCTTACTCTGATACGAGTGGGACGCGATTGACAGGTCATATTTATTCAAATCGTCTTAACACAGCCCTTGTAAGGCAGAAACTCCCGATGGCTCCTGCAGATACAGCGATCCGTGTATTGATTGTTTCGCCAATGGCTTCTGACCAATCCACTGTATCAAGAGCAAAATTGGCATCAGTGAAATCTGATTACATTGTTGAACGCGAAAAAATTGCCAGTTCTTTGCTTTTTTTTCGGAATGTTGGCAACAAAGTAATGAAAAATGTTGAAGTCGATCAAGATACAATCAACAATCTACCTTCTGATAAAACGTCAGTGGATATGGTTTTTACGACAGAAATAGAAGAAACTGAAGATCCCCATCAGGATTCTGATTTAGTTCAATCAGCTGGATTAGATAACGGCACAGGCGGACCTTCTTTATCTAGATCCAGTGAAGAGTTTCTTGATGGCGTATTTGAATCGGCAACCGTTACTATTGGAGCTCCAGAACGGGAAGAAATTAACGACCACGAAAAAATTGCTCGGGTGTTAACTACGATACTCGATGATGGTAATTCATTATTTCATCTTATCCTTCCTTGATTACATATTTTTATCAACATCTGTATTTTTTAGGTACATCTTTAAGTGATACGACTAGCCATGATGAAATGGGGACCAATAACACTTCATCTACTTATGTTGTACGTCCAGAAAAAGATTTTGCGTCTGATTCCAATCCCGATTATCTTGAGCTTCATTATCCTGATTTGTTCCCATTTGGACGTGGTGGATTTGGAGAACAGAGGAAGAATCAAATTTCAAGACAAGCTTTAGTAAAGCATCTTCTGAATTTGAGTACAAGACAATTTCAACAAGTGGATTTTGTTCTACCCATTTATGACATGGTGACCCGTCAGCAAGTATCAAATATGGCTTATGTGCGATCTATACTTCCATCTCGATTGTCGGGTCCAGAGCGAGGTACTAGTAGCAAAGGAGAAGCATATGGTCGAGTTCCGATGGAAGATTTGAAAGCTGCGCATGATTATAAAGTAGTATGCGCAGACGCTGCTAATCGGGGTTTGCGATTTCCTCCACCTCCCACGAGTCTTAATGGATTAGCAATGGATTTCTACACAGATATTCGACTAGCCACTCAGCCGATGCAGCATTCAGAAGCAGCAGCAAATCGAAATCGTCAAATGGTTTATGCTGCACACAATTCCCTGGGAAAAGCTCAGATTTGGTTTACAGTGAGTCCTGACGATACTCAATCGTTCAAGATTGTTTGGTACGCACTGGGTGCAAAGGGAGCGTACTGTAAAAATCCAGTGCCTGCTGGAGATTTTCGATTCAAACTTTTGGCGAAACATCCTGTTGCAGCGGCACTTCATTTTCAACGCATTATGAAAATTGTTGTCAGAAGAGTCATCGGTTGGAATAAAAAAGAAAAATTGCCCTACAAATCAGGTGGCGTGTTTGGCGTTTCTAAAGGCTACCTAGGACTTGTTGAAGAACAATCACGACTCACATTGCACGCTCATTTTCTAATTTGGCTGTATGGTCATGAAAACATTGAACGACAACTTCAAACCGCGTCTCAACTGGATGAATGCGAAACGAAAAACTTGCCGTTTGTTGATCACGATTTATTCAAGGTAATCACGATGTTTTTTTTCGTATACTTGGTATCTTATTTCACCTAAATTATCCACTATTTTTCAAATTTCTTAATAAAATGTGATATAAATCTTATGCAATTGAACAAATTTGATTTATTTTACAAACTTTTTTTAACAGAATACTGCTGGTAATAGTGGACGAGAGCATTTCACACACGTTTGCAAAAGTTTTGAAATTGTTGGCAAAGAACATCGAAAGCTTTTCGACGGGCGAATTATTGTTGCAGGGGAGAAATGAGATGACACTGATAACAAGAGTGCCCTGTTTACAAACTGTCCCGGTGAATTGGAATTAGCAAGCAGATGAAGCTCAAGGAGAAACTAAGAGTCGCCCAAGTAATATAGATGTTGAGGCGCACGGTTTAAAGTGCCCTGAGTCCTGCAAAGTAACCTACACTGTAACGAGTCGCATAGACGCAGCACTTGAAAGCGGATACAGAAGATGCTTTGGAAAGCAACAATTATCGAAAAAGGAAGTTATTGATTTAATCTGGCTGGGAATGCCACTACAACCAAATGTTGAAGACGTTGAGGCATCAGATCGCTGGCTGTTGAATTTCGCTTCAATTCAAGTTCTTGTAAACATGCATGACTGGAAACATCGCAGCAGCTGTTTTAAGAATCGCAGATTGTTGTGTCGCTATAATACACCGCACGACACAGTTGCTGAAACGAACGTAGCTCCTGTCTACCCAAGCTCTCCGGATATTACTCAAGGAGAAGACCCAGAAATGCCGAAATCCAAAGATATCGTTTACCTCAACATAAGTCTGAAGAAACGGGCCGTTTTTATGTTCATGACTGATTGTAATCCCACTGTGTTAGCTGTTTTAGGTTGCAACAACTGTACTCGTTACGTTGAAAATCAGAAAGTTAGTCTTTACTACGGTGCCTACGCATCCAAGTACAGTACTGAAAACGGGAAAGCTCTAGCTGAATTGATGCGTGCATTGAACGCCCATGAGGAAAGAGACTACTCAAGGCAACAACAAAATGGCTGAACAAACGGAAAACGAAGCCTGTTAAATGTAGTTCCAGACAACGGTTTAAAAAAATTGAGTGCTTCTATTGGGATTGCACGACTGTTATCTGAGCAAGAGCCGCGACCAACGGTGAAACAGTTGGGGCTCCTATAGCTTCTTACTGTGCTTTGGGAAATGATCATGTTTGTAATGTCTCATGATACTGCCGTTCTTTCCGGTTCCGCAGGGCCAGAGCATTCATACCGATCTGAAAAACTGACTGCTTCGGGTCAACGACAATGGAATAGTGTTGGCTACCATCCAGTGATACGTTTATCCGTAGTTCAAAACGACCCCATCATTGAAAGCTATGACTACTGGGAATTTTATTAGCAGTCAGGAAAAGTGCCAGCTCAAATCGGTAGAAAATGCAGTACAGCATAATGAATTTGAAATAAATCAACATTCTTTAACCAATTGTTTTTATTGCAGCATTTCAAAGACATTGAAGAATCCGACATGGAGAGTACGGAGTTTGTTCAACGAGGCCGATTTCAGCATAAGTTCAATTGCGGTCATCCTCAATTTGAAACTCACGGTCACTGGGAACGAAAGAACCTTCATTGGCCTTCATACAGTGGTTTAAGAGTACCGGATGTGCTAGGATTAGTAGACAACAGTGATTTGAACATTGATGAACTTACTTCAAGACGAGAACAATACGCAGAAGATGTGCTTATCATGTTTTACCCATTTCGAACACTCAATGGTAATTTATCGTCGTGTAAATTTAAGACTTAAAATTTAAAAAAACAATTTTTAATGAAATTTTATTTTTATTAGATTTATTCGATGAAAACGGGACTTGGTGGAGTAGCTATTTGAAACGCAAACCGTTGCTTGATGCAAACGAAAAAACAGTAGCCACCCTTCACAACATGCAAAATTATTACGAGTCATTCTGTAGAAAAAATTGCCTATCAGAAGATCATTTGTTTAAACGAGGAGATCCTATTCCTGCAGTGCCAAGAGACGATATCGACGATGACATTGTAAATCTTATTGACGTGGAAAATGCTTCAAACACACTAGCTGGTGTCCAAGAAGCCAAGTCAAACAGCGTGACTGATCCTTTCGTTAAACTTCTTTCATCATTCAACGAAAATCCTGTACGCTTAAAACTGGTATCTGGCTTTACTTTAGTAACCCCGGAACAAGCTCTGTCGGCCATCAATGTATTGCCCACCAAAAACAGTAGCAAGAAATCCGTATTTACTCTGCCTGGTAGATCTCAAGTTGGAGCGTTAGTAGAAGATCCAAAAGAAGACCCGATGAACAATAAAGTGTTTTTGGATGCACCTGTGGGCACACGAGTAGAATTGCTTCAAAATATTGAAAAAGCACTGTCCAACAGGTCTAATTGTTCTTCTCCTATAACTACAAATCAACCAGCAAAATTGGAACCCAATTTTCCAACTCTTCAACAGCAGTCCCGACATTGGGTGACTAAACGGAGAAACAACACATGGCTTTTGTTTTAAATTGGGTCTGCTCTATTGCAACATATCGCTTTGGCCAAACTGTGTGAGCTCAGGAAATTCATCAATTCAAATAGCTCTTCTTACTGCAAACATCAACTGAGTTTGTTGAAGAAATAATGCCTACTCCTCACTAATACTTTTCCTCAGCGGTTCCGGTGGCACTGGTAAAATCTAGAGTCATCCAAACATTTGTAGATTTTGCCCGCAGATGGCATTCCACCCGCCTCTGTGGTTTGTGTGTGCATCTTCCGGTGTGGCAGCAGTTCTAATTGGGGGGTTGCACTCTCCATTCGGCACTAGGCATTTCTGCAAGAATGGTCGATTCCGACCCAGCAGTGATCAAATCATTGCCTGGTCTGAAATTGGATTGCTAATTTTGGAACGAATTCAGCATGATACAACCGGCCTTATTCGCTTCATGAAAACGAAAGACTAGAGAAACTGAAGGGCAATTCAAAACCTTATGGGTGCATACACCTTGTGCTAGTGGGGTGATTTTTATCAACTTTCTCCGGTCGGCGTCACCATTTACAAGCTTCCTACCCGGCAAGAAAATAATTCGGACGACCACATCACTAGCATCAAATGCGTGCTCGTGTACATGGAAGGAGTGGCCTCACTGATGTTATTGAATTAACCGAAAATCTTCGCCAAACTGACACGCGATGGGCAGATTCACAAAAAAGATGGCGCGTTAAATCAACTACCAAGCAGGACATTGACGATGTCCAACAAAAGATTCATTTATCCCACAAAGTGCTGTCATATCGTCACCTCCTTTGGGTACCGTTATCGCCGTTCCAGAAAAATCATCAAGAGAAGAGGCACTAAAATTTTGCGAAGTTACTATGCTGTACAATTTGCCTTTGATTCAACGCAACAGCACTGATTGCGTAACCGTGGGCGTACTGCTTATAGAAGCATCAATCTCAAAATCATCTGGTCATCAACGATAGATCCCAATCAGCAGAGTACATCGCTCATTAGGATCAAAGCGATTGAAGGCACCGGGAAATCTTTACTGTTTCATCGAGCACCATATATGGTCACTATAGAAATTCCGATGTATGTAAAGGAGTGGCAAATGGAACGGACGCACACTGGAAGACATTTGTTTGCGGAATTCGGCGGTAATTAGAGTTGCTAAACTGAACGTATCGGAACGTATGACTCATGCGCCGTCTATGCCGAAGAAGATGTCCTTTGTCTTGTGTTTAAAACACACAGCTTCTGGGTGGAGTGAGTCCTTACTTTATCCACGTCTCGATAAAGATGTTTTCCGCTTGTCGTTTCCCAAAAAACTGTGTGAAATGCAGATTAGGAAAATCGGGAAAAAACATTTCAATTCAAGTAAGCCATTTCCTTGTGTCCTATCGGTGGTTCTAACCGGGTCACAAAGTTCAAGGCAAAACACTAGATGCGATCATACTTGGCTATGCTGTCAAGAGCATCATCTGTATGGAAGCTCGGAGATTGGATTAGACGTTATACTTGTCACGCGTTCGGAAAATTATCTGGATTTTATAACGTTGAACTAATATTAAATACTTGATGTACAAGAAATATAAACCCTAGAACTCACGTGATTCGCGAAATGAAACGGTTATCGCTATCGAAAATGTCACCATTCGAAGACTTAAAACAGTTTTCGATGATTTGATGACTTTCTAAAATTCGTTACATATGTTAGCAATTAAGAATGGGTAAAAAATATTGATTTTTGGTATTATACCATAAAAACGAATAATATTCTAACAATCTTAAGGTTATTGTTTCAGATATTTCTTGCATTTTACAAAGAATAAAGTCATAATGTATACAACTGTATCTATTTAGTTTATTTTAAATTTTTAATATTCCCATATTTTAGTTGTCTCCATATCTGGTATGGAATAGGAGTAACTGCATCAGTTGACTGGTAGAGAAGCTACCTGAAAAAAAATGCAGATTAGGAGAAAAAAATTAGGGCGGGTTCCTGTCTTCTGACCTTTGCTCACCTTTCATGCAGACGAGGGGCAAACGGGAAACATCTATAATTAAAATAAGCAATTTAGATTACCATTTTTAATTTAAATACTTTTAGGAAATATATAAATATACCCCAAGTGGCAGGGAAGTTGAAGGGAGTGATTTCCTACACAAACACCCAAGGGCGTTCGGAAAGGATAATGTGTCCATATCTTTGGCAATGCATGTTGGGCATAGTCTCCCCCAACTGAAGACTAATTACACTGCAGACAATGTTCAACAACATGAAGTCCTCGAAGTAACAATCACCTTCAGCATCTATCAAGGTCTTGCCCTGCTCTTGTGTGATGGCTTTTTGCCAACTCTTTCTGCAATAGCCCAGTATTGCCAAAAAATAAACTGCAATTAGATTTAAAATTCCAGATACCATTAACATGAGTATACAAATATTGTTTCTAATAAATGTGCTGGTATCTCAACATGACTTGTTGCCTTGTGGAGAATGGATGTTTTTGGACCATGTTTTGTAAGCTGCTTTGGCTGATTCACAGCATTTTCCATCTCTTCCTTAGTTGCTTTGGGAACTTTGCTAATTACCTTAAAAATAAGTAGAAAAACAGTTGTAGAGAATGTTAGCAGCCAAATTGAAAAGAGAAAAATGTTTTATTCTTCATTGGTTGCTGGATTCGCAAAGGTCTCTCCATTCATTTGCCTTTGATTCCACCATTTTTTTATTGATTGATGAATAGTTTTGTCGTGGGACAGCACAGGTGTTTGTCACAATTACAGACTGGCATGTTGAAAAGACTTTGGGATCTGTTAAAGGATCCAATGGAAACAAATATTGAAAACTCTCACAGCAGCGTTTTTTACTCCTTAACATAGAACCGATTTCCCTACTTACTACCCCTTAATAGTGCCAAACTACTTTATCAGGTTTTTCCTACTTAAAACTGACAAACTACTTTAATAAATGTATCATACTTACATTTAAGATTCATACTTAATATTACTTATAACAAAGAAAAATAAAAAATCCGCCCCCCCATTAGGTTCGAACCATCAACCTATGGATCATGAATCCAATTGCTAACCACTAGAACCTTTTGTTATATTGATAAGAGTAAATTAAGACACTGATTCACTAGGAATGGACTCCGTAATTTTTGCTTCTTTCAAGGAAATCTTTAGTTGAAACTTGAAAATAAGTTAATTGTGCAAAATCAAAGTTTTTTAAAATGTAATTGATAAAAGCCGTTGACCCATAAGAAGTGGTACCCTTTTGAATAGTGTGATTAAAGTCGCTTAACTTATTTAACTATCTATATTAATCAATACGGTAGCTTGGATTTTAAATTTTTTAAATCAATAGTAAGATTTCATATTAACGAATATGAGTATATTTAAAATATCGGAAACAGTAAATTTTAATAACAAATTTGATTATAATTAATTGTTTTGTATAACTTAACTTATAAGAAGAATTACTAACTTGCGTTTACGATTGTGACACGTTTTCTTTTATTGTAATAAAACCACTAGCACATTCAAAGCATCATGTCTATTGATTTGTATTTATGTGCCCCATCATTGCATTCTTTTGAAAACAAAGCTCAGTTGCATGTATCCCTCGATATTATAAAGTTTGTAAAAATTATAAGTATTGGAGATAATAAATGCTACTTGTGCTGTGTTACTGAGCAGTAACTTAACTTTCAATGCTTCCTTATACTCTCTTTTCTAGCTAATAAGTAAAAACGTCTTAACCGAATTAATGCTACTTGTGCTTGTTACTACTTAACTTTCATTGCCGTCCTTACTCTCATTTCTAGCTAAGTAAAACTTCTTTACCGAATTCCACTCTTAACGGAAATACCATACTTAAATTTTCTAGGTTCTCCTACTGACCTTATAAGTTAAATGAAAAGTTAAGTAGGAAAAAATTTATTCAAGCAGGAAAAAATACGTTCCAGTAGGCGAAATCGTACACGTATTCTTTCAAGTAGGATTCTGGACAAATTAAGTAGGAAAATTAGATTTTAAGATAGGAAGCCAAACTACTTTACGTGTTCAGTACTTTTAACCTACTGGAAAAAGAACTTTTCAGTGGGGAAAACGCTGCTGTGCTTCAAGTAAAATTAATGTGTAAATGATGACTAAACAGTTACATAATGGACTTATGAACGTATATACTGAAGTTCGATGGAGTCTTCATTCTTCTCCCTTCTCTAAGTGTCAGCTTCAGTAGCAGTATATAGACAGATTTGAAAACATTCTGTTTAAAGGAAAGAATAAGTTTACAAAATGAAAGAATATTTTTAAAAAGTAAAGATTGACGTACAATTGATTTAGATAGGAATATCTCAGGTGTTATTATCTTCAAATGTTGTTTGAATTGTAAATTTCAGGATAGAGCAAATTAGTAGTTCTGTATGAAACAATCTAAACACAAACACACAACACGTTAATTGAATCAAATTTGGAAAATTTATTATTACATATTGGAAAGTAGAAATCAACATGATAGTGCTTAAAGGGAGGATGTATTTTCATGAGACCGAGCTTACTCAATGTCCGTCAATGCCAGCCTCTATATATACATAAGATCCTTTACTTAGATGAAATTAAGTTATGTAGCCCAGATCAATAAGTTGTAATAAACTTGGTAATTGTTTGTATGATATCCTTAATTGATATAGCCTTGATAAATTAAATTAAAAAATACGATAGATTTAACTGATTTATTTGAAAATGATGCCATAAATGAAAATTTTTAATTTAGATTTGGATTAGGCAGTTCAAAATCCGAAAACACCACTATCTTCGCTGCTGCCGCCGTTGTACCAGTTTTCTTCATCTGGTTCATTTCTTTCTAATGTAATCCTCGAGCCAGTCTGCTAACTCATGGGACTGTGGACAGAATCTATTAATCTTCAGAAACGATGAAATACTCAAATGCTCAGAAAACAGTGCATTCATTTTTTTACCTTAATGATAGTGGTCATTGAAACATGAAAATACATCTCCGTCCATTTGCAAGTCCTTGAAACTGACTGTTGCGCAACGGCGGTAAGGCCTATCATCTCAATAAAATCTTGGTGACCAAAACTTGTGATATAGCTTTTTCTACATTCACGATCAGCTTAAAAAGTATTTTTTTGTATATTGGGCTTTACAGTTTTTTGAATTAGTGTCAAAAATTTCTTACCTTTCCACTTGGTGTCTTTAACGACATTTTTTTCACCCACTTCAATCCATTCAAAAAATATTCCAATAAAATCTGTAATGAAATTGTAACATGATGATTAATGAGATGCATTAGTTTTTCATCCGTTATGGTTGCTCCTACCGATGCGCTGTTTTTCGATGGTTAGGTCTAGCGCAATAATTTCTTCGATCAAATTTGTAGGAGTATGATATATTAGGAAAGTTCAATACTTCAGTGGCCTCATAATTAACCTCGTTCAATCTGTAGAAAAATTATTGTTTTATTGTTAAATCCCCTATTATTCAAGATAATAAGGTTACCAAAGTCTGTTTGTTTAGAGTTATTCCTTGCTTAGGGAAATCCTGCTGTTGTCTTGTGTTATGATGGAGACCGACAGCGTTTTGTAATGCAATAGATGTAGTTTTCCTTTCATACAGAAGATTATATAAAAGTTATAGGATGTACAGTTTCTGACTATCGCAATTAATGGTTTCGCTTTAATACTGACCTGTAGTTCGTCGTTGTAATGTAACGCTATTTTACCAAACGATAAGCCAACAAATTCTGTTGCTTCGCAGTCAATCCAGTTGGTCAGTTGGTAATCCTTGGCCATTTTCAAATGTTTTCATACTTTTAAAGGTAAGTCGAGCATGCAGTTTGAATCGTTAAAAACAAATGTATAAAATATAAATTTGTTTTTAAGTTGAGTGTTAAATGATCGAATGAATGTTTTACTTACGTTGGATTTACAGAAATAATAGAGTTTAATCCTTTATCTCCTAATCGCGGTTTTTTGGCTGACGTTCCTGCTATATTTTGCTGACTTTCCGAAAAGCGTTTTTCTCCGATGAGTGAATCCAGGCTGGCCACAATGAATGATGGAAACTGCTTACTGGTATGTGCTCTCAATATAACTTGAAAGGAGATTTTTTAAATTTCTATTTCTGTAGGCGTAGTTACACATTTAAAGGAAATCAGTTGGGATTCCCCCTTTGCCTTAAAGATTTAATTTTATTTTCATTTCAGTTGAAAGTTTCCCCTCTTTTCAGAGAATAAGCTTATTAGAAGAGAAATGTTAACGAAACGTTAGTAACGATCATTTTTCTGAAGATTTTTAATTACCAGTATCAGTACCCGATGTACCAGCAAGTCTTTAAAGACAAGAAAAAATTCTCAGAAAGGCGTTGATCAAACGTCGACAATTTCTTTTCTAGTGAAATGAAAACTAAGACGTTTTCATTACGTTTGTTGTTATAGCTTTCGCTTCACACAAGAAGGAAAATCAGTTGCTTTTGAACACTGCAGAAGAAAGGTTCACCGTGGATTTAGGGAAGAAACTAAAAACTAAGGAAGATTTTATTGAGAAGCCCGGGATGAGCAGCAATAACATGGATTTGCTTGAAACTGGAGGAGGTGTTAACGAGATCGAGGTAACTCCAACGAAGGAAGAAAAAGCTGATGCGTTATCAGAAAGAAAAAGGTCTTCAACTGAAATGAGTAAAACGAGCATCGATTCCGTAAATACTGGAGCTAGTACCGCAAGCACTGATTCATCCCCAGCCAAGAAAAAAATGGAGGCTATGAAAAGCAAACATCCGAACGCAAGCAAAAGTAATCAAGTCGTCCCTATAGCCTCACTGTTTTTAGGAAATCCAAGGTAAGCTTCTGTTGCTCAATGATTTTTGCTGGTGATTTATATTTCGTTATCTTGTTTAGTTTTAAAATTGGCGGCAAGATTGATTCACATGGTTGTCAAGGACGTTTTTTTTCAAAAAAAACATCAGAAACTTATTGATTTAACTTTTCTTGATCAATCTGGTGAAATTAAAGTCACTGTGTGGAGCAATCTGGTTGAAAAGTGGTCAGGCGTTTTGAAGGTATTCTTTTCAAACAAAAAAAAAATTATTGTCGTCTAATGATTTTTTCTTAAATTCTGTTAGAAAAATAACATTTACATGCTATCGGGATTGTTTCTTATGAAACCAGTATTTACTAGAACTTTTCCTGCAATTGCCGTGGAGGCTAAATTTACCGATAAGACTCAAGTAAATATTTTCTTCAGTGTTATGTAATATTATTTCATGTGTGTTTCTTTTTTATGGACGACTAGTGTACTTTGATCTCTGAATCAGACGTAGCTCAATATGATATTCCACGTTTGCAGTTCAATTTTAAAGATTTCAATTCTTTGTCGAGCGATTCAAAATATGGAGACATAATTGGTAAGTTGAATTTTCAACATAATTTTGAAAAGGAATTTAATGACCTACGCTTTTTCCTTTTTTAATTGTAAAAGATGTAATTGGTATGGTAACTGAAGTGTGTGATTTGGATTCCACCGATGAGAAATCTCTTACTCTGATGAACCGTGATACCGAGCAAGTAATACTTTGCACATTTAAACTTATAACCGTCATATTGCATTAATGATTGAAAAATTATTTGAAATAGATGGTGATTCACGATGCGGAAAGGGTCAAATTCCAGATTATACCACTCAAAAAAGAATTGATTCCCAATTCTGCAATCATCGCAATCAAAGGAATCAAGGTCCTACGAGCGATAGATGATTTACCCATAACTTGCTCCTTTTTTTCAGACTCAATTTTATTGGTAAATTCAACTGCTTCATACCAGAAATAAAACTAATTAGTAATCATCTTATTTCAAATTCATTTAGATGGATGAAACTGAAATGGAATCATATCCCGAATACAACGAAATTCAAGAATGGATCCGTGAAATCAATAATTGATTACTTTGGAATTTCAATAGCTAATAACAAAGTTGTTACTTTTGAACCTAGAAAAATGAATAAACATTCGCACAGTAGTTTGTTTTTAATATGCATTCTTTTAACTGATCTTTTTCATTTAATATCTTTAAAACGTTTTTTTTTAGATTCACATAAAGTTAACATTTAAGTTCTTTGATCTTTCTAATGGTTTAAAGGCCTCGTGATCCAATAATATTCAATATTTACAATTATTTCATTGTAACGGTGTTTTCTTCTATTTTCATTCTTTCTCTGTGGTTTCATTGCGCTGTATGTCAAATTTATTTTCATACCTGGCCATAGTTTTTAAAAATAATTTTTTTCATTTTTTCATCTATTTCTTTAATTTGTTGAAGATAGGAATGAAATATTTATTTAAATTTGCCAATTTTATTTGTCACTGAAATTTGACAGCGAATTTTTTTTTTGTTGAAGTAAACTATAGTTGTAACTTTAATGTTTTCCAAGTTCATTTTGAGATTGATTTCATGATGGACCTGTAGTTTTTAGTTTTTTATTAAATGACATTCATTGTTTTTCAATGTATTTACATTCATTGTTTTTTTTGTCAAACCTATGATTACAAAATGAGGTGTCTTTACAAAGATCAATGGTTCTGAGTTTGCATGCTTATTTTTCATGAAAATCATGTTTCTAGCATTGCAAACCCAGAAGAACAATTTATAATCCCTCATTTCCTATAAAATCTTAATTTCACTGTCATACCCACACTTTTTTTATGCCCTCCGGGATTATTTGCCCTATTTTCTCTAACCTTGGCCGTTTCCGGCCTAGGGTTGGCGCACTTTTATGCACACCTAATCTGTCTAGACATGTCAAAAATCTGTCTAGACATGTCTAAAGGTCTAGCGCGCGAGTTTTACAAAGAACTACCCTACACTTATCAGAAGCACACGAATTAGGGGGTATACCCACTTTTTTACGTGTGGTACAAATTCTTCAAAATCCACACGAAACACAACACTTTCATTGGTCCACTTGACAAGTGTGGCCTAAGTGGAGGTAAAAATTTTTTACTGTGTAGTATAAACTACAGTTTTAGTACTGATGCGAAAACTGTAGGAATTGTCTCTTTCTTGACATTGTTTGCAGTCTTGTAGAGCTTTCTTCAACAGTGATCTTGCCTGTAAGCATTTTCTTGGATGAGTTGACTCTGTCAAAGTAATTGATTGAGCCAAACAAGCTCTGTTCGATGACAATAAACCATTGTAAAGGGAATTAACAACATTTTGTTCTCTGTCAATTCTTGCAATGCTTGAACGATTTGAAAATGATTTCGACAAAGTGTAGATATTCCATGCTGACGACCTACCCCGCAATAAAAACTGTCTATTCAGAAATCGTGTCTCAAAAACGGCAATCTCATCATTTTAAATGTTTTTTAAATTTTATAAACAACAATTTTGTTTTATAAACAACAATTTTGTTAATGTTGAAATTTGAAAAATTAAAGTCAAAAAGCGAAACGTAAACAAAATGCAAAAGTAGCAGACGACCTAGAGTTGAAAACAACAAACAGGTTGGTGACACACGCTTGTGCACTAAGGCCATGAAGTACAGAAAGTAGTACTGTACTTCATGCTAAGGCTAAGGGCCACAAAAAAAGCTACTGCCATCTAGCGGTCAAATTTTGAATAAACTACTCCCAAAAACTTTCGAAAAATCTGTCGTCTGCACAACGTCTGCAAAACCTTGTCGTGATTTCAAGGTGGAAAAAGCTTGGCATCGAAACGTCCTCTCTAGTGTGTCTTGTTTACAGCCGGTTCTGGCTTCGGTTTGTCTTCTTGTACATTTTTCATCTTGAAAATATTTGTTTGAAATCAGTTGGAATAACATCCAATATGTCGAGTGAAGTGGCCGAAGTTGTTAGTGAAAAGAATCAGGTATGAAACTATGAAAGGGAAATTTCGTGTTGCAAATTGATTGGAAATAGACCTAAACGGTTTTAAAAGCTGATTTCAATTTTTGGGTGAAGAATGCCCGTTAACGATAACCCAACGAAATCTATAGCTGTGGCCGTGGCCCAGTTTCAAATATTTTTGTGATTAGAATTTTTGAAACTTCTTGACCAAATTCCAATAGTGTGTTTATTTTATTTTCAAAGGAGCTAGTTTGTTTAGAGAAGTATGAGGCGTTGGTTGCCAGCGTCGATTGTTTTCGTTCGAATAGACTTTTGGCGGAAAAATTGAAATTTCGATTAACTTGCATGTATGGTCATTGGAAATTTATTTTTGATCACTATTCTTTCTTTTCTTTGAAATTTATTAAAGCATGCTGCTGCTGTAGTCAAAGGAAAGAAAGGTTTGGGGAAGAAGTTGTCTGCTCTGGAACGGACTACTCAAGAAGGAGAAGCACTTCTCAAGGTAACTCATTTCACATCCACCCATTGATTTTTGTTTCATCTCTTTATGTGAATTTTTGATTGAATGTTATTTGTAGGAGATGGGCTATAAAGAAGTAGGTGAAGACCAAGGCAGAAGGAGAACAAGATCTGGTGCGAGACCTGCTCCTGTAGCATCTCCACCCCCAGCAAAAAAAAAAGAAGAAGAGCCCAAAGAAGAACGTGACGTTTGCACCATCATCATCCACCACTGGGGGCAAAATTGTGTTGAAGATTGTACAATGTAATTCGCGTGCTACCAAAAGGAAGGGATTGCCAATCAATGCTGTCCACATCGATCCCGTGCCAAAATTACCCGTTTCTGTCCCTGATGCTGTTACAGTGACTGCAGTTGTGCCCGTTTCTGTAGCCAACCGAAACGTACACAACTGCAGTCACTGTAACAGCATCATTCACTTCCGAAAAGAGTGCCCTTGGCCACGTCCATATCCGGAGACGCTTCGTTGGCCGCCGCCAGCGGAGCTCACCCCACCCAAAAAAAACGTTATCCAAAAGAGCGTTTGATAAGTGGGTAAATTGGGCCTCTAAAGAATTCCCCAGAATTCATTCCAGGACGCAAGTCGAACGTCAGCTGCGAGCTGAGGCAGCGGCAGGTAGGGCCGCAGCAGAGGTTGCCGACTAGCCGCGCGTCTCCTAAGTATTCGTTGATTTCTGATATCTATAAAATTCTATATCTTTTCTGTATATGACTGATTTCTGTATTCTTTAAATTTCTTGAGGATTTTCCTAAACTACAACTAGAAATTGTTGCGGATTTAAAAAAATACAGTTAATGAAGATGGTGTCTCTTTCTAAGTAAAAATACCTAATGAGAAGAGTAATACACAGAAACTTGAAATTTAATAATGGTTTAGGATTTATATGGATTTTAAAAGTATAATTTCTCCTGTTTTAACGTACCACCAAAAAGAACGGAAATAGTAGCTACTCATAAATTATTCATATTTTTTAAAAGACTTTATTTTACTATGTAGCTAGGGCTGTGTTTTATGTCTTCTGTGAAAATTCCATGTATTAAGTAACAAAATTTTAGCAAAAAAGCACAGATTCGACCATGGGACTGAAGTCTGGTGTTTAACCGGATATGGTCGAGAATGTGGTGTTCTACTGCAAGTCTGACTGAATTTGTCTAACGTTTATAATATTTATTTCATTTTAACAAATCCTTTCTTGAGAATTTCCCGCAATTTCCATCAATATATGATTTCTTCTTTCCTCGGCCGTCCCTTTGTTTCCCTTTGGTGTTTTTTGCAGGTTCGTGTTATTGTCCGGACAAAGTTGGTTTTGATTTATTTTGTTTACGTACGTCAATGCTGATGTGTTAGTCGTTGTGTTTTCACGAGTAACGTCTGTTATCTCAAGGTCATCTCTGTTTATCTCTTTGATTCTTCCTATTTTTTTTATTATTTATTTTTAAAATTTTCTGCAATCAGAGGCGAATGAAGATGACAAAAACTGAAGGTCTGATTTGCGTCTTGATTAAAATCTGAATTGTTTGTTTTTAAATTTAAATTCAAATTTTTATGCAGTAGCCACTGTTGCATCAAATCACTTTTCTCCTTGATCCCTTTTCCATAATATTATTAACTTGTTGCAATTTATCTTTTTCGAAAAATAGGAATTAACTTTCAATAACGTCTGATGCATCAAAGACGACAAATATTTTGATGTTAATGCTTTTCTGTCCATCCATGCAGTTTTTTTTAAATCGGAGACACTTGTTGACAGCGCGCCTGATGGAAACATCGTATAGCCGAATAACGCTTATTAACGCCAACAAAATCTTTTCAATTTTGATTCATTATTTAGTAAACAAAGTGATTTCTCTTCTTCGTCAGAAATGGTTAGCTGATTGGCTTCGAGTTTATTCCGGCAACTGAGATTGAATTCGCCGTGGACGTTTCATACAACCATGTTCCACATTGACTTAGCATTCCTGTGTTGGATTGGGATAATCCTCGCTTATTGTCTAGATCTAGATATTTAACAAAAGCTTATTTCATCTCAATTTTACGGATGCGTTGCGGTAGAGACACTGGTTGCGGGTTGTTTTTGTTTGAACTGGACATGATAGGTTGTCATTATGACATTATAGACATAATTAAACATATTTTTAAATGATCATAGAGCAAACTTGAAATATATTCAACATCTAACTGTTTAAATTGTAAAAGAAAAAAATTCTGCCAAAATAATAAATTAAAAGCAATAAGCTGATTGAAAGTAGACAATTTGGTATTTTAGCTAATGATCTTAACTGGCAATGTCGCTTTATTCTTTCCTCCCCCAGTGATGACAGATCAACCGACCACGTAGTAGAACGATGCAACAATCGTCAAAACAAAATGGTTTAAAATTAATGTTATTTCTATAATCATAACACTTATAGCACTAATTTCTTGTATATTTTGTACAGCCACTGAAATTAGAAATCAAACGAAGGCTGACCACTCGTTCGGATCGCGTTAAAAGTGTAGACATGCATCTAACAAAACGGTGGATGTTGGTCTCCTTGTATAACGGTAATGTGTATATTTGAAACCGTGTATCCCAACAAATCATCAAATCTTTTGAGGTTAAGTTAAAATTTTTTCATTTATTCCTCAATGAATGACAACTTGTCCTTTTTGTAGGTCTGTGACTTGCCTGTTCGGACTGTCAAGTTTGTCCCAAGGAAAAATTGAGTTGTTAGTGGATCAAATGATAGGCAGGTATATTAATCTGTGTATTCTATTATTTTGCATCCATTACAAAATAGTATTGGTCATTTAAAATAGTATGGGTGTGAAATAATATTGGTCGTGTTACAGCATTTGAAACTCATTCAGACTGTGACGCTGCATTGCTGTGTATATTATTTGTTGTTTTCACTTGCATTCCTTTTTTATTTTAGATTATATGTCCATTACTTTGTGGAACTGGGAACAAAATTGGGCATGCCAACAAGTCTTTGAGGGTCGCAGCAATTATGTAATGCAGATTGTTATCAATCCAAAGGATAACAAAACATTTGCCACTGCATCTCTTGATAGCACAGTCAAGGTTTGTTTTTATAAATTATTTCGTCAAGAATGCAATTATTAAACTATTCATTTTGAGCCTTCATTCAGGTTTGGCAATTGCGTTCCAATACACCAAATTTTATTCTCAAAAATCACGAAAAGGGAGTGAATCGTGTTGACTATTACCACGCCGGAGACAAACCTTATTTAATTTCGGGTACGGATGATCGTCTTGTAAAAATTTGGGATTATCTGAATAATACCTGTGTTCAAACTTAAGAAAGACATGCACAGAATATTTCTTCAATTGCTTTCCACCCTGAACTCTCAATTCTTCTTACTGGATCTCATGATGGGACTGTTAGGTAAATTAATAATTCCTTTTACTTTCTGTTCCATTCATTCACTGATTTTGTTACTGATTTTTCACTGATTTTGAACCATTTGTTGTTTGCCTGGGTCCAATAACATTGCTCTAGGTTACAATGAAGGTTCCTGATTAAGTTTGGTCGAGAGGAACCTGCAATTTCCATGGACCAAAGCGGTAAAATTATTTGACTAATAGTAATAGTCTGGCTAATCCTACCCAGTATGACAATCTTTTCCCTGAATTAATGGATGCTCTCAAGACGAAACAGTTTCTTGAACAAAAGCGCCAACAATTGCCAGCTTCAGCTTACTCTTCTTTGCCCAATAATTGGGAGTAGCACCCAGTAGAAGAAATGAGTCAAGCCAAACAAAATGATCAGTTCCATCATGTTACACCCGCCAAATTGTCCTTTATCGAAGAAGAGAAAGAGTTTGAGGAAACAAATGAGTTGGTAAATTTAAATCCTTTCGCCAGTTCTCTCCTCATCAGACGAATTTTCTAGATGACGACGAAGAAAATTTTCAGCCAGCAATTTCTGAATCAGCCCATAGAATACTAGGCTACTAGCCAATTTGATCAAGATCTGGTGCTTAACTTGGAAAATCTGGAGCTTAACGAGTTAACGACAACGTCAATACGTCAGAAGTGAATTTTGACGACGAACTACTCGATGATTAAGAAATGTGGCATTGAAACACCCAATTATCAGAATATTTTTTTACAAATATTTTGCCTGTATCTTGTTCGAATCTATTCTCTTGTTCGATCTATTCTTATTGACGATTTGTGATTCTTACTCTTACATACAACTCGTTGTAATTTTCAAGTTTAAGCGTAAATTTTTCCTGGTGAGATGGGACTTCAACTCTGAGGCAGAAGCAGATTCTACCGACTAGAACCTTCTCTTCAGTTCGTTAGTTCAACGTGATCGGTGGACGTATGTAAGGCACGCTCTCGTCTCTTCTTCAACGCTAACACTGGTATGTATTACTTTTTGTTTTCAAATGCACGTGATTCTTGAGATTTTTTAATTTGACTCTATAACGTATTGGCTGTTTGTTTTTTCAACTACAGAGTCGATGGGGCAATGTTTACACGTGACTATTGCCGGTGGGCGGTTGCCCGCCATTGCTCACTCACTTTTCATGTCGGCTTTCCCTCTACCCCTTTCCCCCCTACACGAAGCGGAGGAGAAGTGGTTATACTTTTTTCCCGCGTCGCCGTGGTTAGTGTCGGCTGCCTGCTCATAGGCTGGCCGACTCAAACGATCCTACTCTTTCAAACCTTTACACACACGAAGCCGTGAAAAATCAAGAATGAAGATCAAAGATGAAGCCGTCAAAATTCATTAATTTTATAATAATTAATGTGAACTTCTACCGATATTAATATTCTAACTTTGCAGTTTTATTTTGTTTTCAGTTAGTGGGCTTCCAGAGACTAGTCAAAGTCTCTATATAGCCAACTAGAGGTTTCAGACGTCTCCCAGCCAGCATGCAACCGCCATTGCTCACTCACTTTTCATGTCGGCTTTCCCTCTACCCCTTTCCCTCCTACACGAAGCGGAGGAGAAGTGGTTATACTTTTTCCCGCGTCGCCGTGGTTAGTGTCGGCTGCCTGCTCATAGGCTGGCCGACTCAAACGATCCTACTCTTTCAAACCTTTACACACACGAAGCCGTGAAAAATCAAGAATGAAGATCAAAGATGAAGTCGTCAAAATTCTTTAATTTTATAATAATTAATGTGAACTTCTACCGATGTTAATATTCTAACTTTGTAGTTTTATTTTGTTTTCAGTTAGTGGGCTTCCAGAGACTAGTCAAAGTCTCTATATAGCCAAGTCGAGGTTTCAGACGTCCCCCAGCCAACATGCAGTTTTATTTTCCTATTTTGCAGACTAATTTGCCTGTTGGGTATTAATACACGAAACCCATTCAAATGACGGGGGGGGGGGGGGGCGTCGAACTCAGCACGGGATTTAGTTTTTCTCATTTTTCAATTTTATCGTAGCTCTTTTTGTTGTTGAGACAGAGCATTGTTGAAAAGTTTGAATGTGCCTCGCAAATACTCGATACTCTATGATTATGGATACGTAAAATTGTAGAGTGTGTGTGTCCGTTCGTAGCCCTAGACCAGCAGCAAGAGGCTTTTCAATCATGCGAATCATGTTTGAGATGTGTATAAACAGTAGCTACGTTCGACAACAACAGCATCAACTTGAAGGATTACTTTAACTCGTTTTTTTCTTATTTTAGTCCTGGCTATAGAAGAGTGAAATTATATGTGTATGCGTGTTAGCAGCACATTTTTATTGCACTGGGATGAGTCGGCAGAAGCTCATTGGCTCTATGTTGGAGTCTGGGAATTCGATTACAGTTCTCTGCCGTTATTGAGCTGGGTGCATTTTATGTTGCAGAACAGTTCCCTTGGAAAGTAATACATATTCGCATATATCATGTAATAGCTGAGCTTTTCCATACATTTCATACCGACAGGATAGTATACAGGAAACGAGTGGTCGTAATAAAGCCCTCCAGAAAAATTTATTGTTTTGCCCACCCTAACTTTCTCTACTATACGCGCCCGTCAAACACTCATCATTTTGGCTAATCTTTCCCGCGTTTAAACTCTTCAATAATTCCCTTATTTTTAAAGAATATACCAAAGCTACTTGGCAATATCTTGGCAGCATGGCAACAGTGGTGTTATTATGCTCTTCCTGTCACAAGTATCTATCTCAATATCTCAATGTTGTAATAGTTTTGTGGAACTGCCATTGAGCGGGTGCTGCTAAGCAAATTCTGTATAACCCAGAGCATTACATGATACAAGGATGATCCAACAACAGACGGCCCTTATTAATATTAAAATCCAACACCTTTTTCTCGAGTGTGTGTGCGTAGGTTGGTCACACTATACTGTTGAATACAGTTGGTATAAACTTTTTTTTCTCTAAATCTACGAATCATTCTTATTAGTTACCATAAAAGGTCGGGTCGCTGGAATAGGATAGACTTACCGAAAAAGAAGAAATGGGAGGAAAGAAAGGAACAATGACCAAGAAAAGATAGAAGTTCGTGTGTATTGGCTAGGGATTTTTCCTTTAGTCTCATCTTCTCCTTTTTCCATCCGCACAGAGAGACACTCAAGTTAGAGGAGAAGCTTGAATTCTATCATCATCAAATTTCTTTTCCAAATAGAAGGAAGGATATATGAAAAGAGACGAGAGAGATAGAAGAAAAAAGTTGAGAGGATAAGAAACGTGCATGTGCACAAATATAAAAGCCTCTTACCCCCCCCCCTAGTGGCCGTTTCTCATTTCGTTCAAAAACATGCATCGTGCAGCAGCACGTAGTTTCTGGCATGACCATCGCGATGATGTGTATGGTCGTATGAGTGTGTGTTTGGATTTTCATAACTCCCAATACTTTGGTATGACCTCGACTCTCTGTGTATGATTGATCGATAGTATCTCCCCATTGTGTTGTATTATTGAATGCTCTTCGATTGCAATAAATAATGAAACATGACATTAATTTTCAACAGAAAAAATATTTTTCAATTTTTCCTATTCATTAATCCTATTCATTATCTTATTGGTCGGTATTGATTTGGTCTAATATATAGGGGATAATATTAATTATACAAAAGAATCGACTGTTGCAAGAAAACAAAATCCTTTTGTAATTCAACGTATTATGGTACTCAACATTTACGCTAGATGTTCGGATTTATTACGTTTTTCAGGTAGTTGGAAAAATAAACTGACAAATAAATTCATTTTATTTTTTAATTGAAAAAAAAGAGAGATAAGGAAAAATATAAATGAATGTTGGCCGCTTTTTAAAACCCATCCTCTTGTACTCTTTCGCCCTTTTGATTATTTTATATGCAGAATGTGATGTGCCGTGTTATAGTTTTTCGCATTGGGCCTCAAACTTCAAAATTTCTCGTGAAAGAAAAGTTTAATCTGTATTTCTCCATCACCATAAACAACGGAACAAGGACTTAAAAATTAAAAGAAAGAATACAAAGCAGTTCTGAATTTCTGATACATAATTAATACAATACATTAATGAAAGATATCGTACAATAATATGACGATTCACTCAAATTTATTAGAGACAAGCTAAATGAGATTTTCTTGTTTCATCTATTTCCATCCAACAGTCGCCATGACTTGATTTGGAAAGCGGCACGGTTGTCGAATTCAAAGTATGATGTGCAGGATCTGACGGATGGATAGAGTATAATTTTTAGTTGATTTTCTTAAGACATGGGAAGTTTTTCTTGATTGCGTTGAGCTCAAATTTGTGGTGGCAGGTGCACTCCGATATAGTGGAGATGTGCTTCTTCCAGGCTTTGTTGACGAAATTTATTGCTTCGGCTACATTAAATCCTTCATTCATGACCAAGTGCAACGCCTCGGGGAACGTGAACACGTATTCCCCGGGGCGCTGTCTGATTGTGTGGTGGGGAATGTTGTGTAATGTAAGCAGCTGCGGGAAAACGAAGAAGTAGCGATGTCTAAAATGAAAAACACAGTAGATTAGCAAGCGAAACACTTTCTGAGGGCTAAATAAAAACAAGAAAATAGCTTCACAGCCCGACTTACAAATCACAGGCCTTGCATTGACGGTAGCAGTCGGGAAAAAGTTGCTTGAATAAAGCGCGTGCCTCTGCCGCGTACTTCGAGGGTATTCTGCAACGAAAAAGGTTACGAATTAAAAGTGAAACACTCGGGAATAATAGGTGAAGATAACTTACATAATCCAGTGTTTAGGGGCTCCATAGTGTAGATAATTTACACTACAGAAATTGAAATCTTCTACGTGGAAACCCGTCATGCTTCCCGCCAGACCAATCATAATGTGCGGCGTGTTAATGCCAGACATTGCTGGGCCGCGACATTGGTCTTCAACCGACTCTCCATCCCCCACTTGCTCTTCATCCAGGTAGGGTAAAAACGTCTTGCGCAAGCGACTTATTACCCTGCAACAGGAAACGGCGACATAACAAAAGGTTAGACATAACGGGCACGGTACGCAAATTAAAGACAAGACTGGAATAATAAAAAGCAGTAATGGACAACTCACCACCGGCTGCTGCCGTAGAAGAGCGTGGCATCGAGATCGACGACATAACGCGAACCCTTTCCATCCCTGACAAATTTCTCGGCAAGTTCGTGTGCGCTATGCCAGTACGAGTTGCTCGAGGACTGCTTCACGGCTTGCAGCAGATCCTTGGCGTGTTGTTGCGCCTCGCGGATAAAGTCGCTGCATCGTTGGGTCGTGCCTGGAGAGTTTTCCATCCGAAATGATCCTAGCTGTTTGCGTGCCGAAATTTGCTGATCCCTAACGCTGACCATAAGGTGGTCAAGAGTGCTCAAAGGGAGTGATGGCAGCGGCTCCTTCGGTATTACAACAAACCCACCGTAAAATGTGTGGTGTTGCTGGTGCATGCGACCAGCAACCGTTCTTATATCCTCCTTAAATATGTCGGTTTCTATAGTGACACAAGTGTGGTCACGCACGGTCACGGCGCGCAGCAGTGGTTGACCTAGAAGTTGGTTTCTCTTTATCAGCGATTGCCCGGTACGGACCGCTGTGCAATTGGCCTTGTCGTGCGGCTGTCCACAATTCGGGCATTTCTCCCCCCCGCTTCTGGCTACGACTTTGGGGCAATGGATGCGCACATGCCCCATTTTTTTACACCCTCCACATTTTTTTAAAACGTCTGCATCACCAAAAAAAAACCGACAGGCTATAACATTGTTGAGAACGTTGTTGAACAAGAAGAGCTTACCCTTAGACTTGCCAAGCGCCGGCTCTCGACGGGATTGCGGCTGGATCGCGCTCGAAGAAGCCTCACCAGGTGACGCAGCAAGCGACGACGCCGATCCGCCGACGTCTATTTGGCGACATTTGCTGGCCTTGTGCCCAATTTCACCGCATGCGCCGCACTAAATAAAGAAGCGAAACAAATAACAATTGATGCATTAATAGCACAGCCACTACACAAACTTGCACGACAAAATGACTTACAGTGGCTTTTCCACGTTTTTCAAGGCTTTTGTCCCTTCCACGCTTTCTGTTGTCGCATTGTCCAACGTCGTGTCCAACTTTATGGCATTTGGCGCAGCGCGAGACAGATCGGCTTGGGCAATCGATTTTGATATGTCCCGGCTCACCGCAATACCAGCAGTTTTCTGACGACGACCTGTAAATTGTTTCCCAAACAAGCTTAGCGAAAATAAACAAAAGTATTGAAACAGCCTCAATGTAAACCAAACGAGGCACCACTGAACGAACCCCACAGAACACACGACAAAAAAAAATCAATGAAAATGATCGAGAGGGAAGAAAGAGACGATGTCTCATGTCATGTGTGTGTAGCGATGGTCATCATCTAAACATATATCGTGCAAACATAAATATTCATTCAAGACTTAGTATTAATGTGGTCAGAAAAAAAGAAAGATTCATCTTTTTGGTTATTGTTACTTCTAACAGACGCGCAAAACGTCCGTCCACTAGCTACTATCATGTCGGCCGTGCCCGACGAAAAAAATAAATATATATTAACAAATATATATTTAAAAGAAGAAGAAGAATAATAATGTTAAGATTTCGGTGCCTGCCTGTGATGCAACGTCATGATGTGTGACACAAAACAAAAAGAAAAAAACTCTCGTCCGTTGTCGTCGTCTTCTTTCGGTCGTCACCGATGCCACACTTTTACTTTCCAAATGACGTGATTGGTTTTTTAAATAGTGAAAACTTCTAGTGCCTATGGACCTTGAAGATGTGTGTTGGTGAAACAAG
The DNA here is from genome assembly GCA_030770115.1 of Daphnia galeata. Taxonomy (NCBI): domain Eukaryota; kingdom Metazoa; phylum Arthropoda; class Branchiopoda; order Diplostraca; family Daphniidae; genus Daphnia; species Daphnia galeata. Next base: position 3,457,344 of record CM061120.1, on the reverse strand, counting down.
ATTTTACGGTTATATAACGACATTTCCGTGGGCATATTCCGAAGGATTATTATTCCTAATAACTCTTATCCTTATTCCTTGTTATTATTCAAACTTGTTCTTTAGATTACATTGGTGTTTATATCAACTCACTGAATTACATTCCCAATTTGAATCTATCTCACCGAAACAGACTTGTTCCTGAAAATCAAGTTCAAACATGATAGCCATCTAAATTGCTCTAAGAGTTAAATTACTAGTAATTAAATCCCCATTCAAGGGGAGAGGATGACTGACTGCCTGTCAGTTTTCTGAGGAATCTGATGAGATGGAAATTCATTCGTAATTCAAAAAACAGTAGGTGATCACAAACGGCTAAGAATCACCATTTGACTCTCATTGGAAGACTCTGTAATTTACCTAAAATTATTCCTTAGAAGGCCATCAATGCTAACGACGCTCAAGTACTGGTACAGCTCAGCTGCTCCAACCATCAGCAGAGAATGAAAGAAAAAGAAGAGACTCTAGGGCGCCGCCTTTGCGTGATGTTTTTTTTGTCTGTTCATATTTATCCGGAACGAAAAAGAGAAGAAGAAAGTTCAGCGCTAGCGCGGCATCAATTATACGTGCGCACGTCTTATTAAAAAACAAATGCCAGAATCAGCCTCTCATCGTATTGGTCGAAGAGCACAAAAATTATATGAAGGGTGGCATCACTCACACAGCTCAACCCATTTCAATATGTGACGCAAAAATATAGTACGAAGTCTCGCAGACGTCAAAGGAAAATAAGGAGAAAAAGGTTGTGCGAACATTCTCATATATCATTGGATATTATGTCACCGGACATGTGCTGTCGTTAAGCGACAACCGTTTTTTTTTTCTCTTTCAATCTATTTCGTTGCCAACTTCCGTGCCAAAGGGCCCACAGCATTCATGGCGTTACTGCTGTATTTATTGAAGCTAAGAAAACGGCGCGGACAAAAAAACGTCAAACGATATTGCTGTAACAATTTCTCAGCAGCAGTTCCATGTTCCACGACACATAAACATTCCGTTCTTCCCTGCTTCCGCCACACCTACCTACTCCCATTGGCTCTACTTTCTCCCTAGCCACTTCTTTTTGCTACCTATGCAATATACCTATTATTATATACATCCACACCCACACACACATTCCTGACAGATTACGATCCTCCGCCACCCTTCCACGACTTAAATATACATACACATACACGAATAATAACGAAATAATGAATAATAAGGAAATATGGACTTACATTTTACGTCGTCGTCGTCTGAAATGAAATCAATTTCAATCTGGTCGTCGGTCAATTCCGTTGGGGCGAGACAAAACAATTTCGTTGAAAAATTTGTTGTTATTTTCTTACGAGATGTTGTATAACAGATATCACACTATTTTCGTTGTTGTTGAACGGACAAATGTCGTCGGGTCGCAATAGAAATCACAGTCGAATGAAAAATAAGACACACAAACACAAAAAAAGACACTGACACCAAACGAAACGAGGGGAATATAAAATAAAGTTTGACACAAAAGTTATTGTTTGTTCTTTTATCAGGCACTCTGGAGAGAATATACAACACAACCCACAGAAAGAGAAAATGAAAACGTCGATTGCCGTAAGGAGGGCTGGTGTAGTAGTAATGCGCGCTCGGAGTTCCAGCCACGAATAACCGATCTGGCTTACTGAGCGCTTGTATTTAGCAGCTGTAGTGTGTATAGTTGTATACACACACACACTAGCTGCTATAGCCTATCCCTTAGCTCTCTACACACACACACAGAGAGAGAGTCCCTTGTCTTTTTTTTAACAGGCTGGAAGGGGGAGAGCTGGAGGGGTGTGTGGCTACAACACACATATAGTAAAAGAGGGAGGAATACCAGAACCCAAGAGAAAGAGAGAAGAAGGTGGCAAAGAAGGAGGATTTTTTGGGAGAGAGTTTTGAAAAAATGTCTACGACGAGTCAACGACGACGACGTTTCGCCGACTTCGACGAATTAGTCGTTAGTCTCTATCGCCAACAACTCCACTCCATCTTCTCTTCTGTCTTTTCCTAGACACAAAAGCTTTAACAAAAGAGAAGCTAATGAAATGAAAATTATCGCGAATTCACAGGTGCGCGTGCCGATGCAACAGAGAAAGAAATGAAAATACCAAGCAATATTTTTTTTTTTCAAATTGAATTTCTCTTGATTGCTCGATTATGATGTTGTTGATAGTAACAACCCGGCAAAATCGGAAATTGTATTTTACTTATTTATCATCGCTATCCCATCGCTAAATGGCCTTTGACAGTTTGACAGCTCGGCATGAAAAAGGAAAAAAAAATAAAAATAAAACAAGAAGAAGAAGAATTTATTGAGAATCAAAATGAAACATAATAAAATTATATGCGTTTATATAGATAGCTTGCTGGTACATATACAATAACAGTCATCATTGATATAATAGATATAATACACATTATATATTTATTTGACATAATTCCTTAACATTTTTGCTCAGAGTGTGTGGCGCTTTTCTATTTACGGGCTGTATTTAGTCACTACGTGAGCTGCCGGCGATGGATTGTCACGAAAAGATATATATTATTAATTGATTCGTTTCTTTCTATCAACCAGGGGATGCCGATGATGAGAAAACGAATCAAAAGAAAAGAAAACAGAAACAGACAAAATGGAAAAGAGATGCGTTGAATTGACTCACTCGAATGGGTTACAAGTCATGACGCGGTTCCACGGCGATGCCAATATAGAAGACATACAAGTATACATCCCGTCAGAGAAGTAGGATCTTCAGAGAATTATTTAGAAAATGCAACTTATTTAAAAAAAATCCTTCTTCCGATCACATTGTATTTGCCTACGAACCTATTAGCGAAGCGGGATTTTCAACTAGAGAATGTGGTACACTAATTAACTTCTAATATTCACATCACACAACGGTTTTCTACTGAAGAATAAATATTGCAATTACTTTAGTAGGTTTCATCGGTTGGGGTATTCGTTTGTGTATTGAAGTTTCCTCATTTTATTTTATTTTTCGCTATCCGGAATTCCATCAATTTAAGCATAGTTTAACTAAAGAATATGTAGTCTATTTAAGATTTATTCGTGCCTAAAGAATCGCTGGATTGGCATTCAGTCTCCAAGCATGAGTGTCTAATAACTGACGCTAGATGTCCTTGGCTGTTGTTGTCATTGTCTTAGGAAAATGTCTTTCTTCCTCTGTTCTTATTTTCTCGATTTATTTCATACATTCTGAATAAATTCAGTAACAAATTCGCAAGTAAGTTAACCTAGAGGATTACTACATAACTGTAAATACTAAAATACCTAAATTCTACTTGAAATCAAAGAAAAAGTGTGTATTGTCTACCTGGTAACCAATCTATATACCTGTTATCATTTTCAGGTCTGACAGAACCATATTAATTGCCTACTTAAAGATGTAGTGACTCAATTATTTCCTGTTTCAATTTCCCCCATCTGCTGAAAAAAAACCAACTTCATTCTTTTCTTTCAATTTTCTACTATTTCAGAGAAAATGTGGCATAAATGTCTAATCAAATGCATTTATTATCTTTATCCTTTTAGGAGCATTCATCATTAGCGTCACTAGCTGTTCTCTTAAACTACAGTCATCACATAGGAGCAGGAAGCTTCATTATTCTTCGTTCAGAAAATATGAGTATTGAATGTAGTACTGAGTCCTGTTTACATGAAAATATAAATAAAATCTGCTAACCAATAGTAGCCACACATGTCTAGTTATTACCCAAAAGACAAAAAGAAGTATGTCTAAATTTTACACCTTTCCAGTGACACTGTTGTGTAGAGTCTTAAATTATGTGATCTACACCATTTAAAATCTAGAAGTTTATTGTGCCATTTCACTTATTAGATGTAACATAAACAATCAGCATACTGTAACTTACAACAGGAAATAAGGGTTTGCCCCCAATTGATTCATTTGGTAAAATTATTCTGGCAACATATGAATAACCACGTACTATCATAGTTACTGATAAGTGATTAGTCAACTAGTTAATTGATAACAAGTCACTTATCAGGGTTCACTTCAAGACTGGGAAGCTCATCTGAAATATAAATACTAGTGAGATATTGATTTTAAGAAAAGACATGTAGATAAACACCTTGTGTCAAATAATCGGCTGTGTTGATCTCGTTGATGTTCATCTTGGTATCACGCATTATATTACAAAGTAGTTTACAGTTTTTAGAGTACCGATTTAACTCTGCTGTCAATCTTGTAGCTCTAGCCAAGTTCTTCGCAACACCCTCTTTCCCAATTACGAATATTGAATTCATTTTAATAGCGCAGTGATAGTCGTAACTCATCAGAAGAGCGCCAGTTTCACTTTCACGGCCACCATCTTTCGTCAGTAGCCAACATACGAGAAAATTTAATTGTCGTAAACAAAAACTTCCGTGCCACCTAGCGTCATTTAATGAACAAAACACCCCGCTTACGTTACGAAACGGATTATTTTGGCGAAGACAAATTTGTTTCGCAAATCAGGCTGCTCACAATATCAACTAAATAATATTTACGCACATTTCAAGGAGTTTTTGATACGCTGAATAATTTTAAATGTACAGTTTACACTGTTGATACTTGAAAATAAGTCAGAAAACAGCAAGACACAACGGCTTGTTGGCGTCGAATTTGACAAAATTAGATGGCCAGGCACACTAAAGCCATACTGCTAATTATATCTTTCCGCACATGACCAAACAACAATAACAACCAGAAGACAAATCCTTTTATAATCTCATATACAGTGGCACCTAGTGGTCAATACTTTAACCGCCAAATGGCGATCGAAACAATGGTACAATTGTCGTATCGTACAACAGGTGGTACAATTGTCGTACAACAGGTAAAATTTTGATAGAATATCTCAAAAAGAACCGAGTACAATATTTACAAAAAAAATATTCAAATCTGTGTATTTCCCTCAAGCAGTCAAGGGCATATTGTCTACTATAATGAACTTATGTTCCATTAAAAAAAAGATCTGTGTAACCCACAAATTTCTTAAGAATACAGGAAATGTTCAAAATATCAATCAATAACACCCACGACTAAACAATGGGTGCAATTTAACCTTGACAACGATCATGTCTTGAATACTCATTCGTCGCCGCATCGCATTCGGCATTCATGTCTTGAATCCATCCTTCCAAGTTGTTTCGCATGACACCATTTGGACAACGTTCACCAATCTGACAAAAAAAATTCTTGAATTTAAAAAATTTTTAGATACGCGAAAATTATGTAATATTATTTACCAATACAATAGAGTCTGAAAAACATCTATAGCTCAAATTACCATCCACAACTTCAACTCTAACTCCTTTCAGACTTATAATTACTTGACAAGACTGCAACTCTGCCAAATCTTCTATTTGGTTCAAAACTTTGGTAACATTAACGAACACCTAAAAAAAAAAACGGTGAAAACAGTAAATTTCGAAAATAAATTTAGCAAATTTTACTGTTTGTTGTGGACTTATAAGCTTCATGAGAGCCCTTTCATCTTCCCATCCGTAAAAAACTCCAATCATGTCTAAAAAAAACCATTTTTAATTACAAGAAAAAACCTCTTCTCACACTACAATAATACCAACAGTGAACCGCGAAACGTTAGAAACAATTGCATTTGTTAAAGGTTGGCTTATATAATTATAATATAAGGACGGAATGGAACTAAAGACGGAAGCACCATCAACATGCAAAACCTAAACATAAAACATTAATAAAAAACACAAATAAAAACGGAAAGCAAAAATAAATACTTGACTATCGCTTTTAAAGTTGAGATGCTTCACGTTAATGATCCTACTATCATCGTACATTACATAAAAGACCCACACATCTCTTAAACTGTATACAACCTCCACCTATTAAATAATATACATAAACAAAATTGTAAAAATCTTGCAATATCATTAAAAATCAAAAACTCGCTAACCTCTAACAGTGCATTGATACGAAGCGCATCTTCATTCCATGCTTTGGCTTGAAACTCAACCCCGGACAAATCATTCCAAGATGTTAGCAACAAATTCCCACCTAAGCCATCTTCTTGAAGAACTTTAAAGGTAAGTTTGGCCCTTAAACCCAAACTAATTTGAAATCACATAACAATCACCCGTAAAATCTCCACAAAAAAACATTTTTTTTAACATACAAATATTACTTACACTTTCATTCCAGGACGAATATCGTTGAAAAGAATAGCATCATCTCTGCGAATTTTTTTTGGCTCTTTTTTCTCATCTAAAAAATCTGAAGAGCACCTCTTTCCTCTTGCGATGTCCATGACGACTGCTGTAATTTTAAATACAACAAACAATAACTCACTCATACTTGCCAAACAATCGTTATGCTAACGTTTTTTACCTTCGGGTCTTTAGCGTGCTCCTAAAGTCTGACGCCCCTCAATAAATTGGTTCCCTCCTCTTTCTTTTGAATTTCAATAAACAGAAATCAATATTCACCTACATATATTTTTTTACTTTGATTTGCTTTTTTATAACAACGATTGTAAGGTAATTTTTGTCAAAATAGTTGTGTATTCTATCATTTTAAAAACCCATTGCCAAACAAAAATTTGCTCTCAATGAGTTACACCTTATTTTTTACTTAATTCGAAATCCGCATTTATGTACTCAGCAAATAAAAGTTAAACTATTAACTATACTTCTAAATTAAATTTTATTCGAGTGAATGTCTCAAATACTAAATTATCATCTAAATTATATTTAAATGTTAATAGTGCAGACAATACAACAATTGCAAAAAAAAAATATTTTCAAAGGTTTTTGTTGTGGTCGTCTCACGATTTACGATTCCCGATTATTCATCCAGTTATCCATTTCAACAGGAAGAATGTGGCAATTTCTGCAATTAATCTATATAATCATAAATTAAAATTAAATCGTATGAAATTTGTTCTTAGCATCACAGAAACGAATAACTGTATATAAAAAAGATTACCAGAAATATAGAATCCTCCAAAATTTCTGCGTAAATCATAGATCCTAATTTTCTCACAATCTTCACCCCTAAGATACCAACAACTGTTTCATCTGAACTAATGCTCCAAACAGATTCATCATTGCGAATTAATTTCATCTTTTCAACATGCATCTAAGAATGTTAAAAACTCAAATTAAAATTACTATAAATTTTCATAAACAATAAAGAGCCTAAATACTTCAACATCTCCTCCAACCTGTCTCAAAACAATGAAATCCTGCTCTTCAATACGTTCTCCATAGCACAATCCAAAACGAGTAACCAGTCCGCAAATATCTGTCATGATAATAAACATTTCGATTCAATATGAATGTGTACATAGTAGATCTGATTACACATTAATATACACATATACATAATTACATAAATATATTGACAATAGCATAAAGCCTACAAATCATACCAACGATACAGCCATCAGGCATATTCACTATTGATCTAAAATCAACAAAATGAATAAGAGATGAAATTAACTCTTTTCCAGAAATCACCGACATTTTTAATATTCACACGAAAGAACGATGAAAACTATACTGAAGTCAAATGTTACAACCTTTTCCATTTTCAATATTGACGTTAATTCGTCGACGACATTGATTGTTTAAATTTAACGTTTCACAACGATTTTGAAGTTTTCCTCGAAATAAAAACGTAAAGCTAACGATTTTTTTAAAAAAAATCGTTAGCTTTACGTTTTTTTAAATTTCAAAGCGTTTTAATACTTTGGCGAAGGATCATTCTTCTGCAAAAGTAGCAACCATGAGTTCCTCTATCGCAGTAAAACGCACGATTGAAGAAAAACATCGAGAAACAGCAGAGCTAGCAAAAAAATCTAAAAATGGAGATCTTGGACTTAGTTCCATCATATCGCCTAATCATACGTAAGTAAAACAATTAATATACTCAATTAAAACGTATACGTTAACTGTAGACTGGCACTATAAAATAATTTTTTTGTTTATTCATTAAGATATGATTTGCATGCTCGGGTAACATTTAAATTCATGAAAATAAACCAAAATGGCGTTAACTATCAGATAACAAAACTGGATCGATCATCAAGGAATTGAGTTTTTAGGACAATCATGGGGTAAAGAAGCATTACGTTTTAACATAGAATTACAAGTAAGTACATTTAGTCAACATTTTCTTAACCAAAGAATTAATTTGTATAATTTCTTTCTACAGGAACATGACATCTACGTTATTACCAACGCTGTCGTCTCCGACATAACTGAACATGATAGTAAGATGAAGACAGCCAAAGGGATAACTCTTAATTCTAAAACACGGGTATTTCATAATACAATAACAGGATAATATTAATTACAACTGATTAATTGTTAAAGATTGAAAGTGTGCCCATCAATGACTATGAAATCATCACACATTTTCCGCACATTACGTATAACTATAAATCTCTTGAAGAGATCGAATCAATGGATCGTACTTCTGAACAACGCATTGGTAAAAAAAAATAAAACTATTTGATAGCTATATACCACCAAGCGTATAGAAATGTTACCTTTCATTATCCAGATTTTATAGGAATTTTCTCCGATTGGATTGAAGAAGAAGAAATCATGACATTGATCACTCCATCAGGAAAAGTAAGTAATATACAATTTATTATCAGTATTGTTTCATACCATATCTATTTTCTCAAGTTAATCATAAATGTGGGAAAAGCAATAGAACAAGTTCCGCATCAAGACTACATTCAAATGGTAAATGAATTGCTGCTGAAAGACACAACGATCAGCTTCAAAAACATTAAAATGAAAGAAGAAAATTTCAACTGCTTCGTTGATACGATTATCAAGGTAAACCAATGTAAATTTTCTTTAATGGACCAAAAATAATCTTTTTATTTAAAGATTAACAGAAGTTGTGAAGAAACATATGATTTACAGTATTGGGTAAATTTTATGCAAGATGAAGATCACAACGATGAATCGGATGCCAGCGACGACAGTGGTGTTTTTTTGTTTAAATTCCCCAAATCCAAAAATTGATTAATTTTGTACTTTCAACAAATTTTTCAACTTTTTTCGGATGCAGTTAAGCTTTTTTCTAAGGAGCATATCATGCCCTTAATTTCTAATCATGTCAAGTCTATATAGTTGCTAATAAATATGTTAACCCTTTCGGACGAACAAATGATTGAAATCTGTTATTCTATTTCTTCGAATGGATAAAATAAGTATAGGCTAAGCAATTGCTATTTCTTTTAAAATTTAGAGGAACTAGAAAACTTGGATAATAGACTAGAATTATAAACCCTGTTATTCTCAGTTTCTCATACATAATATTGAACAGTTTATTGTAAAATTTGTTTAACTGATCCTAATTTATTCGGAATCGTTCAGAAAAGGGCGAGGGGTTCGCAACTCGGCCGCCAGGTGTATGAGACGCCAGAATCGGATTCTGATTCTGGCGTCAATTTTTAAGATTCTGGCGTCAATATCAAAGATTCTGGCGTCAATTTTAAAGATTCTGGCGTCTATTTTTAAAAACCATATGACCAATTTTTTTAAAACCATGTATTATCGACATTTGGAAAATACTTTTTTTGACTTGAAAGATTCTGATTCTTGAATCATTTTGGAATTCTGCCGTCATTTTCAATGATTCTTGATTCTGATTTGGGATTCCAGAATCGTTTCTCGGGCAAATGTACGAGATTCTTTTGAGGTGCGAACCCCTCGGAAAAGGGCGTTTGCAAATAAAATTGGAAGTCTCACTTGAATTGAATGTGAAATGGGATAACAAAAAGGTTGGGAGGTTCATAATAATCTTTGCTTATTCTCTGGATCTTTTTTTTAAATGAAACTTTACTTTTTCAACTCACTCCCAAGTGACGAACATTAGAAAAAAAAATGCTGAATGAAACGGTAATGGTTTAAATTCTTAATACCTTTTAATGGTAGCACATACAAATGATGACTATTGTGATACAATATACAAACAACAGAAGCAATTAAAATAATTTATTGACAATAATTAATTCTTTGGAAGTCATGCAAAACCATAAGTATATAACAATAAATAAATTCTTTTTCAAAAAACTAGAACAAAATAATTTCAATGTAAGAAAGACGGAAACAAAATTGTTGGTGAAAAATGCGCTTCGTTGTTATGAAATTTCTAGAATTCTTTTATTTTATTTTAAAGGCCTTAATCCAAACGTTAACATATTTCGTTTCCCGTAAATAAACTATCTAAATTTGTTCAAATAGATTTTTTTTTTTGAATTGCAACATCTTCTTCTTTCCTCGAAAGAAACAATGGTCTACCAAATGCAAAATTCAATTTCAAGTTCCAAGCAAGTTGAGACAATTATTTATCATGAAATTCGTTAAGTAAAAAAAAATCATTTAGAACAGAAGATAATCAAGAGTTAACACTATTTACATACATACCTAATTAATAGTTTAAGTTTCGGTGATATTTCCGGGTCATAGATCAATAATGTAATAAAGTAAACTGAAAAGCTGCATGACTCACCTTGTCGAAGATTATTGTACCCTTCGAACATTAACATTCTTTGCCGTTACTGGTTTAGCATAGTTTTCTAAGTCTCTGCTTTTTCGTAATAATTTGCAATAAAGTGATCACTTACGTTATCTTGATTACAAATTAATTAGCCTTGCCACGGACATGCCAAATATCGATTCTGACAGTATTTTTTTTTTAATTTTTAAATCAATTTATCGGTACGTTATCAGAGTTTAAAGTTTGAACAGGCCCCTCCCATTCTAAAACAGACCTCCCGCTATATTTAGTGGGAGGTCCTTAAAATGTGATCCATTTAGCAAACGACTCGCCTACTTTTCAACAAAAATATATGATCACTTTCGTCTTGTGAAAAGTAGGCAAGTCGTCTGCTAGGGGCAGCTCGTCTGCGTGGGTTGCTGGGGCGAAGCCCGGCGCACCAAAGACGCACGGATTTAGTATTAGCTACATGTATATATATTAACTATAAAACTTAGAGACATCAATTAATCGCGGTGCTAATATTAGCTAAGCCTCTATACATTACTAAAAAACTTAAAATTAATTATAATGCTTTTTTGGATTCCTACGGGAACCTTGCAACCCGCCAGGGATGCCAGCATTGGCAATCAAAGTTATCGGTCAGCTTTTTTGGTCGAACTGAAGTCCCAGCATCTGAATTAGCTCTTTTCAACTGGTTAGATCGAATAGGACTGTTTCTTTTCATAAATGCCATACCTGTAAGAAAACAATAAGAACCTGAATCCTGAAACAATATAAATTTAAATAAAATTTACAATTAGCCAAAATCATACCTCTTTTGATCAAACTGAGTGCTCTTGGGATTTGAGACTTTTGAGAACATTTTCCTTGATTTTCCACAGTGATAGAAGAAGCCATGTCTCAAAATGAATTAAACTAACAAATAAGTACCTATAGTATAGTACCTTAATGTTAATTATAAGATTCTGTAAAAGAAAGCATACACAGATTCGGGCGGAAGATGCTTACCGTGGGCTGCCGAAAGAAGTTATGGCGATAAATTTGACGAGCTGTAAAAAATGTTACATCAATTGCAGAAATGACAGCTGTCATTTTATTTGTCTTCTGCTTTTTATGAAATTGACAATTTGGAAAATTCAAAATTGACGCAAGTAATCGATGTTCGGTAAATCGATACGCGGCGTTACTGACTATCGATTATTGTCAACAAAAAAATTAGTGTGTTTTTTTTTGTGAAAGCAGAGCTGAATGATTTTAACTAAAACACGCCCTAAATGACAGACTGTGTGAATTAACTATTTGTCTGTGATATTTTAATTATGTCTAGAGCAAGATTAGCTCGAAGTGTTGTCGATACTTGCGCTGACTGTGGGGCATTTGGTATGTAAACGGTTTTATTGGTGGTTATTGATTAAACTCAACAGGTTGCTTACATTTTATTGTTTGTTTACTTTTAGATCCTACTTGGGCATCCATTAATAAAGGAATCCTCATTTGTGATGAATGCTGTAGTGTACATAGAACACTTGGTAGACATGTCTCGCATGTCAAGTCACTGCGAAAGGGAACTTGGATTCCTGCCCAGCTAGCTGTAAAGCTTGTTATCAATTCAATTAAGTCACTACTATGTTTTTTACTAAGTATTTCTATTTCTGTTTAGATGGTTCATGCACTCCACAGCAATGGAGCCAATAGCATATGGGAGCATTCATTACTTGATCCAACTAACAGCAAGTCAGTGAGAAAGAAGCCCCAGGCCAAAGATCCTGTCAAGTATTAATCAGAATCACAAAACCAATTTTGCAGTTTTTGCTAAAATACTATTTTAAACTTATTTAGACCAATAAAAGCAGACTTTATTAGAACCAAGCATCAGCTCCTTGGTTTTGTATTCAGAGGAGGAAACAAAGATGATATGGACAGCAGTGATTCACAAGATGGAGATGTATCCAAGCAGCTCCATTCTAGTGTCAGAACAGCCAATTTGGAAACCAGCTTGCGATTGTTGTCTTGTGGGGCAGATCCCAATTACCTTCATCAGGTAATAATTTTATCCAATCCATTAGATGATATACTTTTAAAAAAAACTGATTTCCACAGGAAAAAGGAACATGTCCCTTGCATGTAGCAGCTGGGGCAGGCCAAGCATCACAAGTAGAGTTACTTCTCATATACGGAGCTGATCCTGGAGCTTTGGACTCGTTTGGGAAGACTCCTGCCGATCACTCGAGGTTCCATTATTATCATTAAAAATGTATTTGTATTTACAATAATCTCAATAATTTTGCGGTTATAATAGTGAAGCGGGATATAAAGATATTGCCCATCGTTTAGTAGAAAGTCAGCATGAGTTAACAGACAGAATAAGTTACTATCTATGCGAACGAAAACCAGATCACTCATCCGGTCAGCATTTTCTTATACCAGAAATAGCTGATTCAATTGACAGTAACTCTGACGTGGCAAAAGCTGCAAAGCGTAAACTCCAAATGGTAATATTTAACGTTCATATTATTATATTTTGAATCTACACGAAATAGTATTCCAATATTGCATCCGTTATCCATTTGTTTTAGCTACCCAACTATTTGTTCGAAGAGGTTGCAATGGATATCTACGATGAAGTGGATCGAAGAGAAACGGAGCAATGTATACGTTCATTTTTATTGATAGAAATAATGATCCAATTAAATTTTTTTTAAATTAATCCTATCCGAAATCGTAGATTGGTTATCGCTACAGGGACCGGTCCTTCTGCAGACGGCTGATCGAAGCCATAGCGTTCCTTTTCTGCCTGTTAATGCAGAGCTATCGCCGACACGGAATCAGGCCCGCCAGAAACTAGGTCGACTTAACGCCCGTGAATTTGCCACGCTGTTGATTGATTTACTATCGGAAGCGAAAAGAAGACAGCAAGGGGGAATGGTATTTTCCCTCAAAGGTACTCGTCTTAGTTTTTTGCCTCCCAAAGTGGCAGGCAATAAATTATCGCGTTTTATGTTGATCTTTCCCCGCAGATATGCAGCCTAACATGAGACTCGACGGTTCAGATGATGAGCCGTTATACGACAGTGTTGCTTCCGAAGAAGAATTTGTATTAGCGGAGCAACAACAAATTCTGGCCGAACAAAAAAAGGCCAACAGTATTATTAAAGGACTTGAGGACTTGAATCAACAAAAGAGCGGTGTCTCGGTGGAAGCATACTTTGGCATCAAAGAGCAGCTCTCCTTGAGCAATGTGCGAATGCAAGAATTACTAGCCAGCAATACGAACATGCAGACGCAAATCGCTCAGCTGCAAAACATGGTCCAGACTCTCGTCCAGGAGAATAATCAATTGAAAACTCAACCGGTTCCTTTGATCGGTGGAGCATCACCAGTCGCTCTCAACGGGCCAGCCACTTCGTCATCAAAAAGCTTAGAAGAGCCAGTCACTTTAAGGGGTTCTAAAATTCATGCCGCCCGCCATTACAGCATGTACGAGCCAAGAGAAGGACCACGCTCCCCACAGCGATCGACTCCCACTAATAACACAGCTGGCTCTTCTGCTGCTGCTGCTTCTGCTACCTCTTTACCAGCGCCAACTACCTCTGACGAGGTTGTCCGGCGAACAAATATTATCACTCGACGCATACAGGAAGTCTTTCGCAACGTTCAAGAACGGCGTCACGATCAAGTAGAGCCTTGTGCACAACGGATTGTTGAAGCCGTACAGTCCATGGCTACGATCATCCCTCAGGTAGTAGAGACGAAAAGTTATGCAAATATCATTTAGAAACTCGTAAATTATCCTATTTTTTTTGTTTTTTTGTTTGTTAAATAAGGGGTCGAGCGAAGAAGTGAAAAGTTGCATTCATCAGCTGACAACGAGCGCTTCCCGTTTGTTGGCCGAGTGCCACGAAGCTGGAAATGTAGCCTCATGCCCACCAGATCAAGTTGTCACTCAACGGATCATTCAAGGCGCTTACGACGTGGCCAAGGCCACTAAACAACTGGTCACGCTCTTCCAGTAGCACGTCTATTTTTGTGCGTATTTATGTTTTGCCTATCTATAATTGCTAAGATTCAAAAATAGTAAAATTCAAATGAAATTGTTGATTGAATGAAATCCTCTAAATAATTTAGCGTTTCAAACAAGTGATTGCCTATTATTTTGACTACACAAGATACTTTCTGTTCTATTTCAAACTAAAGTGCCTCTTTGTCTTATTGCAATAAACAAGTCGATGGATCGATTGTTTGTCTCTTTTTCGCTGAAATAAGCCAATTTTCCCAAAAAATGGAACGTCGGTCGTAACTCGGGGAAAGATCGATTTTGCGTGAAACTATAGAATTTCGTCGGCATGTGGACAATCGGCCACTTTGAAAAATACCCCCTACTCTCATATAACTCTTTTTTTTATCTCCATCAGAGAGAGACTGGAAGTTGTATAACGAGATTTAAAAAAAAAATTAAGAAACAACCTGACCCGCATGGAGTAACAGAGTCTCTCTGGCGGTCGTGTTTTATTTTTCTGAAAAGGAGAAAGAAATTTGGCCAAGAAGAAGAGAAACTCTTATTATGCTTCCATTCATATGCAAACGGTCGCTAATGATGCCCTGGTCCCGTCCATTCTCCACCTGTTGGAAGTGAAAACAAAAAAAAAACCAAATCTCTTTTTATTTCTTTCTAAAATGGAATAAGAAATTTATTTATTAAGATGATGGTTGTTCCATTCAAAAGTCGTTTCAATAACTCTGGCCGACCAAATAAAAATCTGAGTTTAAAAAAAAAGAAGGTCCGTTTTTTTTTAAGGGTTGGTCTCCATCATCGCGGGAAACGTGTGCCAACTTTATTTATATTTTTTTTCGTTTGTTGTTATTATTATGATGATGATTTCTTTGTAGCAAAAAAGAATGAATAAATGATAATAGATTTTTTTGAAGGAGATGCTGGTTGGTTTCGGGAAATCCACTTGCGCAAGGTGATATTAGGTCATCGAGTCCAACATTTGGGAAGAGTATTTTTTTTTTTTTGCATTTTTTCCCCTTTTTTGTTTTGTTGAACGTTTATCTTTTTAGAAGACCTTGATTGTGTCTGTCGAATTGGTTTCTTCTTTTGTGGGTAAATGTATCCATACGCGTCCGATGAATGGCTCTTGGTTGTTTGACTGTGATGGCGTGGTCGTTCGGTTTATTACGCTGACTCACCTGGTGGGAGTTCTTATCATTTCCCGTTAGTGATATGACCAAGTCGTGCCTTACTTTGTTGTGTCAGAGCACCACAATTTTCTCCATTTCTCTTTTTTTAAAATGAGAATGATTTTTTTTCTTTTTCTTTTCTCTCTTTCTCTGTAAAGTTTGAGTTAGTTCATTTTCATCTGCGAGCATCGAGAATTTAAAAAAAAAATTTTTTTTTGTTTTGTTTTGAATTGCTTTTTTAAAATGAGAAGCACACGACATCACCAGCAGCAACAGCGGGGCGTGAATGAGTTTACATCAGCCTTGGAAGTTCTTTTCTTTTCTCTTTTTAACTCATTTACTCCGGTTGTCTTTTCATTCTTGTCTTGTTCAGCATTCGTAACCTTTCGGGGTTGATTGAATCGTGTAAAAGGTATTAAAAAAAAAGAGAACATTGAGAGAACCGTTGAAAAAAATACGTTATTATCATTATGATTATTTAAATTTATTAAAAATTCAGTTTTTTTTTCTTCTTCTCTAGAAAATTAGTTCCATCTGTTTTTTTGTTTGTTGGTTTTTTCTTTATTAAAAGAAAAGAAAAAGATTATGTACCGGTAACTGCCGCTAGATGTCATTCTCCTTCACTCGGCTCTTTTTATTATGACTTTTCATTTGTTTAGAAAAAGGCAAAAAAAAAACAAAAAAACAAGAATAGAAAAAGAAAAATAGACAAAAAAAAAGTTAATCACTTTTCCTCGGCTCATTTGAATGTGAACACGAAAGAAAATGTGGACTCGTAACCATTTCCAAGTTGGAAGGGCGGAATATTATGATGAGTTGTTCCGGAAGATAATGAGAGAACCCCCCCCCCCCAAAAAAAAAAAAAAAAAACTTTTGTTTTGTTGTTATTTTTCTTTTCTTTCTTTTTTATGTTTTTTCTCTTTTGCGAAAGAATAAGAAAATGTGGGTGGCGGTGGTTGAGAGCTGCCAGGAGAAGTTCGGTGTTTTGTTTTTTTTTTTGTTCGGGGCCAAAAAGAGAGGAAAGTCAACATCCAATGAGGTCATTACGATGTAAAAGGAAAAGAGTCTGGGGGAGTTCAAAACGGCCAAAAAAAAAAAAGAAAAAAAACGAAGAGAAAAATATCAACGTCGTCGTGAAAGACATGTAGAATACTTGCGAGGTCACGAAACACAAAACATCGCTGCCGTTGCTCCCGCAGCTGCTCCAAATTTTAGCATTAAAAATCCCCCCCCCCCCCCAAAAAAAAAGAGGACAACGTACAAAGAGAATTGTTTGTAGTTTTTTTTTTAAACAAAATAAAGTCAATTTTTCGAACTCGATAGTTTTGAGAATTTCGTTTTCATTTTTTTTGCAATTTTTTCTTATTTGCCGTGAAACATTGTGGCTCAAATTACAAAGTGCATCTATTGACTAGATTCTTCTTTATGGTGTTGGCTCTGTTGTGTCTGGTAGTCAGATTCTCGGAATCGATCATCATCTATATACACACACATGGTGACTAGGTGATGGATGAAGCTGGCCAATATTGATTAGGTAATCCCGAATTTGGAAATGTGCAGAGAGAGACTATACACGGGGGAAAAGAAACAAAATGACGGATGATGATTTGTTTCCACGGTATTTTTGCGTGCAGCTACACGCCATCATTTTTTCTCTCTCTCTCTCTGGATTTTTATTTTATTTCATTTTTATTTCGCCAAAATAATAAGACAAAAATGAATTTGAAGGGGGAACACACTTTTCAGGTCACACAGCACACACACAACCGAATCAAATCAACCGAATTTTTTGACTTTCTGTGAAGGGTTCGCCGTCATCAGCAGCGGTGTTCTTTATTCTTTCGTTTTTGGATTATATTATGGATTATTACGCTTCACCTAATGTTCGTTATCACACTGACCAAGAGCTCCTATATATAATTCACATGATGACTGATTACCCCCCCGCTTGCTGGAGAGATGGAGAGAGAGAAGAGGTGGATATTATTCAGTTCAGTTGATTGGAAGGAAATGAATGTATTTCTCTTGGAACGAAAACAAAAACAACAAAATGACGTCATTGACTTTTTTTCTTTTACCTGCCTCGTCATTGTGAGATTTCGATATAGACTTGATTATGTTTTAAAAAAAATAGAAAAGAATTGACTTTGACGGTGGATTTATCTTCAATGAAATTCGCCGCTTTGAACGTTTTCTGGTGTAAACATAACATAAAAAAGAGACCAAAAGAGAAAATATTTCCAACCGAATTTGATTTGTTTCTGGTCATCGGAGCTATAGCGGTGCTATAACGGTGTCAAGCCGATTTTAACCACAAATCCAATAGGTCATATGGCACTCGTTTGCGTATATCCGCACAAAAGTTATATCTATGGTAATGTCGAGCCAATTGGCAATGATGGGACACTCAAAAAAGCGTTCACCTTTCTGCATGGGCTATTTATAAATACAATTGTACTACATAGCAACTGCTGTACTCCAAGGATCCAGTATACCATGCAAGGGAGCCGTATGTCTCGGTATTCCCCAAACAATTTAGGTCGACTCGTTTCATGGAATAAATAGACTTATTGAAAAGAATACCACTAGATCGGATATGTGCTCCTTGAAAGGACTTTTTTTCAGATAGACAATAATGCAAGGGATTAATTGTAGTTTCAAAGGCTTCAGACTTTGAGTTCATGCAGACACAACACACATATACGCATGTTATTATTGAATTATGACTCTAGCCTACGCGTGCAGCATGCACACAAAATCGTGAATTCTTGGTGTTTCCCTTAAAGGTTTTTTGGACTGAGATGATGAAAAAGAGGGTTTTTGAAAAAATGTTCACGTGGTTGCCGAACCCCATTAGCAGACATGCGCGAGGAATCCAAGGAATCAAGTTAGTTTGACATTTCGAAATAAGACCGAAAAATAACAACAATCTCATTTCCCCTTATTTCTGTTGGTTAGTTTGTTGATGGACTTCATTGTGATCAGTTCAGGATGTCACGAGAAGAAGCCAACATCGCCAAAGAGTTTCCTCTACACTATTTTGTCTGGACAAAAAATATCGTCGCTCTACGCTCTTCCCTTCAACCTGACAATGTTAACTTTCAACACCTGGAACAACTCGATCCCCGAGGACGGACTCCTCTTATGTTAGCCGTGACCCTTGAAAATTTAGATTGTGCAATTTTATTGTTGGAAAGTGGAGCTAATGTCAACGTTGAGAATAAAGAGGGTTGGACAGGTATATAGTAGCTCATATAGTACGATTCTATTGTTTATGGTTCCAACAGACATGAATCATCTGTCTTTTCTCCAGTTGTCCAAGAAGCTGTTTCAACAGGTAATCTTAAAATCATCAGTGCAGTTTTGCAGAAGAGAGATCTTCAAAGGCATACAACCCGAATGCTTGGGGTCCCTGCATTACTTCAAAAACTCAAAGAGGTATTTTTACATAATCTTGTTAATCTAATACTTCCTACCATTGTAGAGCTTCTCTAAATTTTGGTTTCAGGCCCCTGATTTTTACATGGAAATGAAATGGGAATTTACTAGTTGGGGTAAATTTTAAAAAATCTAAAATTGTAATCTTAATTAAGGTTGGTTCATAAATGTTATACTCGCTTTGTTATTGTTGCAGTGCCTCTTGTCTCAAGGATGTGCCCCAGTGACACATACAAAGTCTACAAGCAGGGCTCAAATGTTCGAATAGATACAACTCTGCTTGGATTCGATCAGAGTTCCTGGCAAAGAGGAAGTAAAAGCTATCTTTTCAAATCTGAGGGTGAGTTAAATCTTCCATTTTTTGCATGTTTTATATAGCATCATTCTAATCTTTAATTGCATGCAAAGCCCCTACACTTATGTGGGGAAAACGGAGTTATATTTACAAATTACGAAATGGTATACTTAATCGTCATCAAATCAGCCTGTAGTTGACGCTATAATTAACGCTATTAATCAATAACGAATATCAATCACATATTCAATTTTCATCAATTCATTTCTCCCACGATCAAGGTGTCGACAAAGCTGTTCTTTTGGAAATGGATCACGAGGCGAAGGAAGTCTTTGTTGAAGAATTACGAACACTTCAAGAAGATCCTGTTGCCCGTCATTTGATGACTCCATCAAACGAATCAGTCACGGCGCGAGTCACCTCACCTATCGTTCACACCTACGTCGACACCGAGAAAATCTCTTTTGAACGGTGATATAACCAAGCCTCCATTACATTTGTTTTCTTTTACTCGCCAGCATGAAATGGAAATGAAATATAAAAATTGCATATAATATATAGGAACAAGAGCGGTCTTTGGGGTTGGCGGTCAGACAAGACGGAAGTAGTCAACGGACGAGATTGTAAAGTTTTTAGTGCCAGTAACGTCGAATTAGTCACGAAAACAAGGACGGAACATCTTAGCCCTGAAGATAAATCCAAAGTCGCCGGTTCGGGTTTTTTGCTCAATTCACTTTTGGCTGTTGGACAGCATTTAGAAGAGTCAACAACTCCTTTACCGGTTAATAAAATTTATTTATTTTTTTAAATGATGAATTTATTGTGATGTTTATTTCCTCTAAACGTATATAGGACGGCTGTAATCCGGATCAAGTCACCATGGAAGAATATTTTGACAGTAGCGTTGACCTAGGGAAGCGCGATATTGGCCGACCAAAAGAAATGACCACCAAAGTCCAAAAATTCAAGGTAGAACTTATTTGAAAATTATGTGTCCAGTATAAAAACAAAAATAAAACCCGGAATTGTTTGTCAAGGCAACTCTATGGCTTGCCGAAGAGTTCCCGTTAAGTCTAGTCGATCAGATTATGCCCATCGTTGATTTGATGGCCATTTCAAGCACGCACTTTGCCAAACTCAGAGATTTCATCCAGATGCAACTACTCGCTGGATTTCCGACCAAAATTGGTGACTTAATTAATCTCACTTAAAAATAAACAGTTGCCCAGTGATGTCTAATGAGCTTTTGAAAAATGTTTATCCGTAGAAATCCCTCTGTTCCACGTGATGAATGCGTGCGTAACATTCGGTAATACTTTCGGGCTTGACGAGGGTATAAATGGGGTTTCCGTCATCCAGGAAGCCGATAGACTTTCATGCGTCGTGGATGACAGCTGCTTTGTTACCCCCGGTGATTATACTCTTTACGGCATGGGAGGAGCCTCAGTCAACTCGCTGTCTCGTCGACAGTTCTCCATGGATGAGGAGGATGAGTTGTTGCAATACGCCATTCAGCAAAGTCTTTTAGATGTCGGCTCCGAGGGTGATGAGGTTTGATTTCCCCCCCCCCCTCTCTAAAGTTGTTTTTCGTGTTAAGCTCTTCCGTGTTGTTTCATTCATCGATTTTTCTTATATTTTCATAACAGGTCGATATTTGGGAGGCGCTTAAGGCACAGAAACCTCCGAGCACTCCTCAAATGTCCAGGGTTACCAGGTCTCCTTTACCTCCGCGACCGTCATCATCTCTAGGATTTTGCGTATCACCCGAAGAAGAAGAATTGCAAAGGTAAAAATATAGAAACGATTCTCTCGCTCTTTATAGTCTAGTATTTCGGCATTCAAACTGCTTGGCTAGACAACAAAAAGAAAATGGCTTTCTGTATATTTTTGTTGGCAATCGCGCGTAGAGCTATCGAAGCCAGTTTAGGAGTTTCCCGTGGAATTGGGACTGAACCCTGATCATTCTTCAGGCGGACTAACATCGGAGGCGCAGGAAGAGGCCAACCTGCTGGCCGAAGCGCTAGTTCTCTCAGCCCGGGAGACAGCGCTGGAAGAAGAGCGACGTTCCAGGGAGGACAATGAACTTTTACAGCGAATACTCGAGCTGTCGATGCTGGAAAAATAACCGCATCATTTCCCCCCATCGACTTCTTTTCTAAATAGCTATCCACCATCACACATTTGCGAATTTCTTTTTGGTTGTTGTTTGTCCGTATGAGCTCATCATTTCTTTCTATATTATTCATTGTATATGGCGGAGGGGGGGGGGGAAAGTGAAGTCTACCAATTCCTTCAAGGGTCTACATCGCAGCTAATTATCTGATTTAAAAAAAAATAAATACCTTGCTGCTGCTGCTGCTGGCCATTGCTATTATCAATGAAAAAACGTGTGTCGGTTGATGAATAAACTTCCTAAAACCGTGTCATATTATAATTCAATCATCCGCAGACATTGTGTGCAGTTTGAACTTTGGAATAATATTATACTAGGTCTTCTTCTTCTTCTATGTAAAACCATTTTGCGATGGGTTTCTTCGGTGGACGAGAGTTATAAGAAGATTACAAGACATCTGAGTAACTGAGTTTTGTTGTGCTGGTAGTATACGTGATCGTGGGTGTTCCTGTATAGACAAAACACGTATACAGCACGAAATGTGACGACTTTTGAGGACGTTCAAAACGACCCCAGTGGTTGGACAGCTGTTTGTGGCCTTATGTGCATAGGTGTGTGGGCTACGTGCTGAAATGTCAGTTGCGTTCATCATGTTAATAAGTTTCGTACGAGACACACACAGAATAATGAAATCCCGTGTCAGCATTTTTGAGTTGGTCATTGACGCACCTTTAAATGTACCTCGTTATTCAGGGGCGTTGACCATATGATATCGTCGGCTCGATTAACTGCGCAGATGAGGGTCTCTCTCGTCAGCAGCAGTTCAGACATTTTGACAGTTTCAGAATTTGACGATAGACATAAACCAAATGAAAGAGAAATATATTATATTATTTTATTAGTGCTTGTTGAAATTGTTGTGACGAGCCAAAAACAAACGAAAACAAATGGTTTCCCTTTCTTCTTTATAATAATTTAAAAGATAAAGAACGACGCTGGGTGATTGGTGGGCATCAGCGGTTTGTGCTGTACGTACATGTACATAAATTAGAAGACGACGACTTATTGCTTCTATTATTTGTTGGCTGATGATGGTGACGTCAATCTTGGAACACGTCAGACCATGGCCAGACATTTGCAGCAGCTAACGCGAAGAGTAATGTGAGCCGAGCTAATACAGTCTCATCTATAGAGCCCTAGAAGCGGTGGCAGCCGACTTGCGTGGTTTGCTGGGCATCATATCAGCCAGCAGATAGAGAGAGAGAGAGAGAACAAACAAATAAAAATGGAAACAATTCCTACAGTAGTATAGTATGTGTATAGTTGGCTGACTATACTGGTCGGTTGGTTGGTTGGCTGGTTTTTTGGGTTAGTATTGGATATATGTGCAGACTCAGCAGAAAGGGAGCAAAACGAGAACTCCTTTTGACTAGGGAATCCGACACGATGCCACCCCGGATAAAGAAAAAGCCAAACGACTCTCTCCATATGAGTGTTTCTCTTTTTGGCGTCACCTTCGCCCTTTGGATTATATTTATACATTTTTGATTTTAAATATATACGCAACAAGGATGTGCTAAGGAAGAAAGAATAAAAGGGATCGATAAAAAGAATCTACTCTTTAAAAAAAAACAAAAAGAATTTTAGAAAATAGAAAGAAAGAGAAGACGCGGTGGTTTTTTAGGTTTTTTTTTATTAATAGAAACTGATTCGCTGAATTAGCATACTTGTCCATTTTCATTCGAAACTTTTGATCGATTCCTTGTGGGATATATATCGAAATAGTTTGCGGGCCGGCGGATCACATGTATACATGTAAACGACGTGAACGAACGGGATCCGGTTTTTGTTGCCCAAGTTTACAAGTTATGTTGATACCATTTTTTTGTGCGTTTCATTTTTTAATTGGCGTGACTATTCATCATTCTTTTGTCATCCAGTTCCTTTTTGTTGAATAAAGAACAAAAATAAAAAAAAACAATGTGTATGTGCAGTATATAAAGGGTTTTTTTTTTAAACGAATGGCCTTGAGATGACTTGAATTCTTCGTTTTCATTTTGACCGCAATTGCCAACAACGCGACCTAGCGGCGAACGTTGGCACCGGACGTTGCGACCGCAGCGCTTGATGTGCAGTGTGGAAAACTGTGGTTCTGCGAAAACCTGCGTGTCTCTATAATTCTTTATCGTGTAAATGTACATTTTTTGTCCTGCATTTCACATGTCCAATGGTCGCTAACTGTCTTGCCTCGATTACTACCTCATTTTAAACGTTAAAGCTTGACCCATTAGCTATCGTTGGAATTGACATCCTTGTGTGTGTGTGTGGTGTGTGCCCCGAGGAGCCCGTTGATCATTATTCACAGTGGTAAATTCTATTTTTAGCACACACCGTATGTGTGTGTGTGTGTGTGTGTGTGTGTGTGTGTGTGTATATGTATCTTTCTGTTCGACTGGTAAAGACACACACATACATGCATTCAAAAAGAAAGAAAAGCACAGTGTGACCTTCTTTCTCCATGCACACACACACATTCGGTCCAACTTGGTGAAGTTGAAAACTGGCGTGTCAGCATTGTGGAATCTAATCCTCTTTTGTTTTTCCATTACCATTTGTTGGTGACTCTCCGTGTTTGCAGAGTGATGGCGAGATGATGGTTCAGCCTGGGTTGCCTTTCCAATCTTGGGAGTGCCTTAAACAGGGGGATGAAGACGAATCCCTCTGAATGAGATACAACAAAATCAAAAGAAATACTCATACCACGCACACAGCCACCACCACCACCCACCCACAGCCAGGATGGGAACGATACAGGAGTTGCAGGACACATTGTCCAAACGGGATGAGGAGATTCGAAACCTTCAGCTGGTCCTGCAGCAGAAGGAGATTCAGATCCAGCAACGAGAAGAAGAGATTCAGCAGCTTCGGTCCCACCTTGACCAGTTCAAAAGTGTCCTTCCTTACAGTGGCCAGCCATCTGCCTTTCCTCTCAGACGGAGCACCATTCGCGAGCCTTGCGAAACATGAACGTGAACGTTTACATCAAGAACGTGAACCTCGAAAGGTCAGAGCTCAGGGTATCTCTGCAGAGCCACAAGACTTGAAATCATTGCAAGACATTAGCCACCAGAATTTTACAGAATACCCAAAAAATGACAGGTAAGTTTCATCCAACAAGTGGCTCAACTTTTATTTTCCTTTTTATTTCTCCAAATATCAACAAAAACCTTCTCAATAAAATAGGTATAATGGGTGGTTGGTGAGGGGGAGTTGGGTGGTGTTTATATAGAGGAGAAAGAAAAAATATATATCGAGAGCCACGAGGCCAAGGGGCTTTTCATTCCCAAACGCGATAAGCTATTGACCTTGATACGCGGCTGTCTGTCTCTGTCGTTCTCTCTCTCTCTCTTTTTTTTTCTTCTTTCTGTTATATCCCAAGTATATTTAGGTTTAGGATCTGAAAAATAAAGAAAAAAGAAAACGACTTGATATCTGCGGGCGGAGGATGTGGCCATGTCGAGAGACATGCGATAGCACAGAGAGCAGTCCGGGACAAACATACACACACACACACATACTTTTTTTTTTTTTTGGCTCCTCTGCTACTATTTATGAAAATCAAGAGCCGCAGGGAGTCCATCGTTTCTTTTTGGGTACTTTTTATAACTCTTTTTGCAAAAAAAAACAAAAACAAAAAGTAAATGGGCGAAAATATTTTTCGAAAAAGTCTTTGAAAATGACCAAAAAAAAAGTAGGTGACCCGCGTTTATTTTGTTTTAAATTTCGGTAAAAAAAAAAAAAAAAAATACCTGCGACGGGGTGGAAAATGAATCAAACGTGTCCAAATAGTTGATCAAGGTGTGAGATGAGTGCCGCCAGCGTTTCCTTTCACCTCGTCTCTCCTGCTCCTGCTCTGCTCCTGCTGTTGTTGTTGTTGGAAAGAGACGTGACCCAGATTTTACCCGAAAGCCAATGACGACTACCTTTTAACTTGGCGTTCAGCTGCCATTTCAACACTGAAAAAACAAACAAAACGACCAAAAAACCAGCTGATATCTCCATCGTTTTGGGTTGGTGAATTTAGTCAGATTTTGTGGAGAATCTCTCTCTCTCTCTCTACTGTATCAGTAACAACAACAACAAGAAGAAGAAGAAGAAGAAAAAGTAGTAGTAATGATTATGTCTTTTCGTGGTGCCACGGTCTGGGCAGCAGCCGAGAGAGAGAGAGAGAAAGAAAAATATAAAAGAATAACTGCCTAGAATTTGACTACTTATTATTACTACTACTACTACTACTACTAGTAAACCCATGTTGTTGTTGTTGGTTTTATTTAAATCGAAACGCTAGAAAACACGATGATGATGGGTGGCCGCCGCTATTTAAAAAAAAAAAAAAAACTCAAAAATGTGGAGCTCGTGCTCGGTTGATCACCAGTCATTTGCTTATATTAAGATGAACGAACGAAGATGAGACGGCGTATCTTCTCGAGAGAGAGAGAGAGAGAAAGAGAAAGAAAAAGAAAAAAAAAAAAAAGTAACAACAATAACGTGAGTCTGCCATTTGGGGTGTGGTAGTAGAGTCGAACATATATAAATACAAGAAAAGGATGGAATTTTTTTTTCTTGCCATGCCCATCACGTCTTAAACAAAATGTGTCGGGTCTGAAAAACCTTTTTCGGGGAGGTTAGTTTCGTCTTCTTCTTATTACAAAGACACGAACGATCGTCAAGAGCTTTCGTCGGGGTCGCGCCCAAGAGGTCGACTTGTCATTTGGTTTTCTGTTTACCCCCGTTGGAAAATAAGAAAAACAAAAAACAAAAATTTCCCAACTTTCCCCCATAGAAGAAAAGAGGTGGAATGTGTAACGAAATGTCACGTGGGAAAGAAGGAAAAAAAAATAAAAATACAAAACTGGAAGAAAAGAGGAGGAGGACCACCTCCACACACACGACACGGTCTCGTTTTGTTGTTATTAACATTTTTAAAATATAAATAGGAAGGAAGAAAGTTTTTTTTCTTTTTCTTAATACAGCTTGCTGGTTTTGTTGCAATTGGGTATACCCGCCTCTTTTTTTTTTTTAAACCATTTGTTTTTTCTTCTTTTTTAAAAAAAAAATCAAATTATTCCCGCCGCCGCCGCTATATAGGTAAAAACGCAAAAAAAAAAACAAAACAACAACCAACATCGGCGGCGTCTTCTTGTTTCTTTCTTTCTCTCAAGTTTTGTCTCTTATTTGGAGCTGTGAGGCCCGCCGGGTTTCCTTTCAGTAGTGAGACGGCAGACGGCCACACTAGACGTGTCGGTTCTTAGCTCCTCTCTTTTCTCTATCTACTTGTCTCCACGGATATTTTAAACAACCCAAAATCATTTTACAAACAAAAAAAATTTCAATCAATTGAATGTGTCGACAGTGAAATTGTTGTCTCGTCGTCATTTTCAATCAGAAAACAAGAAAGAAGTTTGAAGTTTCCAATTTTGTTGGCGGCAATTTGAAAACAAAAAAATTTACCGGGCAAAAAACAAAAACAATTTTGAGATTTGTTTGTTGTTGTTCTTTTGTTGTTGTCGGGGTGATTTTTTTTTTCGGTGGTTTTAAAGTGATGACGTCTTACATGGCGATCGAAGTGCTGGAGAGGAGATTGGCGGCCCGCGACAAGGAGCTCAGGATCGATTGGAGCGCATCAACCAATTGGAGAGCGAATTGAGTCAGAGAGACGCTCTGGTCCGTCAGCTGAGAGCGATTTAGATAAATGCCAACAGGTTGTTGAAACCTCTGAACCAGGTCCAACAGCAGTCAGCAGCATCGTCGACTGTTCTGGGCGAATGTTCCGTTACGGCCGAAATGGCTCAGATCGCTCCTTGGCGCGTGACGGCCAACAAAAACGGACCCAACGCCGTGGCCGCTGCCGCCGCCGCCGCCGCTTTATTGGAGCCTCGTTTTCAAACGTTTGGCCATCTCGGCCGAACCGCTCCAATTGCTAGATCCTTACTCTTAGCCAACGCGGCCGAGTTGAAGCAATCGCTGCCCGTCAATCGGCAGCCAAAAAGCGCCCCAGTGAGTCATTTTTTTCTTCTTCTTTTTCTTCTTCTTTTTCTTCTTCTTCTTTTTGGCGTCCCTCCATCATCCGCCATCCGTTTTTTTTTTCTTTTTCGACACGTCATACACACAACTGCGATTCCCGCCTTTACCTTTACTCCTCCTACTCGTCGTCGTCTTCTGGTTGAGTCGGACGACGACGACGACATAGAACAACAACAATAAGAGAAAGAAAACGAGTCTAGTCACGAATATGTTTCACGAGAAAGAGAAGAGAGACTCTTGTTTTTTTTTTCTCTCTCTCTCTTTCACGCACACCGCGCACAAAACAAACTAAAAAATAAAAGAAGAAAAGAAAAGAACCTCCGGTCCAGCTGCCGTTCTTTTTTTCCATATTTTTTCCAGCCCACTTAACCACAGTTGCTTTTCTGTTTCAAGTCAATTTTTGAAAGAAGAAGACAAACATATTTATTATTATTATTATTCTCAATTTTTGTTCTTCTTCTTCTTCTTCTTGTTGTTGGAAAGAAATGACGTAATCGAGAATGCAGAGAGAGAGAGGGGGGGGGATAACTGGCTGGCAACAATTGGCCAGACAACGTCTCTCAAATTGATTGACGATCCTGTTATTTTGGTTGTAATAGAAGTAAAATTTGTGCCAACCCACCTCCTCGTCGTCTTGCCTTTTTTAGAATGAAATGAAAGAAGAAAACGAGATTGTGACGTTGTTGTTGTTCAATTTCAATCTCTCTCTCTCTTTCTCTATCCAAACTCTTTGAAATAATAATAATAATAATAATAATAAGAAGAAGAAGAAGAGAAAACGATGACGACGAACTTGACTCTATATGTGTACCAAGAGTTTGTCGTTGATTTTTTTTCTCCTTCATTCCACTTGGATTCGTGTCCAAACCAGACATAGTCCTCTCTCTCTCTCCCGGTTTCCACCTTTTTCCTGTCTAACAAAAGAGAAAAGAAATGAAAGAAGAAAAAAGAGAGGAGAATGACCCTTTTTAGATTGTTGTTTGCGTGTACTCCGTAGAGAGAGAGAGAGAGAGAGAGAGACGAGGAATTTTTTTTTCTTTCTTTCTTCTTCTTTCTTGCCCTTTTTTGATTGAATCACGCCCCGCGTATATCTCTCTGCCGCGTGAGTCCACCCTCCTTGTTGCTTGCTCTTGTGTGAATGAAGTTTGGTGGACGTTGACTCGTGACTGAACCCGCTAATGAATAGCCTCTCAGATCGTCGTCTTCTTCTTTTTTCTATTTTTTTTTTCTCCCTTATTTTTCACGTCGACTTGTTGAGCCAATATCAGCTGACAGCCGAGATTGTCTGTCTTGTTCAGTAACAACCGGATGACTGGAATAGTCCCGCCGACACATCCGCTCCCTATAGTGAATACGAAAAATTTTTATCAATTTAATAAAATGATGAAGAAGAAGAAGGAAAGAAAGAAAGAAAACAACTTTCTTTCTATATAGCGATGGCGTATGAAATAAAATTAAAAAAAAAAAACGGAGCCGATTGTCCGCAGACTTTCTAAAAAAAAAAAAGAGAAGAAGAAGAAATAACGCGGGCGAGTTAAGAAAGCGCGAAGTTGAATCCCAACATTCCTAGATAGGAAAAAGAAATAACACACACACTATTATATCGTGTCTTATTATTATTATTGTCAAACGATATGATGACTCGTTTTTTTTTTCTTCTTCTTCTATCCAACAGCAGATGGGCCAGGTCCAATTTGGGTCGTCCATTCAAAAAAAGAATTTATTTATTTATTTATTTTCTTTTTTTTTTGAAAAATTAAAGCGGAACATATCGAATTTTTTTGGGGTAGAGCTGGCTGAGGGGAAATATACATAGCCCCTGGTATGTATAAAGGTGACTGCTACTATTACGCCGAAGCCAAAGGGGAGGTAAAATAAAAAAGTTTGTGTTTTTTTTTTTTCTCTTTTATAGACAATCAACGGGAGTTTTTTCTTCTTCGACTCTATAGCCCTTCCTTTGGGGCAAAATTCATCTTGTTGGACTTGTTTTATATTTTGCCCCAGCTGGGCGACATTAGCTCGTGTGTGTGTAGACTGTAGAGTCTAGAAATGTGGCCGTAAATCAGCAGCGCAAAAAGAAGAAGAAGAAAGAAAGGAAAGAAAGAAAGAAGAAGCTTTTTTTGATTGGTGGCTAAGCCGACGACGAACGCTTGAAGCTAAAGGATCCGTTCATTTGAATATGATGTACACGCAAAAGTTTTATTTTAATATTTTTTCCATTTTCTTCTTCGATGCTCTTCTTTTGCACACCTGCA
Source organism: Daphnia galeata (assembly GCA_030770115.1). Lineage (NCBI taxonomy): Eukaryota > Metazoa > Arthropoda > Branchiopoda > Diplostraca > Daphniidae > Daphnia > Daphnia galeata. Next base: position 3,427,407 of record CM061120.1, on the reverse strand, counting down.
GATGAATTTTCCACGTAACTTTTTTAGTTGTTAGTTGGTTCGTTCGTTGGTTCGTTCGTTCGTTCGTTCGTTCGTTATTATTAGGGAGATCATGAAATACGAACGTCTTTTTGGTTATTTTCAACGCGCTTGCAACCAGACACTGATTGACGATGACGACCGAATTTGGGGGTTAATGAGGCTTCTTCATCTTGTGTCGGCGTTGTTTATTATTATTTTCTTTTTCTTTCTTTGGTGTAATGAAAAGAAAATGTGTTGAAAAGCAGAAAAACAAATATGAAATTTCTGGGTTTTTTTTTTTTTTGGTTTTTCTTGTTATTTTGTAATTAATTTTTGTGTTTTTCTTTTCACGCAGATCGCGAGAGTTGATCAAAACGGCCATTATGGGCAACGATTTCATGAAGAATTTGGAATTGGCTCAAAATCCGTGAGATCGTCGACTGCATGTACCCAGATCAACTACGAGCGCGGCAGCCTCATCATTAAAGAGGGTGACGTCGGCTCCATCATGTACGTCATGGAAGGTGCGTGACAATCATATCCCAAAAATCCCTTCACAAAATTACACGCACAAAACCAGAGCGATGACCTCAACATCATTTTTTTCATTTCTTTAAAATAAGGAAAAAGAAAATAATTAGAATTTATTTCCATTTTTTTTTTTTATGAATTCATTCAACGTTTGATAAATGAGTCAGATCAGTGGGCGTTGATATCAAAATAAAAAAATATGGCCAAGAAGAAGAAAAAAAAGGAAAAGAGTGTGAATCATATTGTAACACCGTTCATAACGCGTGTGCCCGGATATCGAAACGAATCCACAAAAAAAAAATGGCTGGGCAAGCGCGGTGATGGTGGGGATTCCTGGGTTGTTGTTGTTTATTTTTTTTCGAAAATTTATTATCGAAATATGTGAGCTCGTAGACAAGGGGAACAGAGATGGACCGCCCCTGGTCGTTTATCATCGCCGTGATGATGATCAGGGTGTTCCCTTTTTTTTTTAAATCAAATTTTTTTGTTTAGTTTCTTTTTTCTGGCGGCTCAACCTGCGATCCGTGAGTCATTAGATGTCGGTAAAAAGATCAAGCACCGCCTGTTTGTTGTTGTTGTTGTGCAGAAAAAGAAAAGAAAAAAAGATATTTGTGTGGTTGTTGTTGTTGTTGTACGTCTACCACTCCTTTAAAATGGACTTTTTGTAGGTTCTATGTGTTGCGAGTCGAACGAACGCGTGAGTTGCCCGTATTTGGTATACCATCGCCCTCGATTCTTCTTCTTCTTGTTCCCTCCTTGCGAGAGAGAACACGGTTGTCGTCGACGATCCGCCGGCTCCGCAAACAACAACAACAACAACAACTTTTTCTTCTTTTTTCCTCTTCTTTGGGTGTTTGTCTCACACAGTTCAGAGAGAGAGAGACCAGAAAGAAACGGAGGTTTTTAAAGAAATGAAGAAATGATGGGAAATAATTGGATTCTCAAATTCGGTCGAGTGAGATGTGTGCAGTTGAGTTTGAGTTGGAGTTGATTTCAAATAGGTGAAGGATTTCCTGACAGACAAGAAATGAGAAGGGCAGGGAATCCAAATTGAAAACCGGATCGTTTTTTTTTTTCTTTTTTCTTTTAAGTTGTTGTTGTTGTTTAGTTTAGTTGTTTAAGTTGTTTGTTGTTCAACGGCCATCTGTTTTTGGATGATGGCAATCACTAAACTAAAAAAAAATAAAAATAAAGTTGTTTTTATTTTGTTTTTCACCTTGTCGATCTCGTAGAGATTTCGATTTCAGATTGATGTCGTGCAAACTTGAAATAAAAAAAAATATAAATATAAAAGGGAGTTTTTTTTACGCACACAACAACGACCGTGGACGAAACGGCGACAATTTTTCTCTCCTTTTTTTTTGATGCAGCGGCCAATGTGTGGAGACACGGTCGTTAAAAATCTACAAAAAAAAAAACAAAACGAGAAAACACATTTTGTTTAAGAGAGCTACATTATATATCACAATTTATTCTTTTTAGCCTTAAAATAAACAAAAAAAAAATAAATGTTTTAGAATCATTTTGTTTTGAAAAAAAGAAAAAAAATAGATTTAAAAGAAACGGGATAGGGGACCGTTCCAAGTGGTCCATTACCTGCTTAACTGCACTTCAAAAAAAAAAAAGAAAGAAAAAGAAAACAGGAATAAAATAATAATCATTCGCGATGGATGGATCAAGTTTATAGTCGTTTTCTTTAAGTAAGAAAGAAAGAAACAGAAATCATTTTCCAACACACACGGCCAGGAAGGGGGGGGGGGAGCTTATTTGATGTTTTATTTATTTTTATTTTATTTTTTGGGTTTGTGTGTGTCGATATCTTTTTTTTTTTTTGTAGAAGAAAACCAAATTTTTTTTTTCTTTATTTGCCATTTTAACGGCTCTCCTATTGGGAATTTTTCTGGGGAAACGGGACGATGAGGATCGGGAGTTAAAAAGAAAAAAAAAAAACAGGATGGCGAAAATGGCGATGGGTGATTTAACGGACCGTCAACTTTGCGGGTCCGACGAGATGTTGTTTTGTTTTCGTTTTTTCCGGGGGATCTTTCCCCTCCCGTTGTGTGTCTTGTTTAACGGCGTGTGCGTTGCGTATTCGCGTGCGTGTTTGTGTGTGAGCGCGCTCGTTATTTACTGCGCTCACAAGCCAATTGTTTTGTTTGTTTGTTTGTTGGCGTTTTCTTCTTCGACTGGCGCGCGATTTATATTTTTTTTGGTTTTATATGACGCGCAGTTTGACCAACATTTTGCGCGTTTAATTTGATTTATTTTGTGTGTGTGTTTTTTCTTGTTTATTTTGTGGAAGAAGAAGAAGAAGATGAAACGACAAATTGTCTTTGACGTGGAATTTGATATTTACAAATGAATTTTAATTATTTTGATTTGATTTGATTTGATTTGCAGAGGGCAAAGTTGAAAGTGTCGAGAAAAGGCAACTGTCTCAGCACCATGACGCCGGGCAAAGTCATGGGCGAGGTGGCCATCCTCTACAATTGTAAACGAACAGCCACCATTAAAGGTAAAATTTAAATTTAAATAGGCAAGACAAAAAAAATAATAATCATGTTTGGTTTTTTTTTTGGTAAATTTTGTATTTTATTTTATATATTTTCATTATTATTTATTTATTTTTCACGGAAAGAAGTAGTATAGTAGAAGTAGTAGTATATTATCACATATATATATGTAAATGGTTAATAGCCACCACACATAGATATATGTGTGCTGCTTCTTTTCTTTTTGTTTGTTTTAATTTATTAATTTAAAAAAAAAAATTATTATTTATTATTTTTTGGGTATTTTTTTTATGATTTATTTATTATCTTTGTTTGTTTATTTATTTATTTATTTTTCCTCTTTCTTTTTCTTTCTCTCTCTCTCTCTTCTTTCTTTTTCTTGTTATTGTTATTATCACGACGGACATCAGCGGCCATCGACTGCAAAATTGTGGGCCATCGAGCGTCAAGTTTTCCAGACGATCATGATGCGGACCGGGCTGATTCGACAGGCCGAGTACACCGTCTTCCTCAAAAGGTAAAATGCAAATGTTTTTTTTTTTCCTTCTTCTCCTGTTTTCACTACCAAGGATGGAGAGCTACCGGATTTGGGTTTGAACATGCCAAGCTCGTATCTCTTTTCTCTTTTTCTACGTCTTCTGTCGTTCCCCTTTTTTTTTAGGGTAAAAAACACAACAAAATGGAATCATTTCTAAAAAAAAAATTTGATTAAGTTTTTTTTTTCTCTTCTTTTTGGGGAGTGGAATGTGTCGCCCCTGGATTGCGGATTTTTATATATATATTTCATATATTTTTTTTTTTTTTTGCTCGTCGGGATTTCCCATAGCGTCGATCCATAACATCTCACACGCAAGCCACGACTTTTTATACGTCCCCATGTTGGCCATCCTTCTTTCTTCTTATTCTTCTTCTTCACGACCATCTAAGGTGCCCCACACAGTCGTGAAGAAAGAGTGAGAGAGAGCAGCTATATTATAGGCCTCTTATAAAGAATATTGTCCAGTTCACGTCCAAAAAAAGGAAAGGAAAAAAAAATATGTTTTTTCATGAGGGAATGAAAAGAAAAAGAAAAAAAAAACTTAACTTTGAATTGAGACCTATAAACGGTATCTATCCCGAAACCTAGCCAAAAGAAACAAAATACAAAATCGCTGTTTTAAAAAAAAAAAATGATGATGAAGACTCTGTTAATATTCCTTTAAAAAAAAAAGAAAATAAAAGAGTTTGCCCCTTCTTCAATTCTTACGTTGTATAGACTGAGGGGAAGGGGTCGTTTCACGCTGTTTGTTGTATACAGAGTCAATGTGCAAAAGATGGTGATGGGGATGCCCTCGGGTGCTTCTAATACGTATACATCATCGATATATATGGCGCAAGGAAAAAGAAGGAAAACGCGCGGGACTCGGTTGGAGATTTAGAGCCCGCCCGCGCCGATCGTTGTGCATCACACACACACCAAATTAGTGGTGGCGGCCCAACCTTTACGAATGATTTATTATTAAACAAAGTTGATGTACTTTGGATATAGTTAACACTATGATTTTTAAATCGAATGACAATCATAACAAAATCGAAGAAATTTTTGAGTTTTTTTTTAAATAAATAAATAATTTTGGAGACAAAAAAACAAATAATAATAAAAAAGTACAGAGAAAGGAAAAGGAGAGAAAAAAACCAGCGGGGGCGAACCTTATGGAGTTGAGGGAACAGGTTATTTTTTCTTTTTAATTTTTTTTTATATTTTTCTAACTTCTATTTTTGTGCAGTCCAAACTGACAAGTCCGTCGATACCCCGCCGTCTGCGTGTCTTTATTTATTTCTATTTTATTTTATTTTATTTAAAAAAAAAAAAAAGAAAAATTTCGAGTATTTTGTAAATATTTTTATTTATTTTTTAAAATTTTCTTTTGGCGTTTTCGATCGCAAACGACTCAATCGCCAAAAATGTTGGGTACTGCAACTTCATTTTTTTTTTTATTCTTTTCCTGGCCCCCCAGTCGTTGGTTAAAGTTGAGCTGAAAAACAAAAACAAAAAAAAAAAAAACTAAGAAAGAAATTGGCGTCATCTTTACCTGCCATTTTTGCGACTCTCTACGTCGAAAGAGAGCCAAATTCTCTCTAATCGACTTTTTCTTTTCCTGTCCGTCCATTGAGGAGAAAGAAACAGACAAAAGAATCGCTGGAGCGATGATGGATCCCCTTTAGATCACCAAAATTCTTTGTTTGGTACATTTTTTTGTTGTTTTTTCTGCGTGGTGGACGACGACGACGTGCCCAGCACCTTCAAAACTGCGCAACAAACGACAAAGAAATGGATGTTTCACTTGACCTTTTTTTCATTTCCTTCTCTCTCTCTCTCTCCTCGTCCATTTTTTTTTTTAAAGATTTTTCATTTTATTTAAAAAAAAAATATTTTTTGGTGTTGTTGTTCCACTAGAAGTTTTTGCGATTCGTGGTCAGGTATATAAATTCTCACCAAAAAAAAATAAATAAAATACAAAATTCTTTTCTCACCTTGGGTGGTTTTGTTTCTCGTTTGAATTGAAAAATGCATTTTCTCCTTAAATTTTTGCGACTTGTTCCCTTTTTTTTTTTTACACTGGCCAAACAGCCGATCGGTAATTTACAACTCGGAATAGAAAACGAACGAACCAACGACCAACCAAAAAAGAAGAAGAAGAAGAAGACTCTTGTCGTTTTTTTTGTTTTTTTTTTATAAAATTTATTCGATAACAAATCCGCTGGTTGGCTCTCCATCTGGTTATTGATCGTTACTTGAATGTTTTGTTGGCTCACCTATTTAGTCCGATATCGATCTGATTTGATCGGATTCGACACATCTCATCTCGTTATATTTTTCTTCTTTTTTTATCCTCTCACAGTGTGCCAACGTTTATGAATCTCCAAGAAGAGACGCTCATCAAGATCGCCGACGTCCTCGATGAGGTAAAACCCCCGTGTTCATTTCGATTAAAGGCTCAGCAATCTTTTGTTTTTTTCATCTTGTTATCGATCAAACCAAATTTTCTATTCCTGTTGCTTTTTTCGTCGAGAACGGTGATCTATTATTTATTCATGAAAAATCTTCGTTTTTACTCATCTCTCCATAAGAGAGAAAATCGCTGGTTGTTGTTGTTGTTGTTGTCGTCGTCCCATTTGTCATAACTGTTTTTTTTTTTTTTTTTTTTTCTGACCCCGGAGAAACAACAACAACGAACAAACGGTGTGGCCCACACACACGTCTTGTCCGCTGATTTATGCCAGTCAAAAAATAGTCGGAGAGTAAAGAAAGATAAAAAAATTTTCTAATATTAAACTATCCAATTTTGGTGTTCGCACTAGCCGTAAAGAACAGCAACAACACAACAACAACAACAGCAGAATAAATGAATCGTAATTGATCCTCATCTTTTTTTTTTTTTTTCTTTTGCTCCGTTTCGTTCCTCGTTCAATTGCGAGAATTTCGATATAATAAAAGACATAAAAAAAGAAAAAAAAAACGGAGCATTAGCATTGCCAATAAAACAATGACCCCGTCGACCCAACACGGAGGAGAGTTTGGTTGACCACCTGCTGCTGCTGCTGCTGCTCAAATATAAGATAAACCCCATCGGTTGTTGTTGTTGTTGTTGTTTAGAACTAATCAGATGTGAATGGCTTAAAAAAAAGAGAAAGAAATTCTGTATTATATTTTCAATGTGATTTTTTCCAAGAAAATACTATCCTGTGTGTGTGTGTTTGTAGTTTTGTGCTTGATGGATGATGATCTGATGTTGTTGTTTGATTTCTCTTTTCCATGTTGCCGCCGTTCATCTTCGACTTGTTGAATGACATTTCATCTTTGAAAAAAAGTGTTTCTACAATCAAGGCGACTACATCATCCGGCAAGGAGCGAGAGGTGACACATTTTTTCATCATCAGCAAAGGACGGGTGAGTAGATTCTTTTCAATTTAAAGAAAAAAGAACATTTTCAATGATGACGCCATCAAATTTCTTCTTCTTCTTTTTGGAATCGAGAGAAAATGAAAAAAAAAATAAGCGCGTGTAACAAGACATCGGAGTAGTAGCTCCCGCTAATTTCAGCTTCTCGAATTTCTTCTCTTCATTTTTTTTTTTTTTTTGTTAATTGACCGATGAGCGGGAAGCTGAGTAGTTAGAAGCTCCTATGGCGGCCCACACCTGTTCTGTTCTCCTTTGACTGGCCACTTTTCGCTCTCTCTCTCTCTCTCTCTCTTTTTCCCTCCGTGTGTGTGTCTGTGTAATAACAGAAATTTTCAACTAAAAGAATGAAATAATAAATAGGGGGGAACTTAGACGGCCAAAAAAAAAAAAGCTGCTGGGCAGTCAGGGTCCCGCCCAGTTTTTGTCCGTTTTCGGTTGTCCAGGTGTTTTGTGCAGAAATTGAACGCGCCAAAATAGAAAAAAAAAAGAATTTAATATAAAGGGGGAATACACAGAATAGAATAGAGAAAGAGACGTAGAGACTGACGTGGATCTCTTATATTATACACTAAGCCAAGAGTCAAGTAAATATTCAAAAAAAAAAAGAACAAAAAAAAGGAACCCAAGACGTTGTATATATTATGTATATATTATATACTATATATATACATACATGTATATGTATTAGTGGCGGGATGTGAAAGGGAGCCGCCCCGTTTTTTTTTTCTTTCCTTTTTTTTTTTGAAATCATCAAGAATGGATTGAGATTATTTAACGTTTCTCTCTTTTTCTTTATTTCTTTCTTTCTTTCTTTCTTAGACCAAATCATAGTAGTAGTAGTAAGTAAGTAAGTAGTAGTAGTAGTAGTATATAGTAGTAGAAGGATAGATGTGAATTTATTTTTTTTCATCCATCCATCCCAATTGCCAAGGGCCGGCAGCGGAAGGGCGTTAGTGGTTTGTCCAGTCTACCATTTTATTTCATTTTTTTTTTTTTTTTCTCTCAATGCAAAAGAGTTTTTTATTTTTCTTTCTCTTTTTTTGGGTAAGCAGCAAAAAGGAGGAGAGATGGAAAATAAAAAAGAAAAAAGGGGGGCCGTTCCTTTAACGAAGCTGTCTAGTAATCAAGTCACGAAAAGACAACCACTCCTCTCGTGCACAATTCTTGTCTGTCTGTGTGTGTGTGTGTATAAAAAGACAAGAAAAGTTGTTTTTTTTTTCTTTTTTCTCTATGACCAAAGAAGAAATGTATACACTAAATCTCCCCTTCTTTTCGCATCCATCCATCCATCGCCTCCCTTAAACAAAAAAAAAAAACAAAAACAAAAAAAAAAAACCAAAAGAGTTGGAGAAAAAAGTGAATCATTCATCCCCCCCCTCCTCCTCCATATAGACTCTTGTAGACACATGCAAATATGGTGTAAACCAAGTGAGCCAGCCAACCAACCAACCCCAGCTGTTGCTCTTTTTCTTTCTTGTGTGTTTGTGTGTGATCCAAAATGACTCGACATTCGAGCCCAGCCGGTTTTTTCTTCTTTCTTTCTTCATTTTTGTTGATTTTGATTTATTTTGATTTTTTTTTTTTTGTGTGTTGTATATTAAAAGGTGAAAGTCACCATCAAAGATCCAGGCAGCGCCCAAGAAGAGTACATACGTTCACTGGAACGCGGTGATTTCTTCGGCGAAAAAGCTCTCCCAGGGTAATAATAAAAAGAGCTGATTATTATGATGATGATGATGATCCTATCCTATCCTATCCTATCCTATCCTATAGAAAAGACATAAATAACGTTGAACTGAATCATCATCATCGTCATCATCGCCGATGGCTTATCATAATAATAACAATCATGAATGAATGGCAATTTTTCCTTCTATTTTCTGTGTTCTAACCTTGCAGGGAAGACATAAGGACGGCCAACATCATCGCCGACGATCCCGAAGGCGTCAGCTGTTTGGTGATTGACCGAGAGTCGTTCAACCAGCTCATCAGCGGATTGGCTGAGATCCGCACCAAATACGTCGACGATGGCAACGCCAGTCGCAAGTCAGTTCACCCATCCACCCACCCAAATCCTCTTTTTATTTAGTTTCACATTCAATTTCATTTCATTCATCTGTTTGTTTGTTTGTTTATTTATTTATAAAAAGGATTCACGACGCTTTTGCTCACGTCCAGTTGAGCGACATTCGCGTGATTGCCACACTGGGAGTGGGAGGATTCGGTCGCGTTGAACTCGTTCAAATCACCAACGACACGTCACGCTCCTACGGTCTGAAACAAATGAAAAAGAGTCAGGTGATGAATATTGCAATTCATTCACAATTTTCTTCGATCGACTATTTCAACTGCCATCTGTCGTCGATTGATTGACATTATTTTGTAACAAATTGAACTAAATTAGATTGTGGAGACGAGACAGCAGCAGCACATCATGTCGGAGAAGGAGATCATGGAGGAGGCCAATTGCGATTTCATAGTCAAGCTGTACAAGACTTTCAAGGATCGCAAGTACCTGTACATGCTGATGGAGGCCTGTCTGGGCGGCGAACTGTGGACCATCCTGCGGGATCGCGGCAATTTCGACGATTCCACAACGCGATTCTACACGGCCTGCGTCGTCGAGGCGTTCGAATATTTACACAGTCGCGGGATCATTTATCGCGACCTCAAACCCGAGAATCTACTCCTCGACACCCACGGCTACGTCAAACTCGTCGATTTCGGTTTCGCCAAAAAGTTGCAGGTAGTGAAAATTTGAGTTTTTTTGGGCATTTCTGTTCTGTTTTATTTTTAACTGATTTCATTTGTGTTTCAATGGATAGGCCGGACGTAAGACGTGGACGTTTTGCGGCACTCCCGAATACGTTGCCCCTGAAGTGATTTTGAACAAAGGGCACGACATTAGCGCCGACTACTGGTCGTTGGGCGTTCTCATGTTCGAATTGTTGACGGGAACGCCTCCCTTCACCGGATTGGATCCCATGAAGACGTACAACATCATCCTCAAGGGCATTGACGCCGTCGACTTCCCGCGCAACATCACTCGCAACGCCACCGCCCTCATCAAAAAACTTTGCCGGTATCTTTTTTTCTTTTTTTTTTCTACTTACAATATGATTATGACTCACCATTTTCCCAAAAAAAATTAAAAATAAATTTTTAAATAATTTTAATTATTTTAAATTTTTCTAGTGATAATCCGGCCGAACGATTGGGTTATCAAAAAGGTGAAATCCGCGACATTCAAAAACACAAGTACGTAATAACTAATAAACAAAAAAAAGTGATGATCGATTAGAAATTGATTGAGTGAACATACAAAAAAAATTATTTTTGATGGATCGGAGAAGATTCTTTTTCTGTTCGCGCGGTCTTAATCAGTTCCGTTGATTTAATGAGATTTTTATTTTATTTATTTATTTTTTTTTTTTTGAATAAATTCTCCGCCAGGTGGTTTGATGGATTCAACTGGGAGGGGCTGCGCAATCGGACGCTCACGCCGCCCATCATCCCTCAGATTCGCAGTGCAATGGACTCGTCCAACTTTGACGAGTATCCGCCCGACATGGACGGCCTGCCACCTGACGACGTCAGCGGCTGGGATGTGGACTTCTAAGTCAACTCACTTTTCTTCTTCTATTTCTATTTCTTCTAGCAGACACACACACACACACCATGAATCACTGAATCACTCGCGCTAAAATTGAACTCTTCTTCTTCATTTGTTTTCTTTTCGTTCGTGTGTGTGTGTGTGTCTGCCAACAACTGCCGTCACACACAATTCAAAAAGGAAAGATATTTTTCATTGAAGCGACGAAATTTGTTCAGAGCCCAATCGACAATTCGATTTTCACGTATCGACAAAATTTTTCTTTAGTTTTTTTTTTCGGGAGGGGGGGGATTTGATTTTCGCGTGTGTCGCCACCTGTGGGAAATGTTGATTTTCTTCACTAAATTTCGGTTT
>CM061120.1:2920557-3415953 GCA_030770115.1 Daphnia galeata | reverse complement strand
ATCATTGTGGCGATCGTAAAAATTTCGCTATTTTCTTTTTTTCCAGTCCCAAGGTAATCAAGAATCTCTTCGCAAAGTGGCCCTGATGGTGCAGGTATGACATTGTATTTCAAAGTTCTATGTCTGCAATACTGTATACACATGCTATTGTGTGCTGTTTAAATTATTCTTCGCGGAATTTCAGATTTTCGTGGCTCTGTTTCTGATTGGTTTTCCTACCGATTCACGTCTTCTTTCATGTGGTTCTACTTTGACGCCGACTCGAAAAACAACTACAATCACTTCTGGAACTCTTTGAGGATTGTCGGCTTTGTCTTTGCCTACGCAAATTCGTGTGTCAATCCCGTAGCGTACTTCATCACCAATTTCCCGAGGGGTTGGCAACTCAAAATTTGGGTGTACGAAGATTCTGAAGATTCTACCGGCTTTTGCGGGTTTTCTAAGGGTATAAGGGGTTCTATGTAAATTTTAACGCTGATTCTGAGGATTCTGGGGGGTCTAAGTTAGTTTCTTGCGGTTTGAATTGTAAAATAAATATTTTTAAGAAAAAATAATTGGGATTCTACGGGATTCTGGCCTAAGGTGTACGAAGATTCTGGGGGAGTTGCCAACCCCTCGCAATTTCCGCAAGCATTTCCATCAATTACTTTCTTTGTTGTCGGAGTGCTGAAAATAGATCGTGGATGAGGAAATAACGATGAGACCTCGTCCCCAAGATCGTCGTCGACAATATGGCAGGAACAATAATCCATAAACGAATTTCAGCAACGCGACTCGAATCAACTGTGGTCTTTGGAGATGACATCGTCAGACAAACGAACGACTTCAAGTCAAAATGACTCGGATGTCCCACAGATTGTTGTCTGTTCCGTGCGCGATGATGAAATCCCACGAACAATCCATCGCAATCCTTGTTACTTCACCCACAATGTAATGACGTCAAAGACACCAGCTGATGATGATACGGATCACACTAAAGAAACGTAAATAATCGAAGTGGGAAGAACTTTTAAGTTATTGGCTGATCAGCATGCACAATGGCACATCGATAGAGCAGCAGTTCTTAAGATAATATTTAATAGCTTCTATATATAGAAGCTGAGTATACTCCCGTGGTAGTTGTTTGATTTTCGCAGCGGTGATTTTCAAATTTAATTAAAAAAGAAAATAACTTTCTTATTTTCTTTTCTAAATTGGTTATATTTTGAGGTCTATGTGTCCATACGTACTGTACCTTGATTGTGTGTCTACTTAACTACTCCCAGTGAATGGTATGATATATTTTCCTATCACTGGGTATGTTACGTAACACGTAACTTCGTCCACAAAAAAAATCAAGATATGCTGAATCCTCTACTGTAATGAAGCAACTGGGCAGGTGTAGGGAACGTTCAACAATTGAGACATTTACGGAAAATCACCTACTGTGATAGGCTGACAAAATAAGATATAATTTATGATGTCGAATGTGATTATTTGATACGGATATCGGGATATGCACTCTACATCTATTATATATTTAGAATTAACCTATTTTTTCATCAATATATGTGTTCAATGGAATTAGAAATATAAATATAATTTAAATAGGATAAATGACTCAAAGTTATTTAGTTAACTACGAAAAGTGCGAATCAATTCCACTTCCCCAACATCCCAAACAAGCAAAGCAAACAAAACAAAAAAAACTATTGATATTTTACAACACATTTTCTGTTGGTTTTAAACTGGTAATGCTGTAATGTACCATCAATCTAATCCGGGTGCCGAATGTGTACGACAAAGAATTGGAGATTTATGCTATAATAAAAAAAAATTCTGCAACTTCAATGGAATAAGTATATGTATGCCTTATAGCTGCACGTTAGAGGGATACGACACTGGGAGAAACCCCTGGAGCTTTACTCCGAAGCGCAAACATACCTATCGAAGGAAAAGTTAATCGACTTTCAATTGTTTGCTGCTGGAAATGTATTGGCGCGAGCGCGTTCCATCAGAAACATCAACATTCGATCGTATGACTTCTTGAAATAAAAATAAAATTTCACAACAAGATTCCGCATTTCTCCATGGAAGAAATTATTCTTAATTTTTTCTTTTTCGCCTTCTATATTGATCCAACACAAATCCAATGGTTTTCTACTTGGTGTACTGAAATAACGCCGCCAAAAGTCAAATTGTCAAAATGCTGGATGGAATTGCGAAAATATATGCTCTTGTCGTTAGTCGTTACATCAACCATTTGACTTTGTCTGTCGTACTATAACAATATAGCTATAGATATTGCTATATGGTCTATTTACTGATGCCTATTCTTACTGAAGCCTTAAAATGCCGCAAGGGAAAATGTAAAATATAGTGAACCTATCAGCGAATACGGCGGCGACGATATTAAAATGGCAACGCATGGTGACTGTCAGATATAAACAGTTGGCCGACTAGAGCGGTACCGTGCAGTGTCTCACTGATTCTCGAGTTCGACGGACGTGCGGAAATTTCTTCGTTTATGTATACCACCGCCAATTTTTCAAATGATGCTTGAAAATATGATCAGTTTCTTCTATATTGTTTGGAAAGTATTTGATTATTTTCAAACAAACAATTATTTATTTTAACTGAGTATTATTTATTATTATATCTTTAGAATATTATCAGTCATATTGTTACGCGATGGAGTAACCAACGTATCAAAAATATTGTGCATGTCAAAAATTGATCAAAAGGACCCGCTATCATTTATGGAGCCATACATCGTATCCGTTTTCTTCGGCCTCATCTTCGTTTCGGGAATAGTTGGCAATGGCAGTCTGATGTTCATCTTTTGTCGTTACAAATCCATGCGCAACCTGCCCAACATATTTGTCTTCAATCTGGCGCTGGGTGACCTGTTCATTCTCCTCTTCTCTGTCCCATTCACCACTTCAATTTACATGTTTGATTCGTGGCCATTTGGGAATTTGTCTGCAAAGCCTCGGAATTTGCCAAGGTATAAAGTAATACTCAGAATTAACTCTTGACAATCATAATCAAAATTCCATATTTCATTCACAGGATACTTCAGTGGGCGTTTCTGTTTTCACGCTAACGGCCCTCAGTTTTGATCGTTACAATATCGTTGTGAATCCTGTCCAGTCGTACGTCGCTGGCCCTAATTCAAAGCAGTCCATCGTCATTAGCCTTGTGATCATCTGGTTGGCATCACTTGGATTGGCTTTACCGTCCGCTTCGTTTTCGCATATTTTGTTTGTTTGGGCCAACAAAACGGGAGAGTGGACGTCCAGCCAAAGCTTGATGCAGCCGGACATCGAACTGCTGGTGAACGCTAATGACTCCAACTGGACGAGGGTGGCCAGCAGTTTTTCCGAATTTCACGTTTGTTATCCATTCCCGGCAGAATTCGGTCCCATCTACGCTCAAATTGTCATCCTGGGTCGTTTCTTGTTTCACTATTTTATTCCACTTCTCATCATCGGCACATTATACACGATCATGGCACGTCATCTAGTGCGCAGGTACAAACAAATATTCTGATTTGATTGATGAAAATAATTTCTTAATTTTTTTTCCGGCGTTATATAGTGCTGAAATGATTCCCGGCCAGGCCACATTGACAACCGTTTCATTTAATCTTCGTGTATCTTCGCTAGATTATCCGTCAAACAATGTACGCAAACAAATATATTGATTAAGTTTATTTGGATATTCTCATTTAATATTATTGGTTTTCTGATAACTGTTTTCTAGGTGAATAATACTCATGACACCCGTCGCAAAGTTGCAATAATGGTGCAAGTATGTCTTATCCTTAAATCATCTTTTAAAAATCTTAAATTTTCATTTCTATTAATGAATTTCTGACTGAAATGTTGCTGTCAATCTTAGTGTTTTGTTGCGCTGTTCGCCGTCTGTTTCCTGCCGATTCACGTCTACTCTCTGTGGTTTCACTTTGACCCCAAGTCGAAGACGAGGTACAATCAGTACTGGAACGCATTCAGGATTTTTGGCTTCGTATTGGCTTACATGAATTCCTGCATCAATCCCATTGCCCTCTACTTCATCAGTACCAATTTCCGCAAGCATTTCAACCGATTGCTACTTTGTGGTTTTGGAAATGGTAATAGCATAAGCTCCGGCAGAAGAAGTGTGCTAAGGTCCCGTTCCGAATGTCATCGAGACAACAATTATCCACTCTGTGAATTCGTTCGCAATTAGTAATTACTGATTGCCATGGCCGTTCTATTAGGTAATCCGCAGACAACTGCTTCTTAAAATCGTTAATTTTAATAACTCGTTATACTTGAACTTGTTATACCCTTTCAGATGATGGGTTTGAAAGCCAAAGTTGACAACCGGATATTTTTTTTAGCATCTACAATATATTTCCAAATGATTGTATTTAATGAGGACGTATATAATCTTACCTGTATACAGGTAATAATAAAGTACCTATAGGTACTTTACCTGCAGGTACTTTACCTTTAGTACTTACCTGTAGGTAAGATTATATAGCTCTAAATCTTTGATGTTATATGATATTATTTTACCTTATATATACCATAGCAGCTGTTTCAGCAATTTGTAATCCTATGCCGAACGATGCGCGCGTGCCATGTGTATTCCACAGTATCTTCTATATTTTTTTCTTACGAGGTTTGCTTATTATTTTTTTTAATGCTATTTTCTGACCCGTGCTATTTCTCCTTTTTGTCTTTTTCTCTGAAACATAACCCGACCATGCCCGACCATTTCTTCCTTCATTGCGTAAATTCCGGTAAAAATCACAATTTAGTAAGCCAGTACGGTAAATCAGCAATCCAGTAGTTCAGTAACGAGTAGCCGACATCAGTAATCAATGCCATTGTACTTTTGTGGGTGCAACAGGTGTAATTATCTTTCTTTTATTCGAAATTTTAATTAAACAATTAGAAATATTTACAGCAGCTGTGACTGAATTTTGCAATGTGCTAGTGTGTGACGGCGTGAAAATCAGTAAATTTCCGATTGGTGCAAAGTAGGCCTTTATTGCTCCAAAACTGCGCAGTTGCATACGTTGAAAAAGGCAGCGGAGAGGAGATCTTGACTAAAAAAAACATAACCATCATCATTCGTGAGAGGAAATAATCGCAACGCTGTGAGACTGTATAGACTATAGACATTCAGTGTCTCTTGAGCCCTCGAATGGAATTCATGTTCTTTCTGCTCAATCCGTCACCTATTTTCTATATTGAACATTTTCAATCACTCACCTTCGCATCTTTTCTATAATTATTTTATTATATTTTTGTCTTTTGGGGCTGTTTAAACAATTTCTAAACCATCAAGGCTGTATTTGTTATGGTCTATAAAATCCTGGCAATTTAACAAATGTCCCTTAAAAATGGACATGAACGACACTGCAGAATTAAATGCATCGTCCGTCGATTCCACTGAAGTTCAACGGGTGAATGCAGAAAAATATCTAGTCCCCATTGTGTTTGGCCTCATCTTTTTTTAGGTGCCATTGGCAACGGCAGTCTCATGTTTATCGTCTGTGGTTACAAATCCATGCGCAATCTGCCCAACACGTTCATCTTCAATTTAGCACTCGGCGACCTTCTCGTTCTCGTCTTCACCATTCCGTTTACATCAACAATCTACACATTTGACAAATGGCCATTTGGTGAATTTGTATGCAAAGCTTCTGAATTTGCAAAGGTAAATAATTGCCTGTTTCTCTTCGCATAAGAATTAAATTTTTCATTTTTAAATTAAACAATTTCAGGATACTTCAGTGAGCGTTTCCGTTTCACGCTAACGGCACTCAGCTTTGATCGATACAATGTCATTGTGAAACCAGTCCAGTCATACGTCGCTGGCCCAAAAATGAAGCAGCAACTCGTCGTTATTAGTCTTGCGGTCATCTGGTTGGCATCTCTCGGATTGGCCTTACCGGCCGCCATCTTCTCTCGTTTGGTAGATGTTCCGATGTTATCGAATTCATCGACTGATGTGGTGATCGATGACACCAGCGATGTTCATTCTGATTCGAATCAAATAACCCAAAACGAGACATTTGTCATCACGCATCGATTTTGTTATCCGTTTCCCGGTACAGTTGGAATGAGCGCCCACTCTCGATCAGTTATTCTCGGACGGTTTTTAATTCAATACTCTCATTCCACTCGTCATCATCGGCACATTTTACACAATCACGGCTCGTAATCTCCTCCGCAGGTGAGCATTTTTGGGGTATATATATATTTTTAATGAATCGTTGTAAGCTGAGGCATTTTTTTAAAATAATTACATCATAAAATCATCAGCACCTTGAACATTGATGGTCAGGCTACAATGACTACGTCATCGTCGAGACCCAATCGTCCCCAGCAGCAATACGACAACGGCTTCCTCTGCCAGTAATGTAAGTCATAAATTTTATAGTAAATTAAAGAAGTATTTTGAAGTATAAAAACGGTATATGAACTGTATATTAATGTACACACATCTATTTATCTAATCTTATAGTTTAATAGTAATCAAGAAGCCCGTCGCAAAGTGGCCGTGATGGTGCAGGTATATGATTTTACCCAAATACTCTAATTAATTATATCCGATTATATTATTCGTTTTCACAGACTTGGTGTTATAATTAATGCTAATGTCATTATTTTTTTTCTTGCAAAATTGCAGCAGAGTTTCGTGGCCCCTGTTTTTTTATTGTTTCCTTCCGATGCACGTCTTCTTTATGTGGTTCCACTTTAACGCAACTCGCAGAAAGATTACAATTCATTATGGCAACTCCCTTGAAGATTGTCGGCTTCGTTTTTGCTTACGCAAATTCGTGGTGTCAATCCTGTAGCGCTCTACTTCATCAGCACCAATTTCCGCACGCATTTTTGGATCACTTAACTTTTTTCTCCTTGTGCCCAGACATGCCAGTATAGAAAACCAATCCAAATTGTAGACAAAACGGCGAAGCCTCGTCCCAGAAATGAACGCAAAGACGAAATTAATCCATTTGAACGAGTGTAATACACAGTAAAAATTTTACCCTCCACTTAGGCCACACTTGTCAAGTGGACAGTGAAAGTGTGTGTTTCGTGTTGGAATTTGAAGAATTTGTACCACACGTAAAAAAGTGGGGTATACCCCCCAATTCGTGTGCTTCTGATAAGTGTAGGGTAGTTCTTTGTAAAACTCGCGCGCTAGACCTTAGACATGTCTAGACAGATTTTTGACATGTCTAGACAGATTAGGTGTGCATAAAGTGCGCAACCCTAGGCCGGAAACGGCCAAGGTTAGAGAAAATAGGGCAAATAATCCTGGAGGGCATAAAAAAAGTGTGGGTATGACAGTGAATTAAGATTTTATAGGAAATGAGGGATTATAAATTGTTTTTTCTGAGTTTGCAATGCTAGAAAACATGATTTTCATGAAAAATAAGCAATTGCAAACTCAGAACCATTGATCTTTGTAAAAGGACACCTCATTTGTAATCATAGGTTAACAAACCAACAAAAAATTCTGTCGTAAAATTTTTTCTAAGTCCCGATTGCAAAAGTTTGTTAATTTACATTACTATTTACTTAATATTCCATCAGTAATTGGCCACATCGGTAGAAGATCCAACTGGTGTGCGTGAGACCCGAGTTCGATACCGGCAACAGGCATTGTTTTTCATCACCGTTTGAAGAGACTACCCTCACTTTTTTCATATCCACTTAGCCATACCCACACTATTTTGCACACTTATCAGTGTGGGTTTTTGGGCGCACTTATACACACTTAGGCCCTTAGTGGAGGGGCACACCTACATTTTAGTGTGCCCCAAAGTGTACTATCCCCTTTTTAGTGAGTACCCACACTAATAAGTGGGGGACTTCCCCTTTCCCCACTTATAAGTGTGGTTAAGTGTGGAAAAATTTTTTACTGTGTATGCAACACGGCTCGAATCCACTGACGTCCTCGGAGCAGGACCACCATCAGTTAAGCAAACAAATTCAACTCAACTGGAATCGGAGGTGTCGTAGATTGCTGCTATTTCCGTACATCATCATGACAATTCTTAAATAATCCATTATACAACCATTCCATTATCCAATTATACACATTACAATAAGGAATATGAATGCACCGTCAATCAAACGAAGACTGTTTAAGTTATTAGATCACGACATAGGGGAAAGTGGGACGACTCACTATTCACTTAGCTCTCATTCCTTCATTACAAGCAATAAAGGATTGAGATCGTCTTAATTGTCTACCTTATTTTAGTGAATGTCTGTATTAGCCTATATATTATTTAGTAAACTCCATAATATTAAGAGATTTCTCCAATAATCACTCGATTCTTTAACGCAAATAATACATCTTTTAACTTAAATATATTTCACTTTGTGTAGCTATGTTATGCACTAGCCTGTCTGTGTGCAACTGAGGCTGAGCCTCTTTGTATTCAACCCGCTCCTCATACCGCTAGGGGCTCTGCCCAAACACGACAAGATACAACATCTGTTCCCTTTTTAAAAAACCAATGAGATGGGCAATGCAAAGATAAGGAGATGAAAACCGAGATAAACAGGAAACGAAGAGTACAAAAAACAACAAAGAAGCAAGAGTTCTGAGTTTACAACACACACGAGACAGTAAAACGAACGAAATTAGTCGTTGTCAGCTTGAACCACCGCCCTCTTGAGTATCTCGACCAGGGATCAGGGGATTGCTGGGATCTTCCGAAGGAGGAAACGTTTGCTAGCTGGGCTGGAACGAGCGCTGAAGTCGGACTGACTTGCCGTCAAACCCTGGCTGGGCTGTGCGAAATAATCCGCTGTTTCTTCACAGCCAACCTCGCACTCGAGCGTGAGCATGGCGGCCACTCTTCGGTTTTGCGTGATTTCCTGGTAATGCCGGGTAAAACGGCCTGACTGATCGGCTCAGCAGGCGCAGACATCAATGGCGAGTCGGCATTAAAGGCAAAACGGGTGCCACCACGTTGTTTGTCGCCGGACCGGGAACAGGAACCACCGACGGAGCGCGAACGGATTACTGCCGAATTAGCAGCTGAATTAGACAGGGAGAGGGACGGAAACACGAACGAAACTCTTGTTCTTCTGCTGGAATCTGTTGCCGGAGCCCGCTGGTTGACTGTGGGAGGAATTGCTGGACGTTCGCTTTGCTGACTACGGCAAACGTTGATCGCCCTGCGATTCCGGCGGGAACTCTCTTTCATCACTGGTACTGACCGACGTAGGAATCCGGCGTTGACACACCAACTTCACTACACCAGGAATCCATTTTTTTTCCTACGCGAACACGAACACGTTGACCAACTGATAAAACCGGATACCGACTGGAAACGGCCGGACGGACTGATTGAAACAGCATTTTATCCTGTCGGGCGTTTTAAAAGTCCCTCCACTGCACCACTGTTGATGCTCTGATGCTTGAGTGCGGCCGGCACAAAAGGTAGACTACCTCGGAAATGACGAGGAACTGAAGCAGAACGGATGGTGACGGGAGGCCACCACCAACTGGAGTGGAGCGAATAGCACGGATTGCTGCTTGAAGAGAGCGGCCGCTTTCAATGGCTTTTACAAACGACGATTTGACGGTCTGAACCGACCGTTCAACGAATCCGTTGGATTCAGGATTAAAACGGGCTCGGACGTTACGTGGGAGAACTGCTGCTGGCGGGAAAAACCCCCGAAACTCGGCACTGCCAAAACTGCGGCCCGTTATCAGATAATAGAGTTTCCGGGACACCGAAATCAGAGAAAATTCTTTCCAAACTCACGAATAGTGGCAGAAGCTGGTAGTCGACGAAATTTCGACCACACACGGCCATTTACTAAAATAATCAACTGTCAATAGATAATGTTTTACCAGCCAGCTGGAAGAAATCCGTTGCTACTTTTTGAAAGGGGTGTTCCGGGACTTCTGCCGGATAAAACTTGCTGTGCCGGATTGTTGTTTCTTCTCTCTTGACAAATACTGCATCCAGCGACAAGATTTCGAATCTGCTCCACGTATCCCGGCCAGAAAACGGCGGATTTTTGCTCTTTCCAAAGACTTGTTTTCACCGGAAGTGTCCGTCATGGACGCTGGCTAGAATTTCACGTTGAAGGCTGTATGGTACAACCACTTGTTGCCCTCGAAGAAGTAGGCCGCGGGCTGTCGATAAATTTGCCCGTTCCGACCAATACGGCTTCGCCGGCACCGGACAATCACGCTTGTGCTCCGGCCAGCCTTTGTTAACGAGTCCGGACGATCAACCTGTAGAGGTCGAATCAGCTTCCGTGGCTCTAGCGTACTTTTCTTGAATCGTTGGCTCCGGGTTGACACTAACTGAGTACAGCGTGGACATGTTCATCATGACACTGAGACTGATCACGGAATATTCTCGAGGGTCCGGCGCTCTGCTTAAGGTGTCGGCCAGGTACAACTCTTTACCTGGATTGTAGCACAACTGGTAGCTGTACACTTGAGCTGAAGGACGCATACGCTGAATCCGAGGGGTGCATAAACCAATGGGTTTGTCAACCAGACCAATGAGGGGCTTGTGGTCGGTTTTCAACTAAAACTGTGACTCCCATACACATAATGATGGAACTGCTGCATACCAAACTGCACGGCCAGCAACCTCCTTTTCAATTTGCGCATATCTGCGCTGAGTCTCAGTCAATGTTCGTGATGCAAACTCTACTGGCTGGCCATCTTGCAACAAGACCGCACCAAGTCCAAAAGGAGACGCATCCACCGACACAGTCACTGGAGCAGCCGGATCAAAACAGCTTCAGGGTGGGCGCCGAAATGACTAAATCCTTGACGGCCTGGAAACGTTTGCATGCTTGCTGCGTCCCAGACCCACTCAACATCATGTTTGAGCAGATCTCGCAACGGTTGGCCGTCGACGATAAATTCTCGCAAAACTTTGCCAAATAATTGACCATAACCTAACAGTCGTTGCAGACTCTTCTTTTGAAGCAGGCTCTGGAAAAGCCCGGGATGGCTTCAATTTTTTTCGGGATCCGGCTTCAAATGTTGGTGGGAGATGATGTGTCCGATCCAGGGAATTTCCGGCTGTAGAAACTTACACTTGGTGGCATTTTAACTTTAAATTGACTTGAGCACACCTGTCAAACACGGCTTTCAACCGATCATCGTGTTCTCTTCTCGTGTTTCGCCCCCAAACGAAGAAATCGTCAAGGTAGATCTCTACACCGCTGAGGGTCTCCAAACAACTGTATCATCGTTCTGCTGATAAACCTCTGGGGCCGAGCAGATACCGAATGGCAGACGAAGAAAAACGATATCGTTTCCAAATGGAGTGGCGAAAGTGGTAACAAAACTGGGACTCTTCCGACAGGGGAATTTGCAGAAACCCCGACGTTGCATCGAGCGTTGAGAAAACTTTTTCCTTTCCAATTCGAGAAAACAATTCCTGCGCCGTAGGCACCGGATAGTGTTGGCGCTTTATCACTTTGTTAAGATCCAACGGGTCGAGACAGATGCCTACGTCACCCCCCCCCCCCCCCTTTTTTGAATAGCCAGCATTGGGTTTACCCACTCCGTAGGTTCAGTCACTTTACAAATTAACTTTAGCTGTTCCATGTTGTCCAATTTTTTTTTTTACCAAATCACCGAATCTTGAACGGAATTCTGCGGGGAGGGACGCACAACTGGAACATGATTGTCTTTCAACTTGATCTCATGTTCAATGGGCAATTTTCCTATGCCGATAAACACACCTTTGTAATTTTGGAACGCAGGACGGCAAACTGGGCGACGACGAGTCCAAAACGATTTCGTTGACCTTTTGTTGTGGCACATGAACTCAGACCCAAATCACAACAAATGGGCAGTCCAAGAATAGGGACATTGTCTTCCTTGATTACGATTACCCGAATCTGGAACCGCTTGTTGTTGAAAAATACAGCAACATCCTGTTGGCCCAGCACGTGCAGAGATTGTCCATTGTAGGTGCGAAACTCGAGGACCAGGCAGCAGCTTCTTCGTGTGTCCAAATTTGTTGAAGCAAGACAACGGAATTACGTTTACAAGACGCTCCAGTGTCAACTTTGAAAGGCACCGTATAACCAGCAATGAGCAAATCAACACTCCACTGTGACTGCTGTTGACCACTCAGCGAATTAATCACATACTCGTCGAGACTGGCAACGTTTCAGAATTACAGACTTTTTTCAAAATGATTGGACTTGCCACACTTAGAGCATTGTTTACCAAAAGCCGGGCACCGTCCTTTAGCATGACTACCACCACACCACTTGCAACTTGTAATCATAGTGGGTGTTTGGAATGTCTGTACTTGTCTTCCTATTCAGGCTTGTTGACTTCCGTCTGAACTACGACGATCACGCCATGACCAGACTTGCAGTAACTGGTTTTCCTAATTTGAATTTGTCCAAGGTCAG
Organism: Daphnia galeata; assembly: GCA_030770115.1. NCBI lineage: Eukaryota > Metazoa > Arthropoda > Branchiopoda > Diplostraca > Daphniidae > Daphnia > Daphnia galeata. The sequence continues at coordinate 3,403,543 of CM061120.1, read as the reverse complement.
CCTATCGATGGCTTCAGCCGACATCTGTTCAGCGATTGACGACGATGTTTCACAAGCACGTAATATGTCGATTGCTTTGGCCAAAGTAAGCTGGGGATCAAACAACAACTTTTCACGCGTTTTGTTGTCGGCCACGCCAATAACGATTTGGTCACGCAAAATTGAGTCACGTTGGGCGTCGTATTCACAAGTGGCAATCAAAGACTGAAGTTCCAACAAGAAAGTTTCGCACGACTCACCATCACGCTGGTGGCGAGTTAAAAACTTGTATCGTTCAAAAGTTTGGCTCTTTCTCGGCTGAAAATGACCATCAAATTTAGCTAACACTGGCGCAATCTTAAACGCATCACCAGCCGTTGTCCAAGTGAAAGTCTCGCAAATGCGTAGGCCCTCATGGCCAAGCAGCGTGATCAGCACGCCGACCTGAACATCTTCGTCTTCCTTGTTTTTTTTCGTGGCCTTAAGATACCACTCGAATTGCTTTTTCCAAAGAGCCCACTTTGAAGGCAGATCGCCATCAAAGGAGAAGGATGTCGGTGGATGAAGATCACTCGCCATGTTCAACAATTGGTTTAGTTTACTTCTGACACCATGTTATGCACTAGCCTGTCTGTGTGCAACTGAGGCTGAGCCTCTTTGTATTCAACCGCTCCTCATTACCGCTAGGGGCTCTGCCCAACACGACAAGATACAACAGGCTACTCTAAAAAAATTTAAGAAATAAATTCCCCTTGGTTTTCTGTGATGAAGCAAACTGCTGGCGGGTATAGAAGACATAACAGAAATTAAAGAATAGCAGATTGTGATGATGGGCTTATGTAAGACGCTGATGATATTGAATGTGACTTTTTGATGATACGGATATGCATTATATAATCTATATATATTTCATTATTTGTTGATGTTTCCCAATATTTTCAAGATTGCATTATTTCCATGGAAATATATTTGATTGGCTATAGCCTGCATAATAGTTAATTAGTAAAACAGAACGGGGATTTCAAATTAACAAACTTGAAATTCTTCTTTTATAGTAATGTAAAATATATTAGTAGGCCTATGCAGACTATTTTTTTTAAATTTTATTTCTAGGCCTACTCAGACTTGAGTATTGCATAAACTATACATGCATGTTATCACGACTAAAATAAAATTAGAGACATAAATTTTGTAAATATAATAAATTTTGATTTCATAAAGTTTTCTGTCATATGTTGGATTACACGGTTTCGAACAACATACATTAAACCCTGAGCAAATTTAGAGAGCTTTAAACTACAGATACTTGTAGCACTAGTCATAATACCAACATAATCGTGTAATCCAACATATGACAGAAAACTTGAAAAAATGTGGTAGTCGTCTACTACGTTGAAAAGCCTTCCGAGCAACCACATCGGCCGAGCAAAATAAAAAGCGGCTGTTCACGGCACCCCTTCACAATGCAACGCGCCGCTAGGGGATCGGCTTGACCCATACTTATGGGTACTAATAAGATCTATAGGAGCAGGGGTTTTGCTTTGCATTAATTTTCATCTTCGTTTTAATTTTACGAAGACGGATTGAAAGATAGTTGGAGGGTATTACTGACTTCAAGGCAGATAAGTAGGAAAGTGATAGTATGGTGGATATGTTAACTTTTTTAAGACGGGTAAAGATTAAAAGATGTGCGCCATAGCTAGGGGTTTCACTCTTCTCTTTTGTGATCTAATCGCCAAGTTTCCTTGATGAAACTCATCAGAAGTGCTTTCCGGATGGCTGATGACGTTGCTACTGTTGCTAGGCAGACTATGCACGGGTTAAAAAAAATTTGATGATAAAAGATGATAAACTAAATTTTAAAATGGAATTATTTTTTAGTTTCTTATAATTTGTTATATTATGATTGCATGCATGCAATTATAAGAAGAAAACTGCAATTATAGATACAGTTCCTAGTTCCTACTTATTGATGCATATTCAATTTTTGGATGACTTTGTGTATAAACTGTGCTATAAACATTGTCTTTCTCGCTCGCTTTCTTCCAGAATCAGGTTAAATGTCAATCGGATGTGAATATATAAAATCGCATATAATATACAGTCAATCTAAACCGCGAACACGACGCGGCGCAGACATTGTACGATAAAATGAAACCGTGCGGATCGTGCGCACAGACATAATCATGCGCATGGAACTGTGTGACGACTGTCATGTCAGCTGTCCGTCGCCTCCTATTCGAGGCAGTTAGTGTCTCATTGACTCGCGAGTTCAATGGACGTGCGCTGGGCTACGGGAACGACTTTGGTTAACGCAATTTTGTTTTTTATATGTGGCTCGATTTGAAAATGATCGAGTGGGGCGAAATGGCTGTGGGGCAAAACGCACAAATTGATTTTGTGTGTTACTCAATTGCACTAGCAACTTGAAAAAAATTCAAAGACATAAAATATAAAAAGCCGCATCCTTTTTAAAAAAAATTGTCGAAATACGTCAATTGGTTTTTGAATATAAAATAAAATAAAGTTTCGTTCCAAAAATCGTGTTGCCCGTACTCGAGTTACGAAAGAATTATTGACTATAATAATCAATTTAAAAATTTAAAAAAAAATGTAAAAAGATTTATTGTTATCTTGTCTTCTTAACCATTATATTTTTTTTTTATTATTATATAAATATAAAGTACAGATATTTCACGATTTTTATCGACCCCCTTGTTCGGGGTGAGATGGCGTTGCAACGTAGGGGCAATTTGCCTTATTAACAAGCAATCTCCCACTCAAGTAGTCCGGTTTTGGGGGAGGTCAGTGTTGAAACTAAATCCGGAAAGGGTTTGGTTTATTTATGTCTTTCGCTCCCCCCTCCCGTATTTTTGTCTTTTCGCTCTCTCCGTTCTTTGTACTTTATATGTATTCAACGGGAGGGCCGGAGGGGGGAGGAAAAGACATAAATAAACCAAACGGCAACCCCGAATAAAATGATTTGGAAATCGTTCCAAATGGGTACCTCACGAGATCGTTCATATCTCGGTCAATAATTGATTTAAAAAAAAAATCCTTTTGGATTCCAATAGAGGAAGACCTAAGGAACTTTTTCTTACAATTAGTTTTTAATTCGGCCTGTGGACCGAGAAAAGCGATGCACTCTGAGGGAACCGGAGGGGTCGAATTCTAAATTTCCCGATTTCTATCACGAATATCTCCCAAACGATGGGAGATAGAAATCCGGTCTTTGCGCCATTAAATCCGCCGTGAAATTCTGAACAAGAATAATCTGTTCCGGAATTTCTACGGCCCTTTCCGGATTTAGTTTCAAAATCGGCCTCTCCCAAAAAGCCGGTTTTGGACTACTTGAGTGGGAGATCGCTTGTTAAAACTGGAACAGGCACTCAAAAAAATTTTGATTTTTGTTTTTGAAGAAACTCTTTTTCTTTTACAAATACGAGTGAAAATGTTTTTCATGGCTTGTAAAAAGTATTACTATTAGATACTCGGAAAATCAATCTGTTGTTTAATTGTTTTAATGTTTTACCATTAGGTATAATTGTTTTGGTTTTTACTAAATTTAATAGCAAATTTTTGCATTTTTTTTAAATTTGGATGTTTTCTTAAGATGTGTGTTTCTAATCAATTTTAGTTTTCCCCAGAGACTTCCTTATTCCTTAATGAAATTTAATAGTACTTTCCTGAAGCTAATCTATAGTCTGGAAATCTAGATGAAATCGATACAAACCTAAAAATGATTTGAGAATTTTTTTAAATTTTGGAGCTGGCGATCTTAGAAGTGCTGTAACGTTTGAAATAGAAGCGCCTAATTTATTTTTTCTTTAAAAGATATCAAAAAAAGACTTCCTTAATGAAATTTAATAATACTTTCCTGAAGCTAATCTATAGTCTGGATGAAAACGATACAAACCTAAAAATGATTTGAGAATTTTTTGAATTTCGGAGCTGACGATCTTAAAAGGGCTGTAACGTTTGAAATATAAGTGCCTAAATTATTTTTTTCTTTAAAAGATATCAAATGAAGACTCCCTTAATGAAATTTAATAGTACTTTCCTGAAGCTAATCTAAAGTCTGGGTGAAATCGATACGAACCTAAAAATGATATGAGAATTTTTGAAATTGTCGATGCTGGCGATCTTTAAAGTGCTGTAGGCCTAACATTTGAAATATTAATGCCTAAATTTGTTTTTCTTTAAAAGATATAAAAAAAGACTTCCTTAATGAAATTTAATAGTACTTTCCTGAAGCTAATCTATAGTCTGGAACTCTGGATGAAAACGATACAAACCTAAAAATGATTTGAGCATTTTTTGAATTTCGGAGCTGGCGATCTTAAAAGTGCTGTAACGTTTGAAATATCAGTGCCTACATTATTTTTTTTTTTAAACATATCAAAGGAAGACTTCCATAATGAAATTTAATAGTACTTTCCTGAAGCTAATCTATAGTCTTGGTGAATTCGATACAAACCTAAAAATGATATGAGAATTTGTTGAATTTTTGGAGCTGGCGATCTTAATTAAAAGTGCTGTAACGTTTGAAATATAAGAGCCTAAATTTGTTTTTCTTTAAAAGATATCAAATGAAGACTTCCTTAATGAAATTTAATAGTTCATTCCTGAAGCTAATCTATAGTCTGGATTAAATCGATACAAACCTAAAAATGATTTGAGAATTTTTTTGAATTTCGGAGCTGGCGATCTTAAAAGTGGTGTAACGTTTGAAATATAAGTGCATACATTATTTTTTCTTTAAAAGATATCAAATGAAGACTTCCTTAATGAAATTTAATAATACTTTCCTGAAGCTCATCTATAGTCTGGGTGAAATCGATACAAATCTAAAAATGATATGAGAATTTTTGGAATTGTCGATGCTGGCGATCTTAAAAGTGCTGTAACGTTTTTAAATATAAATGCCTAAATTTGTTTTTCTTTAAAAGATATCAAAAAAAGACTTCCTTAATGAAATTAAATAGTACTTTCCTGAAGCTAATCTATAGTCTGGAACTCTGGATGAAAACGATACAAACCTAAAAATGATTTGAGAATTTTTTGAATTTCGGAGCTGGCGATCTTAAAAGTGGTGTAACGTTTGAAATATAAGTGCCTAAATTATTTTTTTCTTTAAAAGATATCAAATGAAGACTTCCTTAATGAAATTAAATAGTACTTTCCTGAAGCTAATCTATAGTCTGGGTGAAATCGATACAAACCTAAAAATGATATGAGAATTTTTTGAATTTTTGGAGCTGGCGATCTTAAAAGTGCTGTAACGTTTGAAATATAAGTGCCTAAATTTGTTTTTCTTTAAAAGATATCAAATGAAGACTTCCTAAATGAAATTTAATAGTACATTCCTGAAGCTTATCTATAGTCTGGGTGAATTCGATACAAAGCTAAAAATGATATGAGAATTTTTTGAATTGTTGGAGCTGGCGATCTTAAAAGTGCTGTAACGTTTGAAATATCAGTGCCTAAATTATTTTTCCTTTAAAAAATATCAAATGAAGACTTCTCTAATGAAATTTAAGGGTACTTTCCTGAAGCTAATCTATAGTCTAGATGAAATCGATACAAATCTAAAAATGATTTGAGATTTTTTTGAATTTTTGGAGCTGGCGATCTTAGAAGTGCTGTAAAGTTTGAAATATCAGTGCCTAAATTATTTTCCCTTTTAAAATTATCAAAAAAAGACTTCCTTAATGAAATTTAATAGTACTTTCCTGAAGCTAATCCATAGTCTGAAACTCTGGATGAAAACGATACAAACCTAAAAATGATTTAAAAATTTTTTTTAATTTCGGAGCTGACGATTTTAAAAATGCTGTATCGTTTGAAATATCAGTGCCTAAATTATTTTTTCCTTAAAACATATCAAATGAAAACTTCTTTAATGAAATTTAAGGGTACTTTCCTGAAGCTAATCAATTGTCTGGATGAAATCGATACAAACCTAAAAATGATTTGAAAATTTTTTGAATTTCGGAGCTGGCGATCTTAAAAGTGGTGTAACGTTTGCAATATAAGTGCCTAAATTATTTTTTTCTTTAAAAGATATCAAATGAAGACTTCCTTTTATGAAATTTAATAATACTTTCCTGAAGCTAATCTATAGTCTGGATGAAAACGATACAAACCTAAAAATGATTTGAGAATTTTTTGAATTTCGGAGCTGACGATCTTAAAAGTGCTGTAACTTTTGAAATATCAGTGCCTAAATTATTTTTTCTTTAAAACATATCAAATGAAGACTTCTTTAATGAAATTTAAGGGTACTTTCCTGAAGCTATTCTATAGTCTGGGTGAAATCGATACAAACTTAAAAATGATTTGAGAATTTTTTAAATTTTGGAGCTGGCGATCTTAGAAGTGCTGTAACGTTTGAAATATAAGTGCCTAAATTTGTTTTTCTTTAAAACATATCAAATGAAGACTTCTTTAATGAAATTTAATAATACTTTCCTGAATTTAATCTATAGTCTGGAACTCTGGATGAAAACGATACAACCCTAAAACGATATCAAGTGAAAACTTCCTTAATGAAATTTAATAGTACATTTCTGAAGCTAATCTATAGTCTTGGTGAATTCGATGCAAAGCTAAAAATGATGTGAGAATTTTTTTTTAATTTTTGGAGCTGGTGATCTTAAAAGTGCTGTAACGTTTGAAATATCAGTGCCTAAATTATTTTTTCTTTAAAAAATTTCAAATGAAGACTTCTTTAATGAAATTTAAGGGTACTTTTCTGAAGCTAAGCTATAGTCAGGATGAAATCGATACAAACCTAAAAATGATTTTTTTTTTTAAATTTTGGAGCTGGCGATCTTAAAAGTGATGTAACTTTTGAAATATAAGTGCCTAAATTATTTTTTCTTTAAAACATATCAAATGAAGACTTCTTTAATGAAATTTAAGGGTACTTTCCTGAAGTTAATCTATTGTCTGGATGAAATCGATACAAACCTAAAAATGATTTGAAAATTTTTTGAATTTCGGAGCTGGCGATCTTAAAAGTGGTGTAACTTTTGAAATATACAGTACCCACCACGAAATTAAGAACACCCCCCTCGTTTTACGTGTATTCTTATGGCGCTACGTGTCTCATTGCAACTCGCATAACTTTTGAACGGCTAGGGATAGAATTTTTTTTCTTTTTTTGGCGACCAGAAGAAAAGTCGATCTACAAATCATACACACTTGACATTGTTGTAGGACTTACCCCCAAGTCCCTACACCCTCATTCACAAATTAAGAACACCCCCTTTTCCTACCATACGCGCCGTGTTAAAACCGGTTTTTTTTAAATCGACAAAAAATACTTCGCAACATGATAGCGAAACCTGGTTTGCACACAAAGATAGATTAAGATTTATTTTATAATATTCAGGTATTTTCATAATTTTAATGAATATTCTTAAACCCTCTTCCTATCCCTCGAAGTTTTTTTGCTGAAAAACAGGGGTCCGGCTGACGGCTTAACCTTGGGGAGATAGGCAGAATCCCCCCTTTTTGAGAACTTTTTGAGCAAAAAACTTCGAGGGATAGGGAGAGGGTTTTAAAAAATTACTTAAAATTATGAAAATACCTGAATATTATAAAATAATTCCTAATCTATCTTTGTGTGCAAACCAGGGGCGCGTCAAGTGAGCAAACAGTCGAAACAGGTGAAACAAAGTTTCCCATAAGACTCTGTGTAAAAAGTAGTACGGACTTTTTGCCGCCAGGTGGACACAGAAAATCAGTGAAATCAGGATATTTTGGGCCTTTTGTTACTTTTCACGTATCAGAAAGCAGACGACCAAAAAGCGAGCACATTTTTCAAGAAGTATTACCTAGCGCATAGGATAGCAAAAGACTGTAGAAAAATGGAGAGAAGAGTGGAGTGTTTTGTAACAGGTAGCATTCTTGAATTTAGCTACGATGAAGGGAAAATTTCTTTGAATGTGACGGATGCCATGATGGAAAATCTTGTCGTTTGTAAGTATTAGTAATGTTCACATTTTTTGTATCTCATGCGAGTAAGCTTATTGTGTAATGTGTAAGAGTAATGTGTCCAAAAAACGTGGTTGCTAAGGAATCGTTCACACTACAATATTTTTAGCGTTACGTACTACACAATATTGATTTCAGCATTTTTTGTAGAAGAGTTATGTATTATACGATGCGTAAGACCGTTGCTTAACTCAATTATGTGATGCGTAACGCTAAAAAGACTGCTATCTGAACATCGCTCAACACATTTAAAATAGTTTCAAAAATGTTAATGGCCGATTACTAATTCAGTTTATATGTTGCATTCAGGCCAACAATATGTCAAAGACCTGGACGTAGGCATGCATGCAAAGTTATTGTGTATGCAAAGAGAGAATCAAGTCATATTACTGGAAGGTATTTGTTATTCGAGAATGCACGTTTAATTTTTCTGTATAATTTACGTTAATGATCTATTTACAGAATCACGACCAAAAGAGAAGATCCAGCCTTCCACTTCGTCACATTCAACAAATTTAAGTGGCAAGAAAACTTGTGTTTCAGAGAATCAAGTCATATTACTGGAAGGTATTTGTTAATCAAGAATGCACGTTTAATTTTCTTGTATAATTTACGTTAATGATCTATTTACAGAATCACGACCAAAAGAGAAGATCCAGCCTTCCACTTCGTCACATTCAACAAATTTAAGTGGCAAGAAAACTTGTGTTTCAGTACCAAAACGAATTCATTCAGAAATTGGAGTGAAGGTTGCAAAGCCCTCCCTAACAAAAGAAAATCTATCTTCTGGCAAAGCAAAGGGAGTTCCTAAGAAGAATACAACCAAATACGGGAAATCGAAACAAACTTCTGCCATTACTAATGCCGACTTTTCAAATTTCTATGGCGATGAAGAGGATCCAGATCCCGAGCAAATACATGATCGTGACGACACCTTTGAAGTCACCAAAATGCTAGCTAAGATGGAGTCTCCCACTCGTAAGAAAATAAAGATGGCAGAGAAGAATGAAATAGAGGAAGATGAAGACATTGCCGATAACAGAAATTGGATTGACAGTGAAATTTGGACTCTTTTAGAAGTAATGGAAGTAATGCTTCCAAAGTTCGCGGTGCCAAACTTATCAAAGGCAACTCTCTGGAAAAGGTGTTAGACAGTTAACAGTTATTTATCCATTACAAAAGTACTCATGTTATTTTTTTTGCAGGTGTCAATCATGATGAAAGACAAGGGAGTTAGAAATCGAAGTGACGACGACTGCAGTAGCAAGTGGCGAAATATGAAATTTCGATACCATCAATTGTTGTCTCCAATTAAGAAGGCCGCTGCATCAAGAACGCCATGGCCCTTTATGGACAAAATGAATCTTTTGCTAAAGGATAATCCAGTCGTGAAGCTGGAGCATGTGACGGAGGTGGTGAGCGGGGAGATGCAAGAAACCGCCGTCAAACCGAAGGTAAAACTTTTAGTTGTTAACCTATTTAGGTTCCATGAATATCGCTAAAATTAATTTTCTTAAACACTATTCGATTTTCCTGAAAAATTTTTTTTTTTTTTAGAATGTCACTTCGGTTATTCAGCAAGTCTCTGCAAATCGGCAAAAACAAGATTTCAACGAGCGTCTATTAACTACAGAACTTGAAAAAAACTAATGCCATCAAAGAGCTTGTTGAAGCCCAACAACAAAGAACTTTGGTTTTCGATCGACTGGCAGCAGCCGTTGAGACTCTTGTCAATAGTTCAAAGAAATAAACCCTTAATTTTTTGATTAATATAAACAATCTTTGCTGTTTTTTTATTGATGTATTCAAAGTAATTTAACTGTTATAGTGATTCCGTTTCCTCTTGACTTACAAAAAATCAGTGATGTGCACGTATACGTATACGGTGACTTATTCGAAAATTTGACGTTACGTCGTACGTTACGTCAATTTTCCTTGTATTTGAAGTTTAATGTGACTTCTACTTAAGTTTTAAAAAATGATGACTTTTTACGTATACTTTTTACGTTTAAAAAAATCTAGCATCAAGTCAGGAACAAGTCAAACTACAATACTGCAATTTAAGTAAGTTCTGCTTTATTGGAGCTTCTTTTTAGTAAGGTTGGAACCGTTCTTACTTTACGAAAAACAGACTTTCATAAAGTTTCTTTGAAGTTGTAATTATTGTAAAAATCGCCTATAATTATGATTTCTACGTTTTATTGATACTTCAAAAATTCCGTTGACGTGCACATCACTGCAAAAAATACACGTCAGTACTCCAACATCGATGAAATTCTGTTGCGTTTCACTTTGCCACTTAATGGCTCGTTGTGGACAAATTCATCTTCGTCCCCTTCTTCTCCCTCTTCACCTATCAGTTCCACGTCATCTTGACCGATTCCATCTATGTCAATTTTAAAATTGTGTATACAGCACGCTGCGATAATACCGCTTGGAACGAGGTCCAAACGTATCATATATAAGAATTTTAATCGACGACAACTATTTTTTAACCGACCCAAGGCACGTTCTACATTCGAACGATCGGCATTCAACGTACTATTGAAGCGTCTACGAGACTGAAAATGAAACAGATTATAAGAGAATATTTTTGTAAAATTGTTTTCATAATATGTGAAAGCGTTGCCTACATCATTTAATCCTCGCCTGGGATATGATTTCATTAAATGCTCAGAAAGTGGGTAGGCCTGGTCTCCCAAGATGTGATAATTGGTACCTAATAACAGCTTAGCTATTTACTATTTTACTACATTTGCAATTGAAATCTCAGTTACCTCCAAGTAATTGATTGAGTTGCTGACCAATAGCACTATTCCGAAAAACACGAGCGTCGTGCATTGAGCCCGGCCATCCCGTACTCATACTTGTAAACTTCAATCTTTTGTCACATGTAACCTGCAGAATGACAGCACAGAAATTCTTTCGGCATGTGTAAGCAGCAAAGTTTTCATAGGGCTGGGCAATTCTTATGTAAGTGCTGTCTACGATGCCTATATAAAAATAAAGAGAAAAATAAAATTCACAGGGAGGCTTTTATTTAATTTTTAACTATTGCATACCGATTGTGTAAGGAAGAGCAAACTGTTCACTTATATCTGGCAATTCATGGCGTTGCGGCCATTGTATAAAATCCATTGAATTGTTTTTAAGTATAATACATGTGGAAAGAAATATGAAGTGGGCATCTCCTATTTGAATGGCTTTATGTAGTTTTGAACAACCAGCTAATGTAATTTTTCACTTTCGACGTACATTTTAACATTCCAAATCTATCTCCAATTGCACGAAATGAATCTTGATTGGCCAAAGCCCAGAAAGTCAAATAAAGTTTAACATCAGAAGGAACATAAGATTGTCGTACTTCTGCAATCTCAGGAAAGGCATCAAATCGTCTTAATAGCTCCTGCAAACAAAATATGTCAGTATAGCATAAATTCGAATCAATATAGGCTACATACATTAAAAGCAAATCGAGATATCCTAAAGTGTTGCTTAAATAGGCTATCTGGGTATCTAGCTACGGTATATTGTACATAATCTGTGATGCTAATAAAGTCAGTCGGGCCCCTACGCAAATTAAGATTTGTAATGAGCGGATGGCGAATTAAAACGGTAGAAAGTTCCTCTATAACCATCTGAAGCTCTTCTTCTTCAGTTATCATTTGGGATATTACACCAAGAATCATTGGAAGTTCTTCCATTTTTAAGTCTTCAACTAATTGTAATATTGAACAAGTTGTAGACTTGTAGTAAACAATGCACAGTGAAGCGAAGAAAAAAAAACTGACAACGTAGCTTAAGTTTTCAAGAAAATCAGATTGAACAGGCCCGTCAAGTCAAAAATCAGACCAAACAGACGAAACAGACGAATCCTGTTTCGACTGTTTGCTCACTTGACGCGCCCCAGGTTTCGCTATCATGTTGCGAAGTATTTTTTATCGATTTTTAAAAAAGCCGGTTTTAACACTGCGCTTATGGCAGGAAAGGAGGGTGTTCTTAATTGGTAAACGAGGGTGTAGCTACTTGGGGGTACGTCCTAAAAAAATGCCAAGTGTGTATGATTTGTAGATCAACTTTTCTTCTGGTCGCCAAAAAAAGAAAAAAAATTCTATCCCTAGCCGTTCAAAAGTTATGCGAGTTGCAATGAGACACGTAGCGCCATAAGAATACACGTAAAACGAGGGGGGTGTTCTTAATTTCGTGGTGGGTACTGTAAGTGCCTAAATTATTTTTTCTTTAAAAGATATCAAATAAAGTCTTCCTTAATGAAATTTAATAGTACTTTCCTGAAGCTAATCTATAGTCTGGATTAAAACGATACAAACCTAAAAATTATTTGAGAATTTTTTAAATTTTGGAGCTGGCGATCTTAAAAGTGGTGTAACTTTTGAAATCTAAGTGCCTAAATTATTTTTTCTTTAAAACATATCAAATGAAGACTTCTTTAATGAAATTTAAGGGTACTTTCCTGAAGCTAATCTATTGTCTGGATGAAATCGATACAAACCTAAAAATGATTTGAAAATTTTTTGAATTTCGGAGCTGGCGATCTTAAAAGTGCTGTAACGTTTGAGATATCAGTGCCTAAATTATTTTTTCTTTAAAACATATCAAATGAAGACTTCTTTAATGAAATTTAAGGGTACTTTTCTGAAGCTAAGCTATAGTCTGGATGAAATCGATACAAACCTAAAAATGATTTGAGAATTTTTTAAATTTTGGAGCTGGCGATCTTAAAAGTGGTGTAACTTTTGAAATATAAGTTCCTAAATTATTTTTTCTTTAAAACATATAAATGAAGACTTCTTTTATGAAATTTAAGGGTACTTGCCTGAAGCTAATCTATTGTCTGGATGAAATCGATACAAACCTAAAAATGATTTGAAAATTTTTTGAATTTCGGAGCTGGCGATCTTAAAAGTGGTGTAACTTTTGAAATATAAGTGCCTAAATTATTTTTTCTTTAAAAGATATCAAATAAAGTCTTCCTTAATGAAATTTTATAATTCTTTCCTGAAGCTAATCTATAGTCTGGATTAAAACGATACAAACCTAAAAATTATTTGAGAATTTTTTAAATTTTGGAGCTGGCGATCTTAAAAGTGGTGTAACTTTTGAAATAAAAGTGCCAAAATTATTTTTTCTTTAAAACATATCAAATGAAGACTTCTTTAATGAAATTTAAGGGTACTTTCCTGAAGCTTATCTATTGTCTGGATGAAATCGATACAAACCCAAAAATGATTTGAAAATTTTTTGAATTTCGGAGCTGGCGATCTTAAAAGTGGTGTAACTTTTTAAATATAAGTGCCTTAAATTATTTTTTCTTTAAAAGATGTCAAATAAAGACTTCCTTAATGAAATTTAATAATACTTTCCTGAAGCTAATCTAAAGTCTGGATGAAAACGATACAAACCTAAAAATGATTTGAGAATTTTTTGAATTTCGGAGCTGACGATCTTAAAAGTACTGTAACGTTTGAGATATCAGTGCCTAAATTATTTTTTCTTTAAAACATATCAAATGAAGACTTCTTTAATGAAATTTAAGGGTACTTTCCTGAAGCTAATCTATTGTCTGGATGAAATCGATACAATTCTAAAAATGATTTGAAAATTTTTTGAATTTCGGAGCTGGCGATCTTAAAAGTGGTGTAACTTTTGAAATATAAGTGCCTAAATTATTTTTTCTTTAAAAGATATCAAATAAAGTCTTCCTTAATGAAATTTAATAATACTTTCCTGAAGCTAATCTATAGTCTGGATTAAAACGATACAAACCTAAAAATTATTTGAGAATTTTTTAAATTTTGGAGCTGGCGATCTTAAAAGTGGTGTAACTTTTGAAATAAAAGTGCCTAAATTATTTTTTCTTTAAAACATATCAAATGAAGACTTCTTTAATGAAATTTAAGGGTACTTTCCTGAAGCTAATCTATTGTCTGGATGAAATTGATACAAACCCAAAAATGATTTGAAAATTTTTTGAATTTCGGAGCTGGCGATCTTAAAAGTGGTGTAACTTTTTAAATATAAGTGCCTGTAATGTTTTATTGATTTGTGTGTGTGTATATACTTTGTATTCACTACTCAGACATGAATAAGACACATGTATACACTGATACTAGTAGCTAATGACTAACATGCTACACAACACAAGCGGGCGGGTTATATAGCCCGTGCGTGCTATATCAAATAACAATAGTGGCTACACTACATTCACTTTCCTTTTTTTGAATGAAACAAATTAACTTCAAAATCATTAAAACGTTTTGGAGGTTGTCGGTCTCTTTTTGGTCTAGATGATTCGTCGGTTGGCGGTGGATCAGTTGTTGGAACTCTAATTGGTCTAACTAATTCATTTGGAGGCGGATTGCGTGCCAGTTCTTTTAGCAGTCTTGCTCTGTTAATTTTGTTACAGATACGTTGTGCTGCGTCGGCAATTGCTTGTACTGGATCTTGAGTTGCTGTTGCCTCTTCATGTTGACCTTCGGCTCTTTCGTTTAGTTCTCCTATTACAGCTGGTGGAACGTCATCTGGACTCTCTTGTTCTAAATAGCCGGGTTGATTTTCTTCTGGCTCAATTTGAACTGCAACCTGTTGTTGATTAGGAAAGTTAACATTTTGACTTTCATTTTGATAATACTCATCTTCTTCTTCTTCTGACTCGTCACACTCTATTTTTCCTTCGATTTTCTTGAAGAAAGAAATATTTCGAGTAACGTTCTTTTGGTTTCTTTCGGCAGTCACCATGCTCTCTTTTACTTTTGTAACACGATATGGAGACGGATCAAATGACGCTTGTAACTTGTTAGCCAGTTTGTCTCTGCGTAACAATACGTGGTCTCCAATCTTGATTTCTCTGTGTACTGCCTTTTTGTCAGCAAACTTCTTCATGCGACTTTTTGATTTTAGGTCTTTATTTCTTACTTCTTCTACTTTTTTCTCTTTTGGTAATTGTGGCAAACGCGTGCGTAAAGAGCGTCCAAAAAGTAAAGTAGCGGGTGCTTTTCCCGTTGAGGAATGTGGCGAAGTCCTATAATTGAGAAGGAATCTTGGCATCTCTTCTTTCCAATTACGCTTTTCGGCGACTGCGCAACGCAATGCCTTTTTGAGCGTCTTCATAAATCTTTCAACTCCTCCGTTTGCTTGCGGCCATAGGGGAGTAATTTTTCTATGTTTAAAATTCATTTCTTCAGCAAAATGTTTAAAATCATAGCTCTGAAATGGTGGACCGTTGTCACTTTTGACCACTTCAGGTATTCCAAATTGCGTAAAAATTTCTTCCAATTTCTTTGTCACAACTTTGGCAGAGGTTGATGATACCTTGCTTACAATTGGATATCTTGAATAATCGTCATACACAACTAATAAATGTTCACCCATTGGCAAATCAGCAAAATCTATACTGACTTCTGTCCAAGGTTCAGCTGGCAGATTCGACATTTTCAATGGCTCAGGATTATTTTTCTTGCTGCATGCTTGGCATGGGACACAGTTAGAAATTTTCCTTTCTACTTCCTTGTCAATCCCAGGGAACCAAACTTTTTCTCTTAAAAGTGCTTTTGTTTTAACAATACCTTGATGTCCTTGATGTGCGATGTCTACTACTTTACCAGCTAGTAATTTGGGAATAACAATTCTGGTATCCTTTAACAGCATTTCACCTTCCTCAGTCTCGACTTTTGTCAGCTGCAGCTGAATTTCTTTCAGTGCAGAGAACCAGTCTTTTTCTTGACTATTTAATTTACTGATTTCTTCTTTTGTGCAGCGTTTTTTGCTGAGGATCTTCAGAATCAATTGAATTGCCTTGTCTTCCTTTGTGGCTTCTGTAATGCTGCTTAGTGGAACAGATTTTGGCACAGATTTCATGCAAATTGAATTGACATAATTTTCTGCGATTGATTGTTCTCTAGTTGATATTTTAGTCGACGGTATCGGATGACGCGACATGTAATCAGCAGGGTTGTGTTTTCCTGGCTGATAGATGACTGTAAAGTCATATAACTGAAGTTTCAAAAGCCATCGCTCAATTCTAGCAGGAGGCTGAATGAGCGGCTTGTTGAATATTGCTTCAAGTGGTTTATGATCTGTAATAACTGTAAATTCTTTACCCGTTACGTAGAGATGAAAATGTAGAATCGCCCATGTAATGGCAAGTGCTTCTCTTTCCGTTTGAGAGTAACGTGATTCTACGTCTGTTAAGAGCCTACTCGCATATGCGATTATAGAATTTGACCCATCCTTTGACGATTGTGTCAAGATTGCGCCTAGTCCACGTGGACTTGCGTCTACAACAATGGATGTTGGTTTTCCTATATCGAAATACGAGAGTGTAACTGCTTTACAGAGACTTTTCTTCAGATCATTGAAGGCTTTTTCTTGTTCTTCCTTCCACATCCATTCTTGCTTGATGTGTGTAAGGCGTCTTAATGGTTCACTGATTGCAGCAGCATTTGGAATGAATCGACTGCAGTATGTAACCATTCCTAGAAAACTTGATACTTCGTCAGGTGTTGACGGTGGTTCGGCTTTTTTTATAGCTTCGACTTTGGCTTGGGTTGGAGAAACTCCTTTTCCACTGAAGTGTAGTCCAAAAAATTCAATTTCTTCTTTACCAAATTCACATTTTTCAAAGTTAAGAGTAAGGTTTTTGCTCATGAGTCTCTTCAAGACTTTTTCAAGATTTGAATCATGCTCATCTTTTGTTTTTCCTGTAACAAAAATGTCATCACTTCTGTTTACCACACCTGGAATTCCGCTTACCGTTTGGCGAATAACATCGTCAAAAATTTCAGCAGCGCAATTCATACCAAAATTCAGTCTTTTGTAACGAAATAGTCCGCGGTGTGTGGAAAAAGTTGTAATATACCTTGACTCTGGAGCAAGTTCCAGCTGATGATACCCTTGATTCATATCCAGCTTCGAGAAATATTTTGCTCCATTCAGATCTACTACTAGATCTTCGATTGTTGGAATGATGTGTCTAGTGCGCAAAATTGCTTTGTTTGGCGCTCGCATGTCAACACATAGTCGTAGTTTTCCTGGTTGTTTCGGCTTCGGTACGGCATGAGCTGGAGAGATCCACTCAGTTGGGCCGTCAATTACCGGTTCAATTGTATCTGCATTTTCAAGATTAATAAGTTCTTCGTCTACACCTTTGCGTAGGTGGAAACCGATTCTTCTGTGCTTCTGAGTTACTGCAGGGACAGTTTTGTCAATGTTCAGTTTCACTTGATAGTTTTTCATTTTTCCTAGCCCCACGAAAAGTGGTGCATACTTTTCTTTTATAAACGAATATTCGTTAGACATTGTTACTGAGTTGGATACCTTTACCAGCTTTAGCTTTTTTGCTGTCGAATATCCAATAAGGTTGTCAGCCTTTTCATTGTCGCTGACGTATACCAAAGCTTCGGCATATGCGTGCTTTGACTCAAGCAGTGTCTTGAATTTGCCTATAATTTTTAGAGGATTTCCTCCGTATCCATTTACAGAGTTTCCTGTAGGTTGAAGACTTGGCTTGTTTGGGAGTGCATTGTACTCTTTGTAGCTCAGCAAGTTGCAAGTTGATCCAGTGTCGATCATCATCTTGCTTTTTCCTCCGCATAGTTTTATGTCGGTGAGTGGCCTGTCATCCGATCCTGATGGACTGATTGCCCATGTAGACTCGTCACTTGAGCTCTCTTGGTCATTGACTTGTCTCGTGTGCTCTTGCTTTGAAGATGATCCGGCATTGGAATTTCTGCAACATTTACTAAAATGATTGAACAATCCACAAGATTCGCATTTCTTGCCTTTTGCCGGGCACGGTTTTTTTTTCAGGATGTGGCCAGTCATATCCACAGTTTCGACATTTTCCTTTTCCCGGGCACGGACTACTTGTGTGAGGCCATTGTCCTCCACATTTTCGACACTTTGACGTCTTTTTAATTCCGTTGCCTCCGGTTTCTTTTTTCATGTTAGATTTGATATTCTTTCTTGCTGGCTTGTTAACTGAGTTTGTTGCTTGCTTGGTTGATTGCTCAACACTTTCTGCATAGCGATCAGCGGCTTCTGCTGCGCGTGCATTTTCAAGCATTTTCTGAAGCGACAGTTGATCTCTTAGGCACAATTTTCTAAAGTTGCTTGACTTACAGCCTTGAATAATCTGTAATTTAATTTCAAGATCAGAATCATTAAAATTACACCTTGTTGCGAGTTGGCGGAGCCTTGTTGCAAATGCGTCCATGTTTTCGCCAGGTTCTTGTCTGCATCTTCGGAAATTAAATACTTCAAGCTCAACATTTTTTTTTCGGTTGAAAATAGGCCTTGAAAAGAGGTTTAGCTTTACTGTACGTATCTTTATCACCTACGTTACCAGGTAATGTTTCGAAAACGTCTTCCACTTCGCTGCCTGCATAATGAAGCAATAAGGCCAGTCTACGCTTGTCGGTAGCTGTTTTTTGGTCGGCAGAGTCAGAAGCTTTCTCGACTACATTGATTGCCTCCAATAGCCTTTCAAAGCGGGCTGTCCATCTTTCCCATCTCATACCAGCAGTATGTGGGTCAGAGTGAACTTTAAATTGTTCAAACTGCGGCAAACTTTCCATGATTTAAATGTACTCAGAAAATTTACTTTACCTCGTCGCCAGTGTAATGTTTTATTGATTTGTGTGTGTGTATATACTTTGTATTCACTACTCAGACATGAATAAGACACATGTATACACTGATACTAGTAGCTAATGACTAACATGCTACACAACACAAGCGGGCGGGTTATATAGCCCGTGCGTGCTATATCAAATAACAATAGTGGCTACACTACAGTGCCTAAATTATTTTTTCTTTAAAAGATGTCAAATAAAGACTTCCTTAATGAAATTTAATAATACTTTCCTGAAGCTAATCTATAGTCTGGATGAAAACGATACAAACCTAAAAATGATTTGAGAATTTTTTGAATTTCGGAGCTGACGATCTTAAAAGTGCTGTAACGTTTGAGATATCAGTGCCTAAATTATTTTTTCTTTAAAACATATCAAATGAAGACTTCTTTAATGAAATTTAAGGGTACTTTCCTGAAGCTAATCTATTGTCTGGATGAAATCGATACACACCTAAAAATGATTTGAAAATTTTTTGAATTTCGGAGCTGGCGATCTTAAAAGTGGTGTAACTTTTGAAATATAAGTGCCTAAATTATTTTTTCTTTAAAAGATATCAAATAAAGTCTTCCTTAATGAAATTTTATAATTCTTTCCTGAAGCTAATCTATAGTCTGGATTAAAACGATACAAACCTAAAAATTATTTGAGAATTTTTTAAATTTTGGAGCTGGCGATCTTAAAAGTGGTGTAGCTTTTGAAATAAAAGTGCCTAAATTATTTTTTCTTTAAAACATATCAAATGAAGACTTCTTTAATGAAATTTAAGGGTACTTTCCTGAAGCTTATCTATTGTCTGGATGAAATCGATACAAACCCAAAAATGATTTGAAAATTTTTTGAATTTCGGAGCTGGCGATCTTAAAAGTGGTGTAACTTTTTTAATATAAGTGCCTAAATTATTTTGTCTTTAAAAGATGTCAAATAAAGACTTCCTTAATGAAATTTAATTATACTTTCCTGAAGCTAATCTATAGTCTGGATGAAAACGATACAAACCTAAAAATGAATTGAGAATTTTTTGAATTTCGGAGCTGACGATCTTAAAAGTGCTGTAACGTTTGAGATATCAGTGCCTAAATTATTTTTTCTTTAAAATATATCAAATGAAGACTTCTTTAATGAAATTTAAGGGTACTTTTCTGAAGCTAAGCTATAGTCTGGATGAAATCGATACAAACCTAAAAATGATTTGAGAATTTTTTTAATTTTGGAGCTGGCGATCTTAAAAGTGGTGTAACTTTTGAAATATAAGTGCCTAAATTATTTTTTCTTTAAAACATATCAAATGAAGCCTACTTTAATGAAATTTAGGGGTACTTTCCTGAAGCTAATCTATTGTCTGGATGAAATCGATACAAAGCTAAAAATGATTTGAAAATTTTTTGAATTTTGGAGCTGGCGATCTTAAAATTGGTGTAACTTTTTAAATAAAAGTGCCTAAATTATTTTTTCTTTAAAAGATATCAAATGAAGACTTCCTTAATGAAATTTAAGGGTACTTTCCTGAAGCTAATCTATTGTCTGGGTGAAAGCGATACAAACCTAAAAATGATTTGAACATTTTTTGAATTCGGAGCTGGCGATCTTAAAAGTGGTGTAACTTTTTAAATAAAAGTGCCTAAATTATTTGTTCTTTAAAAGATATCAAATGAAGACTTCCTTAATGAAATTTAAGAGTACTTTTCTGAAGCTAATCTATTGTCTGGGTGAAAGCGATACAAACCTAAAAATGATATGAGAATTTTTTGAATTTTAAGAGCTGGCGATCTTAATAGGGGAGACCGGAGTCAACATGGACACGGGTCATATTAGACAAAGACCATAAGTGCTCCATGTTATGGTAAAAAAATTATTTTTTTTAAATTTTTGTATGTAATAGAACGTTTAACGTTCTAGAAAAAATATTCATTAAAATTGAATCATTATTGCTCTTGTTATCGCATAATGTAAAAAATGACCCTGTTTGATGTAATATGTCCCCCTATTACTCTAAGTATTTTTAATGTGAAAAACACTACAAATGAATGAAATAATGATAGGTGAAATAGCCAATTCATTTCTTAATTGATTGATACAAAAATTAAATGTTAGTGCCTTTTCAGTAAAAAGTTATGAACGAAATACTAAATAGCACCGAGTTGTGTCATTTTGGACACCTAATTTTGGGGTGTAATTGGACCACGCTAACTATAGCAACGAGGGGAGCTTGCCGCCTTAGGGCATAATTTACAGGCAAATGTCAAATTTTCCCCCCTCTTTTCTAAAACACTCGTAACTCTTCAATGTTTTACACAAACGTGTCATTATCAGTGTGCATGAATAAAGAAAGGGCAGATGAACATTCTAAAATTTTTTTTAATTTTTTCCGTTTATTATTTTACGTTTTATCATGATTGTCCAGTTTTAGACAGAGCCTGTCCAATTTTGCCCCGTCTTTTTCAAAAAGGCCCAAAAAATTTTACTTTTTCAAATCGTCACAACTACTTTATTTTTAAAGGGAAAAATGTATAAAAAATATGGGAAGTAAACAAATGTACATTTAACGAAACACACGAAAAAAAATTAGGAAAAAGTGAAAACGACAAGAAATATTGCAAAAAGAAAAATTTTGTCCACGTTGACTCCGGTCTCCCCTAGTGCTGTGCTTAACGTTTGAAATAATATAAGTACCTAAATTATTTTTTCTTTAAAATATATCAAATGAAGACTTCCTTAATGAAATTTAAGGGTACTTTCCTGAAGCTAATCTATACCCTAGTACCTGCCCTCAGTGAATTTCTCGTTCCGGTGGTTTTCTCCTCTTTTAAACCCTTTCTTTTAAGGGAAAAAAGGTTCTACCCACGCTCGTTATAATAAGGAGATTAGGTTTTCAGTCACCGTTCTTTACTCAGATAAAAACCAGTTTATTTCACCGCCTTTTTTTTTTGTTTCTTTTCCTTTCTTCCGTCGGCAAAATATAAAGAATTTTAAGAAGCTTAACTTCTCTTAATCCGCGCGTGCTCTTAAAAAAAGGGCTTTTTTATGTTTTTTTATTAAGTCTTTTCCCCTCATTAGTTTCAAAAAAAACTTACCGACCCACCAACCACTTTGGTAGTGGCGAGTGAAACCTCACAACCTTATTCCTAAATATCCTACTTGAAATACTCGTCTTTACTTCATCTTTCTCATATGACCAAATAGCTCAGATGTCAGCGAAGACAGCTACTGATTCAAAACAGTAACATTATAGGTTCATGTCCCGATTCGGTCAAAGTAGTAAATGAAAACTATCGAGTAACCATGAAAGAAGAAATACTTTTAACGTTAAATTAAAAGTTTCCTCATAACTTTATAGCAAGAGTATTAATAAGACCTTGAAAGGGACTAAGGAGCCCGAAAAAGAGTTTTAAGCCTGCGTTTCAAAGTGGTTCAAAATACTGGTTTAAAATGATGTTCTACACGCAAACAAGCGGTGTAGAACCAGTATGCAGAACCAGTTTTTCCCTATGCCTTGGTTTAAAAAACCATAGAAAAACCAGTATTGCCACGCAAGCCAAGTACTAGGGATAGTCTGGGTGAAATCTATACAAACGTAAAAATGATATGAGAATTTTTTCGATAGAGATATTTTTCCAATTTATCAGACTTTGTGGCTTTACCATGGGCTTTAAAGGAACAAGCATATTGAAAATATTCATGAAATAGCTTTTTGGGGTCCTCATAATATATTTTAGCTTGAGAAACCAACAAGCAAATTATATTTTTAAGCGTTACATCACCTTGAAGATAATGAAGTCGTTAAAGTTGTCAAAAGATTTTTTTCCATTTTACCCATTTTACCGGCAAACATAAATGATAAAATGATTCTTAAGAAATATTGGCATAGGCCATTGGACAAGTTGGGACAGAGTTTTTTATTTTAAATAGTTCTTGATCAAAAAACCTTAGGTTATTTAGATATATGTCCCCAAGGTTTTCAGCCAGAAGGAATCTAGTATTTTAAAAAACAGCTGCGTATTTCATATAGACTGTTGAACATTCCACAAAATAAAATAACAGCAAACTTAATAAATATTTGAAACAGCCAATGGCTATACATGACACATGTCGGAAATTTCCGACTTGTCTTTGTTTATTTCTGTTTAATTCAATGTGGCAACGTACTGTAGGGGAAAGGGGTGAGTTATTTTGCCCTGGAGTTTCGCAAGTGAATTCCTTTGTTTTACCCCTTCCTCTCTAAATTCTTGTCCCCCTTTTTCGCTCAGCTAGTCGCCATTCGCCTCGCTATATTATCTCATCGTAAGGTTCTCCGTTCCCAGCAAGGGAAAGAAAAACGGATCTAGAAATACAGTCGAATCAAAAGAAGTTCAAATTGTCTCTGTTTACAATTTTTTTAACTAGTGTCGGAGAAAAGCAAACAATTTCCGACAACACACATTGTCGTAATCGGTGATGTGTACACGTTCGCCTAAAACTGCGCAGATGTGTCGAAATAGGCGTGTATTTGACTCGCAAATAAAAATCGCAAAAACACTCTTGATAGGCAGAGGAAATCATCGCGAAACGATGTGTGACAAACATCGTTCAACAGCACACATTGTATGTTGGAGATAACGCGAAACTACGACATTTAGTCTCTCGTGAGCTGTCGAATAATCGATTGCATGCTCTCACTCTGATGACAATATCCCGGACTCGAAGAAATGGACATGAACGAATCTGCGGCACTGAATGCATCGTCCGATAATTCCACCAAAGTCCAGCAAAGATTCAAAGTAGACCAATATGTTGTCCCCGTTGTCTTTGGTCTCATTTTTCTCTTGGGTGTCATTGGCAAAGTCTGATGTTCATCATTTGTCGCTACAAATCTATGCGCAACTTGCCCAACATATTCGTTTTCAATCTTGCGCTGAGCGATCTGTTCATTCTCCTCTTTGCCGTTCCGTTCACTTCAACAATCTACACATTTGACAAATTGCCATTTGATGAATTTGTATGCAAAGCTTCGGAATTTGCTAAGGTAAATTGTCCGTTTCTCTTCGCATAAGAATTAAATTTTTCATTTTTAAATTAAAAAATTTCAGGATACTTCTGTGAGCGTTTCCGTTTTCACGCTAACGACACTCAGTTTCGATCGCTACAATATCATTGTGGCGATCGTAAAAATTTCGCTATTTTCTTTTTTTCCAGTCCCAAGGTAATCAAGAATCTCTTCGCAAAGTGGCCCTGATGGTGCAGGTATGACATTGTATTTCAAAGTTCTATGTCTGCAATACTGTAAACACATAGCTATTGTGTGCTGTTTAAATTATTCTTCGCGGAATTTCAGATTTTCGTGGCTCTGTTTCTGATTGGTTTCCTACCGATTCACCGCTTCTTCATGTGGTTCTACTTTGACGCCGACTCGAAAAACAACTACAATCACTTCTGGAACTCTTTGAGGATTGTCGGCTTTGTCTTTGCCTACGCAAATTCGTGTGTCAATCCCGTAGCGTACTTCATCACCAATTTCCGCAAGCATTTCCATCAATTACTTTTCTCTTGTTGTCGGAGTGCTGAAAATAGATCCGTGGATGAGGAAATAACGATGAGACCTCGTCCCCAAGATCGTCGTCGACAATATGGCAGGAACAATAATCCATAAACGAATTTCAGCAACGCGACTCGAATCAACTGTGGTCTTTGGAGATGACATCGTCAGACAAACGAACGACTTCAAGTCAAAATGACTCGGATGTCCCACAGATTGTTGTCTGTTCCGTGCGCGATGATGAAATCCCACGAACAATCCATCGCAATCCTTGTTACTTCACCCACAATGTAATGACGTCAAAGACACCAGCTGATGATGATACGGATCACACTAAAGAAACGTAAATAATCGAAGTGGGAAGAACTTTTAAGTTATTGGCTGATCAGCATGCACAATGGCACATTGATAGAGCAGCAGTTCTTAAGATAATATTTAATAGCTTCTATACTCCCGTGGTAGTTGGTTTGATTTTCGCAGCGGTGATTTTCAAATTTAATTAAAAAAGAAAATAACTTTCTTATTTTCTTTTCTAAATTGGTTATATTTTGAGGTCTATGTGTCCATACGTACTGTACCTTGATTGTGTGTCTACTTAACTACTCCCAGTGAATGGTATGATATATTTTCCTATCACTGGGTATGTTACGTAACACGTAACTTCGTCCACAAAAAAAATCAAGATTGGCTGAATCCTCTACTGTAATGAAGCAACTGGGCAGGTGTAGGGAACGTTCAACAATTGAGACATTTACGGAAAATCACCTACTGTGATAGGCTGACAAAATAAGATATAATTTATGATGTCGAATGTGATTATTTGATACGGATATCGGGATATGCACTCTACCATCTATTATATATTTAGAATTAACCTATTTTTTCATCAATATATGTGTTCAATGGAATTAGAAATATAAATATAATTTAAATAGGATAAATGACTCAAAGCTATTTAGTTAACTACGAAAAGTGCGAATCAATTCCACTTCCCCAACATCCCAAACAAGCAAAGCAAACAAACCAAAAAAACTATTGATATTTTACAACACATTTTCTGTTGGTTTTAAACTGGTAATGCTGTAATGTACCATCAATCTAATCCGGGTGCCGAATGTGTACGACAAAGAATTGGAGATTTATGCTATAATAAAAAAAAATTCTGCAACTTCAATGGAATAAGTATATGTATGCCTTATAGCTGCACGTTAGAGGGATACGACACTGGGAGAAACCCCTGGAGCTTTACTCCGAAGCGCAAACATACCTATCGAAGGAAAAGTTAATCGACTTTCAATTGTTTGCTGCTGGAAATGTATTGGCGCGAGCGCGTTCCATCAGAAACATCAACATTCGATCGTATGACTTCTTGAAATAAAAATAAAATTTCACAACAAGATTCCGCATTTCTCCATGGAAGAAATTATTCTTAATTTTTTCTTTTTCGCCTTCTATATTGATCCAACACAAATCCAATGGTTTTCTACTTGGTGTACTGAAATAACGCCGCCAAAAGTCAAATTGTCAAAATGCTGGATGGAATTGCGAAAATATATGCTCTTGTCGTTAGTCGTTACATCAACCATTTGACTTTGTCTGTCGTACTATAACAATATAGCTATAGATATTGCTATATGGTCTATTTACTGATGCCTATTCTTACTGAAGCCTTAAAATGCCGCAAGGGAAAATGTAAAATATAGTGAACCTATCAAGCGAATACGGCGGCGACGATATTAAAATGGCAACGCATGGTGACTGTCAGATATAAACAGTTGGCCGACTAGAGCGGTACCGTGCAGTGTCTCACTGATTCTCGAGTTCGACGGACGTGCGGAAATTTCTTCGTTTATGTATACCACCGCCAATTTTTCAAATGATGCTTGAAAATATGATCAGTTTCTTCTATATTGTTTGGAAAGTATTTGATTATTTTCAAACAAACAATTATTTATTTTAACTGAGTATTATTTATTATTATATCTTTAGAATATTATCAGTCATATTGTTACGCGATGGAGTAACCAACGTATCAAAAATATTGTGCATGTCAAAAATTGATCAAAAGGACCCGCTATCATTTATGGAGCCATACATCGTATCCGTTTTCTTCGGCCTCATCTTCGTTTCGGGAATAGTTGGCAATGGCAGTCTGATGTTCATCTTTTGTCGTTACAAATCCATGCGCAACCTGCCCAACATATTTGTCTTCAATCTGGCGCTGGGTGACCTGTTCATTCTCCTCTTCTCTGTCCCATTCACCACTTCAATTTACATGTTTGATTCGTGGCCATTTGGGGAATTTGTCTGCAAAGCCTCGGAATTTGCCAAGGTATAAAGTAATACTCAGAATTAACTCTTGACAATCATAATCAAAATTCCATATTTCATTCACAGGATACTTCAGTGGGCGTTTCTGTTTTCACGCTAACGGCCCTCAGTTTTGATCGTTACAATATCGTTGTGAATCCTGTCCAGTCGTACGTCGCTGGCCCTAATTCAAAGCAGTCCATCGTCATTAGCCTTGTGATCATCTGGTTGGCATCACTTGGATTGGCTTTACCGTCCGCTTCGTTTTCGCATATTTTGTTTGTTTGGGCCAACAAAACGGGAGAGTGGACGTCCAGCCAAAGCTTGATGCAGCCGGACATCGAACTGCTGGTGAACGCTAATGACTCCAACTGGACGAGGGTGGCCAGCAGTTTTTCCGAATTTTACGTTTGTTATCCATTCCCGGCAGAATTCGGTCCCATCTACGCTCAAATTGTCATCCTGGGTCGTTTCTTGTTTCACTATTTTATTCCACTTCTCATCATCGGCACATTATACACGATCATGGCACGTCATCTAGTGCGCAGGTACAAACAAATATTCTGATTTGATTGATGAAAATAATTTCTTAATTTTTTTTTTCCGGCGTTATATAGTGCTGAAATGATTCCCGGCCAGGCCACATTGACAACCGTTTCATTTAATCTTCGTGTATCTTCGCTAGATTATCCGTCAAACAATGTACGCAAACAAATATATTGATTAAGTTTATTTGGATATTCTCATTTAATATTATTGGTTTTCTGATAACTGTTTTCTAGGTGAATAATACTCATGACACCCGTCGCAAAGTTGCAATAATGGTGCAAGTATGTCTTATCCTTAAATCATCTTTTAAAAATCTTAAATTTTCATTTCTATTAATGAATTTCTGACTGAAATGTTGCTGTCAATCTTAGTGTTTTGTTGCGCTGTTCGCCGTCTGTTTCCTGCCGATTCACGTCTACTCTCTGTGGTTTCACTTTGACCCCAAGTCGAAGACGAGGTACAATCAGTACTGGAACGCATTCAGGATTTTTGGCTTCGTATTGGCTTACATGAATTCCTGCATCAATCCCATTGCCCTCTACTTCATCAGTACCAATTTCCGCAAGCATTTCAACCGATTGCTACTTTGTGGTTTTGGAAATGGTAATAGCATAAGCTCCGGCAGAAGAAGTGTGCTAAGGTCCCGTTCCGAATGTCATCGAGACAACAATTATCCACTCTGTGAATTCGTTCGCAATTAGTAATTACTGATTGCCATGGCCGTTCCATTAGGTAATCCCGGGACACCTGCTTCGTAAAATAGTTAATTTTAATAACTCGTTACTTGGTACCCTTTCGAATGTCAGGATCGAAAGCCTAAGTTGACAAGACAACTTGTTTTAGCATCTACAATATATTTTCAGATAATTGTTGGTATTTAATGTATATAAATCCGAGGGGTTCGCAACTCAAAAGAATCTCGTACACTTGCCCGAGAATCGATTCTGGAATCCCAAATCAGAATCAAGAATCAATGAAAATTACGCCAGAATCCAAAAATGATTCAAGAAAACTGTTTACCGCTTTACTGAAATCGTCTTTAACTACTTAAACAAAAAAGACGAAGAAAAAGATAGACGCCAGAATCTTTAAAATTGACGCCAGAATCTTTGATATTGACGCCAGAATCTTCAAAATTGACGCCAGAATCAGAATCAAATTCTGGCGTCTCGTACACCTGGCGGCCGAGTTGCGAACCCCTCGTATAAATCAGCAGCTGCCTCAATTCTTTTCCCTAATACCTTTCCTTTCTTCATTAGATATAATCTGTAACAAGTTCCATGAAATACCGAGAAATATAGCGCAGTACTCAATAGTTATACAGTGCTACAGAACAGAGTACAGTCAGTCTCTGTGTCTCATGATGATGGTCGACAGATGTAGTTCTTGTTCTCTACGACGTATTATTATTAATCATAGGGCGAACTTTTAACAAAATATCGGAAAATTTTTACAGCAATTGTGGGTCTGAGACTGAATTTTGCGATGTGCTGTTATGTGTTGACGACGTACCTGTGCTAATCAGCGTTATACTATTTTTCTCAAAACTCATTAAGTTGACATGGGCGGAAAATCTGAAAAGTATATGATCGCTGCGGATTGCTGTACAGGTTGTACAGAGCACACATCAATCATTCACGCAACGTTTGAGTGTGTTTACTTAGAAACTCTTTTTCTTTTAAAAATGCAAGTGAAAATGTTTTTCATGGCTTATAAAAAAGTATTACTATTAGATACTCGGAATCAAACCATCAAACTGTTGTTTTATTGTTTTAATGTTTTACCATTAGGTATAATTGTTTTGGTTTTTACTTAATTTAATAGCAAATTTTTGTATTTTTTCAAAATTAGGATGTTTTCTTAAGATGTGTGTTTCTAATCAATTTTAGTTTTCCCCAGCGCTGACTTTAGTTTAGGCTACGCAATAGTATAGCCTATCTTATTACGTGTATGTCATGAATACAAAAGGGAATGGTCACTTAAAAATTATTTCTGACAAGAAGCTTTATGGATTTATTTTACGTAGCTCTAAATATATTTGGCGCTGTATTACTTTATATACAATAGCAGCTGCTTCAGCAATTTGTAATTATATGCCGAAAGATGCGCGCGTGCCATCTGTATTCGACAGCATCTTCTATATTTTGCCACGATATAAGAGGAAAGGTACTCTCGCGCTATCCTAGGCTCTTGGAAGAAACGGGCTTTTTTTTCATTCCATCGTATAGTATTAAAAACAGATTACAGAAACAATTTTGGCTGAAAGGCGTGGTCGGGATGAATTTCAAAATATTTCTCCTCACAGACGGGAATCAGGAGAGTTCCCTGAAAGTCCATACATAAGTATCAAGAGTTCTTAGTGAACTATAAGCTTGATGTATTATTTGTCAATGATTTTGGCGTCGTATAAGCTTGTGCTGGAATTTCTAATCAAAACTTGGAGCACCGATGGTATATTTAGTCTATAGCTACATACATATAAATATTTTGAAAATGTGATTATAAATATATAAAAAAAATTTCGTTTATAAAGGATTTTCATTCTTCGTGGCCTTTATTTTTTTCATGCCATCGTATAGAATATTAAAAACAGATTACAGAAACAATTTAAAATTAGTAAAATAGTCATTTAAGTTAATCGGCTGATGGGCGATCATCGTGTACGATAGTTACAAGTAAACACTTTTTTCGAATGAATAATTAATTGACAGCATCCACGTCAGCGTGAAAAGTACATCCGTTTTTTACCTTCCACGCAATATGACGCAGTGCCCGGCGAAATTCAGAGCTGGAAAACATGTGAGGATTGTAGATACTGTGGAGCAAAAAAGCATCGCGCAAGTAGGACATCATTTGACCGAGAATAAAACAATCGCCACCGAGTTGGATGCACCAGTAAATTGCAATAGACGTGCAAGATATAGGAAATGTACACAACCACAACGGTACAACATTAATCGACATGTTAATAGTGGTTTGCAGTTCGAGTCGGCTGACTTTTGAACGACCTTGCATCCAAGGAAAGCAATTGCTATCGATGCGATCAATAGACGGTGGTGGTAATTGTGAATCGTCATAATCCGTGCAGTTCCGTGCAGTTGCGTGCCCTCTACCTGGTACGATTGCTGCAAGTAACAAAATGATTTGATTCATTTCATAATAGAAATTTTTTCAGTTGATCACAAAGATCAAATTACTTTTGGTAATTCGTGATCAATTTATTTAATTAATTGGAACTTATCGTAAACAGTTTTGAATATCAGTATAATGTTTTACCACTCCAGATTAAAATAAATCTAATACTATGCGAATCAAAAACTGTGTTGTTGACGTGGGCGGAAAAAATCCAAAAAATTATCGTGATGAGCATCGAGATCATATAATATTCACATTACTGATTCACGCAGGGCTAGAGCGCTAGAGAGTACGTTAACTTGCAAACTTATCTTTCCTTTTTTTCAAAAAACCAGGTTGAAATCCGTTTTCAAGCTGGCTTATATTTTAAAATAACGAACGTTATTTAAAAGTTTTATAGACTAAGTTAAAGGGTACTTTTATTATAGAGAAATATCTGTTTGTATACGGTGAAATTGTTGAGTATGTTTTCTTTCGTTTTTACTTCAATTCGTGTTTCCGTCTGTTTTTGTTGTTCATGTTTATGTTCGTTTCTTTAAAAAAGATTGAGAAAAGGATTGGGTATAGTTATTTTGTTTGTTCCTTATATCGTTTGGGATCAGCAGCAGGCGGCAGGACATATCTATAACGAAATTGCCAATAATTATAGGAAACCGTTTTCTACTCTGATATAGATTCACATCTACATCTAAAAGAGTAACGTCTGTCTCTCATAAAAACAATACGTTTTCGTCGGCAACCAGCAATAAAAGTCATCTATTATTAGTAGCAATAGACCATCATCACATATCACGTACTATAGTTACATATAAGTACAATTTATCCCGTTTTTTCCAGCATACAATGACATCAGGTATACAATCAGAATACAATCATCAGGTTTTGTTGTCTGTTGCGCGGGGTGACGTGCGTTCCACTTTCAATAAAACTTGCAGCGATGTAATCCACCTTCAAGTTGTCCATAAATACTGTGTTCATAAATTGATACTGTTGTCCATAAATGATACTGTTCCACATCGTGCTGAGGGTTATACAACATTTTGTTGCGCATGCGGGTAAGAAATACTACATAACAAAAAAGGCCAGTCTCCAGATTTTGTATACATTTTGTGACTGTGTATATTGGTATACTGACTTAGTCGTTTGTAGTTCACTATAATGAATAAAACGGCACTCAATTCCACCGAGAACGATGTGGTGTCTTCCTCCCCGAATTACTTTGAAGTGCCAATCATGGCGCTACACTTAACGTATGCTCAAATTATCTTCCGGCTCGTCGTCGTTTGCGTCGGTTTGCTGTTGAATTGTCTCGTTTTTCTCGTGGTGAGTTGTTCTCGACAGTTGCGCTATCCACGCCACATTTTCTGGGCTGCGGTCTCCTTGGTCGATTGCCTTTTTCTAACTCAATGCGTTTTGGAAATGGCCGTTATTGTGAATCATGATCGATTGGCTTGTCAATTCAACGTCTTGTTGGCTTTTACCGACTACTCCGTCCTGTTGCTCTTCCTTTCGCTGGCCGCTTTCGATCGTTACTTGGCCGTTGCTCGTTATGAAAAGTACAAAAAGAGTGTCACCAATCGAGGCGTCGTTCTATTACTCTTGATCGCTTCTACTTTGACGTTAGCCGTCGTTACGAGCCCATTTTGGACAGGATTCAGATCGTTGAACACTTGCACGATTAATTTAACTCAAATGCATTGGGTTTTTGTCTGGAATTCCTTTTTGGGAATCGTTTGCGTCATTCTCCACGTTAGTATCTTCGTCAAATCCAGAGCAGTTATCCGCGAGTATTACCCGAATTATCGCAAACGTCGCCAACCACCCGTCACACTAAACTTCGTTAATAAATCTTCGATTCGACCACCGCCTGACCTCAACTCCGGTAATTTGATCTTTGTGATCAACTGAAAAAATTTCTATTATGAAATGAATCAAATCATTTTGTTACTTGCAGCAATCGTACCAGGTAGAGGGCACGCAACTGCACGGAACTGCACGGATTATGACGATTCACAATTACCACCGCCGTCTATTGCTGATCGTATCGATACCAACTGCTTTCCTTGGATACAAGGCCGTTCAAAAGTCAGCCGACTCGAACTGCAAACCACTATTAACATGTCGATTAATGTCGTACCGTTGTGGTTGTGTACATTTCCTATATCTTGCACGTCTATTGCAATTTACTGGTGCATCCAACTCGGTGGCGATTGTTTTATTCTCGGTCAAATGATGTCCTACTTGCGCGATGCTTTTTTGCTCCACAGTATCTACAATCCTCACATGTTTTCCAGCTCTGAATTCTACCGGGCACTGCGTCATATTGCGTGGAAGGTAAAAAACGGATGTACTTTTCACGCTGACGTGGATGCTGTCAATTAATTATTCATTCGAAAAAAAGTGTTTACTTGTAACTATCGTACACGATGATCGCCCATCAGCCGATTAACTTAAATGACTATTTTACTAATTTGAAATTGTTTCTGTAATCTGTTTTTAATATTCTATACGATGGCATGAAAAAAATAAAGGCCACGAAGAATGAAAATCCTTTATAAACGAAATTATTTTTTATATATTTATAATCACATTTTCAAACTATATAATTGTATGTAGCTATAGACTTTATATACCGTTGGGACCGTTGGTGCTCCAAGTTTTGATTAGAAATTCCAGCACAAGCTTATACGACGCCAAAATCATTGACAAATAATACATCAAGCCTACAGTTCACTAAGAACTCTTGATACTTTTGTATGGAGTTTTAGCGAACTCTCCTGATTCCCATCTGTGAGGAGAAATGACAACGCTTTTCAGCCTTTTCTGAAAATTGTACAGTATACTTTCGTTAAGGATTCAAAGAAAGCAAAGGGAATGTTTCAGTTCCTCAATGGGCTCGTTATGCATATTGAATAGCCTATGCAACCCCGAGAAATATATCTTTTAGATAATCAAGGCTCCCTTTATAGATTCAAACCTAGAAACCTGATGATTTGATTCAAAGACTTCCGGCTCTGTTGGTGCTGAGAACTAGGCCTAATCTAACAAGCCAGGTGATTTTTAAAAAAAGAGCTTTTTATAAGTATGCAATATGACAATCAAAATATGGAACCAACAATCAGCCGTGTCTGTATATTTCTGATATTTCATATTTGTGTTGCTGCCATTGAATATAGTTCCGGCCAGTGATAAAGACACATACAAAATGATTTGTCAAAAATATTAATTCTAATAGAATAGCACAAATTTAAAGACATTAACCTGC
Organism: Daphnia galeata; assembly: GCA_030770115.1. NCBI lineage: Eukaryota > Metazoa > Arthropoda > Branchiopoda > Diplostraca > Daphniidae > Daphnia > Daphnia galeata. The sequence continues at coordinate 3,370,143 of CM061120.1, read as the reverse complement.
TGTCTCTGCCGACCTCTGCTAGAAACTGAGAAAAGAATCGAATAATGAATGAATTCTTGTGGGGAATGTATCTGTACAGCCAGCCGTACGTATACTATGCGAAGATATGCTATTCGCGCTCATGCAACTCATATGAGAAATAATCGGAAAAAATGTATGAGATTCTCATGGAAAACCTGAGGTTTACATGAGATTCTCATGGAAAACCTGAGGTTTACATGAGAAAATTTTTTTCAACATCATGATAATTTACCGCGGGCGAAGCATATTGCTCGATATTGCTCCATCTTGTATTGAGTATATCTGTTTCATGCCCTGTATAGTGTATATTATTTGAAATTCGATCACCACTTACTATTACTTATACTTAATTGAATACTTGCACTAAAAGTCGCTGTCAAACAATACAAAAATATATAATAAGAAAACCTTTCTAATTAAGTTCTTATATCTAGCCCATAACCGTTTGTTGATTGCAACAGACGGACGGTGTCTGTTCTGACGCTAGCGGCGGATGTTGATGATCTTGAATCTCTTTCTCTTTGAGAGGATAGTTGTTGTCTCGATGGCATTCATCGAATCGGGACCTTTGCGTATTTATTCCGACGGTAGCTATGCTGTCGTTTCCACAACCGCAAAGTAATAATTGGTTGAAATGCTTGCGGAAATTAGTACTGATGAAATAGAGGGCAATGGGATTGATGCAGGAATTCACGTAAGCCAGGACGAAGCCAAAAATCCTGAATGCGTTCCAGAAATGGTTGTAGTCGTTTTGCGAGTTTGTATCAAAGTGGAACCAAAGAAAAAAGACGTGCATTGGTAGGAAGCAGACGGCGAACAGGACCACAAAATACTGCAAGCATAATATCAATCCGATTAATTAAAATTCATAAAGTGATTGAACCAGTAAATTGCCTCTATATACAAAAAATACCTGCACCATCTTGGCTACTTTGCGACGTGATTTTCGATTCCTGTTTGGCTGGGGTAACTGAATTAATAGGATCGGCTCATTTGCCTGCGTTGATGTGCGATATGCCGATGCGCGCGACATTGAAATGCGAATCCAAAAGCAAAAAAGAAGATGGATATATTTAAGAAAAAAACGGTGGAATTGTAGAGAATAAGTAAACATGCAAGCGAATTACGTTTCACATTAATAAATGAAAAATAAATTTAAAAATATTCGAGGATCTTTAATTATTAGGTTTAGCTTATGGAGCGGAGGCGTTTTTATGTTATTTTCTTTATTCTGACGCAAAAGAATATTACTTTTACTCAAGGAAAACCAACGACCTATAGATAAACTTTACGTCAAAACATCTTGAGCTTATTCATACAGTATGCATTATACTATATATTCAATTTCGAATTATTATTGAGATTTAAATTCGTGGATTGGGGGACTTTGATGACTGCGAATTGTGAAATATGGAAACCTTTTTTTTTTTTGGTTTTCATCAAATATTGGGTAGCTGATATTGAATTCAAAGTTTAAGGTTCCCTCTCTTTATACAATAGGATCCTGCAATGTGGCTATGAAAGTTGTACTGTGTATATCACCGATCTGTATACATGGACTTTACATTATTAGATGCCGAAGAATCTGATGGATGTCTAATTTGTCTATGTCGTTTGGAAGTTCTCACAGTGGCATGTCCCGGAATAACCTGAACGCTAGCGTCATTTTTTAAAAAGAAAGCAGAGATAAAAAAATTAAAAAAACAAAATTTAAGTTGAATGTTTAGCAGTGACAAGAAATACCTGCGAAGGAGTTGATTAGCCATGACGACATAAAATGTTCCGATGACGAGAAGGGGTAGACAGTAGTGAATTAGAAAACGGCCGAGAACAACTATTTTTGGATAAACGGGACCGAATTCTTGTGGAAATGGATAACAAATCAGGATCTCTCGATGGGTTGGACCAATCAACGTTCCATTATCATTCCGAATCCGTTTCGCTTCCGGAATTTTTTCTCCGGACAGCTTCATTAAATGTGAAAATATGGCGGCTGGTAAGGCTAAGCCGAGAGATGCCAACCAGATGACCGCAAGACTGATGATGATGCACTGTTTAGATTTTGGACCACTGACAAATGACTGGACTGGTTGAACAATAGCTGTGTAACGATCGAAACTGAGTGCCGTTAACGTGAAGACAGAAACGCCGAGTGACGTATCCTACATTCAGGAAAAACAACCAAAATTTCTTTCAATAGATCAATGCCGACGAGGAAAATAATAAAACAGATTATTAGTACTTTGGCAAATTCAGAAGCTTTGCAGACAAATTCTCCGTAGGGCCACGAGTCGAACGTGTAGATCGTCGATGTAAACGGAACGGTGAAGACGAGAACGAGAAGGTCGCCGAGCGCCAGATTGAAGATGAACATGTTTGGAAGGTTGCGCATTGATTTTTTAAAGCAAAGTATGAAAATGAGACTGCCATTGCCAACGACGCCTAAGAGAAAGATGAAGCCGAAGAGAATGGGGACAATGTATGGCTCTAATCGTTGGTCGTAAGGGATATAATCGTCTGATTGCCCTTCAAATTCTCCATCCTGATTCAGTCGTTGATAATGAGTAGTCACTAACGTTGAATCGTTTGATATTTCACCCAGTAACGTCATAACAGCTCTACTGTCCTCTTCTTTTATTTTGGGTTGAAAAAGGGAATTTGCCTTAAAAAATTTGAATTACATGAAATTGTAAATAATTTCAATGATATTGCATTGGTATTTTCTAGATAGAGCGCTTATACATTATACATACTGTAGTCTGTAATATTCACTGAGCGTTTTGACGTTTTTTTTGTGTCTAATTCTAAATCCTATACAAACAATGGACGTCTGAGTCTGACAGCAGCGTGAACTGTGTCTGGATTCCCACGAGTCCACCAATCCAATCAAATCTTGACAAGGATGCAACTATTGTTATCCCTTGAAAAAAATGATATTTTTTCTTTTGTTTCTTTCTCTTTTGTTCTTTGGCCATTTACTACGAACGAGATTACGTTGACCCTGTCCACTTTTTTTGCAACCAAATCGATGATATAAGAACGCCCACAAAAAAAAATAAAAAATGAGCTTGTTTAATTCAACATAATTTTCCAGTTGAGAAATCTCTATAGAGCTATTCGCTAGAGTCAAAATTCTTTTAAAATTCAGCACCAAGATATAAATAAAATCGATACGAAACATGTAATACTTACGATGAAGAATCGACGAAAAGATCAACCACCTCTCTACGCTTCCATTTCAAAAGTCGTAACCAAAATTTGTTGAGTGTAGACAGTTTCGGTGACAGAAATGTAATAACACCAAAAGCGGCTTCCGGCTCGGATGCTATACAGTAGGTATAACTGCTCTGCACGTCTATTTGATTCGAGAAACGATGAAACATTGAATGCCGACGAGTCGGCGCCGTGCGTTTGTTATGTTATCCCGGAGCAGGTCCGCGCGGATGAGCGCCAAGTTCCGTCGACCATCAAATATCAATCTCCGCGTCACGTTCACATGGCGCGCTCGCTCGCTCTGTCGTCCATATAGCCCTGCTATGTCCATACAAATGTTATACTATAGACAACTTGCAATACAAATATGGCTATTTCCTTGTTCGCAAATGTATGAGATGTCATGCAGGAGCTCAGCGGATCGTAATTTGACCTGATTGGACACAGCAGCGAGACGAAATGCGCAAATTTTTGTCAAACTCTTTTTCCGGGTATAGAACCAACACATCAGCAAGTTATCGGTCCAAGAAACACGGACGAAAAACGAAAATGGGTGCTGGCAACTGATAACAAAATACATATTTAAAAGAGAAGCTGGAGAGGGGGGGGGAGGAGGGGTTGACGACAGTGGATGCGGATGTTTAAATATAAGCAGCGTAGCAACCAAAAATGATTGCATTGCATTATGAATTCAGAGCACATCACCCCACTGCAAAGAATGGAATCCTCGCGGGAGCTTTTTTCCCTTAATAGATAAACATCGCCTCTTTGATGTTTGGTTTTGATAGTCTTTCAATTTTTTTAAAAAAAGTAAATCGACGTTTTACGTAAAAAATAATAAACATACCCGCCCTGATTAATGTTGACTGTTCCGATCTAGGCTTTGTAACAAGGATGACAAAAGCTTTCTTATCGAATCCACAGTTTAAAAGATAATAATATGGAAGATAAGACGACCAAACGTTCGGGAAACTGAATTTCTCAGTCAGTTAGGCATAGTATAAAGAGAATGGCAGAGTCTAAAGAATACCAAGAACTATCAGAAAGCTTTGCTGTCTTAAGTGTCTATGCCGATGATGTTCAACCTAAAGATACAGAATGCGGAATAAAGAAAAAAGGAATAAAACTGCAATTCAAGGAAAGTATAAGGTCAGTGTCGAAAATCAATAATCATCCACGAAGCATAAATCGCTTCCATCCAACGTTAGCAGTTCTTGCCTGTGGGGTCAATCGAGAAGTGATATTGCTCAGTGCAGCAGATGGATGCATTCCTTTTGAGGATTGGAAGGAAAGCCAAGTGAAACTTCAAAAACGTCCAACTTCGGATGATGAGTTTACGTATTTTGCTGCTATTGAATGGAATGTAAGTTTTAACCATGTGTTGATGTGTAACTAGCTCATTTCAGCTCGAAAGTGTCGAAACATATTTTTTAAAAACATTCCTCGCATTTACATAAATACATTTTTTTTTCAATTGTTTGGTAACAGGTTCAAGGAACACAACTAGCAGCAGGTGACGATAACGGTGGACTTATCGTGTGGAGCTATCCGAAAGGCGAAATACTCTTTCAAGCGAAGGAGCACACAGCTTATTCAGTTGTTGGAGATATCCAGTGGAATCCATTCCGGCATGACGTATTGTCAACTTGGAATCCTGTAAGGCAAAAGTGTTTTTTTTTCTACGCCGCATTGATCGATTGATTGAAAGCATTTGCTATAGATATCGACTACTGCTATCGGTCTAAATCCTTATGTAGTCTATAGACATACCCTTATCGTGTTACAATCCATTCCAATCAGAAACTTCGTCGTATATAGTAAAACAAAAGTTGCGATGCGCCTCCAAGAAAAAATAGATTTTGTGTCTGATGTTCCCATATGCTTTTATTTCAAAAATTGTTAAAATTGTTATCTTTTTTTTGCCGTTTTTATTTAGTACGAAAAGAAACTACTTCTGTGGAGATCGTCGAGTGATACAAATCTATTTGACGTAATTGAATATGAGGTCGAGATCAAAGGAGTTGTGTGGATTTCTGAAAATCAAATCGCCTTGGCATTGCAAACTGGGTTAATTGAGATTTTTAAAATAGATGGAAGCCAACCAAAAACAGGCACTCGAATCGTCATGCGATTACAACACAAAGTAAGTTCACGCTGACAATCTCGTACATTCCACTTTATTTTCATTTTTGATATTTTGAAATTTTTGATAGACGAACTCTTATATGACGGGTGGTATATTATGGAGTGAAAAGACGAAATATTTGGCAACTTCTTCAAGGGATGGATGGATCAAGGTCTTTAAATTTATTTATCCGTACACAAATAATATTTGGGACTCATTCTTCCCTAAATTTAACCTCAAAGATCTGGTCCTTGGCGAAAGACCAGCCAATCTACCGTTTAAAATGCCATTCCGGTTGTTGGATAGGATGTTTTGCAAAAACAGACAACGGCAGCGCTTTGTCGGAAAATTTCACTTTGGCATGGTTAACAATTTTCTACGCCTGCTACTATTTTAATTATATAATTGATTATTTTTGGCATTTTTTCAGTGTCCTGCAAGAATAATTCATAAACTTGATTTAATTTTTGTTTTATATAGTGGATTGGAAGACGGGTCGATTGCGATTTGGAGTCCACTCGGGAAAACGGAACAATCCAGGCATCGAATTCTTAGTATTTATGCAGAAAACGATGTAATAGTGGATTCGCTCTCGTTTTCAAAAGACGGGCGTTTGCTGGCATCATTAGTACGCGACAACGACGGCAATAAGTTAATTACTTGGTCGACACAGGTATATAGAAAGAAGTGGATTGAAATAACCAGATCTGTAATTTTGTTCATTCAACTGTTTTAGACTTGGATGCCAGTTTTCATCAATAGAATCCATCTCTATTACCCTTACTGGTTGTCATGGTTGAACATGGAATCGTCGGCGGATCCTTGTTATAAGATATCTGTTCCTCAGCACGTCAATCGTCAAAATGAGGTAACGTTTGCTTATACTTATTTGCTGCTAGCTGCGAAGAATTTCGCAATAAATTTGCATTTGAAATTTATTCTTCCTCTTTATTAGTTTTAATTGATGTTAAATTTTTATTAGATACGTTTATTTGAACTCGAGTAAAGCTGAAACTAAAAATGAATTGCAGAAATATCTAATTATTTTCCTGATGAAGAATGCCATTGTCAGGTTAAATTGTTAAATCAAGTTTAAGACATTTTAAGTTGTAGTAAAAAGCAAAGAAAACCATTTCTGATTTAATGTCTATTATATACCATTCATAAAAGCAATAAATAGGATTTTACAAATTTAATACGCCACATTTTTGCCATAGTAATTAAAAGGATACTTGTTTCCTATGTATCCTGCAGCACCAGGGTTTGAATACAAACCTGAATTTCCGTAGACAACGTTTGACATACCGTTATACAAGTTGCTGTTGTATCCATAAGACGCACCGCCATAAGAAGAAAAGGGAGATGAAGTCACAGGGTAACTGCTGCTGCCAACTCCGCTGTATCCAGTGTTGCTGCCATAGCTTCCTACACCGTAAGTCGATCCAGCTCCATAGTTTCCGTAAGAGGAGCCAAGCATATTATTAGCACCAGCATAGGAAAAGTAGGGAGACGGAGTGCTGACGGCGTTATTGCCGTAAGAGGATCCCAAGTTGTTGCCATAAAGTGGAGTGACAACATAAGACGATCCAGAGTAGGACGACCCGGCTCCATAGTTTGGCCTTCCGACATTTCCGTAAGAAGGAGTCGGATAAGCGTTGTAAGATGATCCAGAATACGAAGAATCCATGTTGCCGTAGGCAGGACCAGCGTAAGAGGAAGACCCCGAACCATAAGCACCGGGTGTTACGCCATAAGATGCCGATCCATAAGGAGTGTTGTAATATGGACTTTGTGTAGCTGCACCATAAGCTGATCCGTAGGATGTTCCGGTGTTGTAAACTCCAGTTAAAGGTGCTCCTGTTGGATAACTGCTAGGACCCGGGCTGGAGTACGACGAAGAACCACTGCCATAGTTTGCGGAACCGGAATAACTTGAGCTGGAATAAGCGGATCCGTAGTTGGAGCCCTGCCCTGAAGATACGCCATAACCTATAAGTAAAAACAGAATTGTTTACTTTTCTATCACCACATTTGTTTTTAACAAAAATAAATTAAACTAGGTTCACCCATCAATTTAAACAGCATACAGTGGATCACAAATATGAACGATCATGAGACAAGGGATGAAATTATTTGCCGAAATCATTACGAACCCATCATACGGGGACCCATATTCTCTTCGTTGAATCCGCCATCTTTTTCACTGGTATCTGTTTTGCTGTAGGGAGTGGCCGTTTCAGCTTTTGGTTCCTTCAAATCGACCGCAACGCTCGCTCCGTCGGTTTTGCAGATGAAGGTAACAACAATTAACGCCACTACCTAAATCATAAGAAGAACAATATTACAATTGAGGTAATCTATAATACAGTAGAATTTATTCACCGATATGAGGCAGCAATGCCGAACGATCTTGACGGGACGAGACATGGTGAACGAGTGATATTGAACAATGACAGTCGTCCCATTTATACACATTTGTATTAGAGGAAGGGATTTGTTGGACACGTGGATTTTCATCATTGTCTCTTATCTCCTTGTTCTGTATTGCCCTGCAGTTATAATATTACGACAGACAAGGTCTTTCGAGGTCGTTTCATTTTTTCAATTTTTTTCTAATTGGTTTTATTTTCTTCATTTTCTTTTGAATTTGGGAAATTCATAATTGATAAGCAATATGTCTATATGAGCTATAGTATAACTACTGATTTGATGCGTAGAATAATATTTACTTAGTTTTATCTATGGCGTTGGAAAAGGAAGGATTTTGTGTTTGAAACAATATGGAATATCGTATATAGCTTGGCTTATGACATTAACAATTAACTTTTAGTTTGAATCAATTACATGCGATTACATGCCGATGTGTGTGAGTCGAAAGTTTCCGAGTTGAAAAGAAGGGGTAAGAATCTCGACCCGCTCGAACAGAAACAAAAAAAAAAGCAGCCGTTGGGAATGTTGTTGGGTAATGAGATCCAGATCCCATCCCCTACACGGGACAGGTATAAAAGGAGAGTGAGGACACCTGGTTCGTCAGTCGAGTCTTGTCCTTTGATTCGCTTACAGCTGAATTTTTTGTCATCTACTAAGTTTTGAGTCCACCGCCATGGGTAAGAATTTTCTTTTAGATTATTTTGTTTTGAGAAATTATTTAAGAATGTTGCGTAAAATTAGTAAATTAAAAAGTTATTTAAATAGTGTTCTTGCCTGTGCAGTCGCATAATTGTAAGTGTAAAAGTTTAAATTGTGTTCTGTTCTGCCGAAGTTTATTGTCCAAGTTATTGTTTAAAATAAAAGATTTCTCAAGTCAAACGAGTAATTAAATAATCTAATTTCTTCTACAGGTAAATCTGGAATCGTATTGGTTGTCATTTTGTTTATGTCCACCTCAAGTTTGGGTGGGCCGACGGTTTCATCGTCTTATTATACCAATACTCCTGCCCCCTACCACGCCACTCCGGCGTCTTACTACTCCACAGCAGCGCCATCGTACTATACTACCCCGTCGTCGTACTACACCACTCCGACGCCGTACTACTCCACAGCAGCGCCATCGTACTACACTACGTCGGCGTCGTACTACTCTACTCCAGCATCTTACTACACCACCCCGGCTTCATACTATCCTACAACGTATGCTCCCCCGAGTTACTATGCTGAAGTGACTTCGGCGCCGTACTACCCTACTGCAGCGCCATCGTATTATACTACCCCGGAGACGTACTACACAACCATGGCGCCATACTACTCTGCTCCAGCTCCAGCATCTTACTACACCACACCGACACCATATTACACGACAACTTACGCTACGCCAAGCTACTACACAGCTGCTCCGACTTCCTATACTACTACGGCGTCTTACTACACTACTACTTCAGCGCCATCTTACTATCCTTCTCCTGCTTCTTATTACACCACAACATATGCTGCCCCAAGTTACTATGCGGAAGTTACTCCGTCGCCATACTATCCCGCTGCATCGTCATCGTATTATACTACCCCGGCTTCATCCTACACAACCATGGCATCCTACTATTCTGCTTCAGCTTCTGCTTCTTATTACACCACGCCGGCGCCATACACGACAACGTACGCTTCCCCAAGCTACTATGGCTATTCTGAAGCCCCGACTTACTACTCATCCCCAAGTTACTACACCACTACTCCAGCAACATACTATTCATCTGCTCCGATGCCGTCTTACTACACTACTCTCGCCTATACAGCAAAGGTTCCTTCACCAAGGTACTACACCACAACTTCTGCTTCATACCAGGCGGAATCCAGTTACTACCCTACCACAACTTATGCTACTCCGAGCTACTACACTGAAGCTCCTCAATACTACGCTCCTCCAAACTACCGCATGACTGAGTCTAACAATTACTACACCACAGCTCCTCCAAACTATGCTGCCGCTTATACTTCCAGATACTAGGATTCTACCACGAGTCTGTAAACCATTCTAGTGAATAATCGATTTTTGTACGTATTCAGCGTAGGCTTATTTATCGTTGTATAGTATCACAAAAAGTTTATTGAATACAAATTTAACCTTGTTACATCTAAATATTTTTTCTTGTTGTTGTACACAAACACAAAATGTACAGCATATTTGGAAGAATCAAGAATTCTAACAAATATTTCCCTCACCGTCGGATCATGTTTTGATGGTGGTGTTAATTTTGGCGTTGGTCGACGTGACGACATCATTTAGTCTAGTTAGGTCAAGAAGAGGATCTTTGATTGCAGTTGAGAAATCTTTTATAAATACCAAAAAAAAAACACTAGTTGGAATCTTCGTCGTACTCCAGCGCGGGTCCCAGCAGTTATCCAACAGGAGTACCTTTGAATAGAGTTTACAACACCGGAACATCCTACGGATCAGCTTATGGTGCAGCTACACAAAGTCCATATTACAACACTGCTTATGGCGTCACACCCGGTGCGTATGGTTCGGGGTCTTCCTCTTACGCTGGTCCTGCCTACGGCAACATGGATTCTTCTTATTCTGGTTCATCTTATAACGCTTATCCGATTCCTTCTTACGGAAATGTGGGAAGTCCAAACTATGGAGCCGGGTCGTCCTACTCTGGATCGTCTTATGTTGTCACTCCGTTTTATGGCAACAACTTGGGATCCTCTTACGGCAATAACGCCGTCAGCACTCCGTCTCCCTACTTTTCCTATGCTGGTGCTAATAATAGGCTTGGCTCCTCTTACGGAAGCTATGGAGCCGGATCGACTTACGGTGTAGGAAGCTATGGCAGCAACACTGGATACAGCGGAGTTGGCAGCAGCAGTTACCCTGTGACTTCATCTCCCTTTTCTTCTTATGGCGGTGCGTCTTATGGATACAACAGCAACTTGTATAACGGTATATCAAACGGAGTCTACGGAGATTCCAATTTGCATTCAAACCCGTGGTGGTGGTGCAGGATACATTGGAAACAAGTATAATTTTAATTATTACGGCAAAAATGCGACATATTAAATTTGTAAAATCCTATTTATTGCTTTATGAATGGCGAGGGGTTCGCAACTCGGCCGCCAGGTGTACGAGACGCCAGAATTTGATTCTGATTCTGGCGTCAATTTTGAAGATTCTGGCGTCAATTTTGAAGATTCTGGCGTCAATATCAAAGATTCTGGCGTCAATTTTAAAGATTCTGGCGTCTATCTTTTTCTTCGTCTTTTTCGTTTAAGTAGTTAAAGACGATTTCGGTAAACAGTTTTCTTGAATCATTTTTGGATTCTGGCGTCATTTTCAATGATTCTTGATTCTGATTTGGGATTCCAGAATCGATTCTCGGGCAAGTGTACGAGATTCTTTTGAGTTGCGAACCCCTCGATGAATGGTATATAATAGACATTAAATCAGAAATTGTGTTCTTTCGCTTTTTCATACGTAGTATGAGCAAGTCAACTTCAAGTGTCTCGAACTTGAGGCGAAAACTTGTGGCGATCTCGAAATTCTAATTCACTTTCGATACCTCGTTCGCGAATATCAAGGAGAAACACTACCACACGCATTCCTCTAAAAAAACAGTATCATCATATAGAAGAACCAGAAGAACGTTTCTTTTTGAACAGAGGAGAAATTGCTATGGTTCAATAACACCTCATTAAAAATTTATTTTATTCGTTTCCAAGAGGCCAAACTAAAACAAAACAGGTAAAAGGAAGTTTTGGGTCATCTTGCACTCATTTTTCTTCTTCCGCGCTGCGCACATTTTAGTTTGGTTTCGCGCATCATTTTAGTGTGTTCACGCGCAAAAATTGAAAAATTTTGCGAGAAAGAGTTTTCATGTACAGATCCGGCTACAAGAGGCGATATCATGTGAAGACTTGCGAATTAACTTATTCAATGTGAAAATGTTTGCGTCGGTGAAAGAACTCTGTAGACGGAAAAATAAAAAGCGATCCCCATGGCCCAAATATCTGCTGCCTTGCCGTGAAATTTACACACGCCGCTTCTGGAGCGTGAAAAGCTGGCGTCCCGGCCGTGATTTCCACGAGCCCACATGAACTTATCGCCTAAATTTTGTCAACGGCCAATCTGTGAAAGAAGTGTATAGTGCAGTAAAGGATGAAGTTAGCAGAATTCGAGTAATCACAAAGTTTCTTTATTCAGGCCATAGGGTATACATACACAAGATCTTTAAGGCTGTTATAAAACTTAAATAAGAATGTGCTATTAAAGATCAATATAGTTACACTTGTTACGTTTAATAACAACCTAAAACAATATGATGCTTGATATCATTGTCGCTAATTGGACCATACAAGGGAAGAACAATGTCCATACAGATTGGAGTCCGTGACGTCGGCTTTAAGTATGAACTACTTAAACGAAGGAACTTCGACGATTCCTATGTCAGGGCCATGTAATTTTTTTATAGAATCAGCATAAAAAAATATAGTTACCTATTGACTTATCAAAGAGTTAATTAGACTGCAAAGTTTGTTACACAATGTTTGCTGAATAGGAAAAAAAAAAACATTTTACTGTTACTGCCGCTTTCTTACTCACGACTGAAAGCGATAGAGAAATATCGGAGAAACAAAGAAGAAAATCGTATTTTAGAAAGAGTCGCCCCGGTCGCCCCAAGTCCCAAGCGTATCCCACAGGACGAATTAGAATTGGTTTCCAAGAAAGACTAGAACTCATGGGAAATAATTTACGAACAACCTTCCGAATGATGAAAACAAGTTGATGTCCATATTTTCAAAGTTGTTCAGTAAATACGAGGATTTATTAAATAATAGGAAAAGAATTATTATTTTTGTTTGGCCGCGGCCATCACTTAGGTCATTCTAAAAACTGAGGTTACATTTACTGCTGTACAGGAACAATCATAAAAATTTCTATTTCCAAGTCAAATATTTGGTAAATTAAAAAGCGTTCAATATGCGCCTTATTCAAGGTCGTTGCCAGTCCCAAGTAGTTGTACGTTAAGCCCCAACTCTTTGCCTTTATACGCTATACACGTATATTAGGTTCTTTTCCTTTTACAGTTGTATTTTTGGCTAGATGGCTGATTAAATCAGACACACAAATTATGCGCTTATTTAATACCCACTTTCTCCTGAACATGAACATCCTATTTTTCCGCTTCTAAACTTTATTTAACTCAAATATTTACAAAGTTTCATTAGTTACTAAGCTTCAGGTTAATATAATTTACAAAATATAGGCCTAAATTAATTGGCTACTGTATGTTCTTATGATCATTTACTGATGGACTTTCTTAAATTTGTAAATTCCAAAGTTGCCCAAGGATTGCGTCTTGAATTCATGATGTACGGTATATTTTTATCAGCAAATTTCTCCCAACTCTGTTCCGTATTTCCTGCGGTGAGTTTGTTTGCGGGGAATTTTATCCTCTCAAAACCTGATATGCCGGTTTCCTTTTGTTCAGAACAAACAACAAAGAAAAAAAAACGGACTTTTTTTAGTCAAGTGCAAGACTGCACGGGTTGCACGCGCATGCAGTACATGTGTCTCGTAAAATCTAGATTACATTGATGGCAGTTCTACTAGTTTTTTTCTGTGCCTTGGTGATTTTCTGTCTTATCAAGTTCCTGATGATGTTGCGTCCGCCTGATTTTATATCAGGTAATATATCTGTTAAACTTTGTTAAAGTTTTAGTAAATGTATTTTACTCTAGTGAAACTGCAATTTAAAATTATAGCTTGGCAACATGTTTTACAGTCACAGCATTACGCAAGACCTCGTTAGGGGAAAATAGAACGGCGCTTACTAATAATCATCCGATCTCTATCAATGTGATACAAGTCTCACATCATGACCCTAAGGGGAATTCTCCAAGTAATTTATCTCAGCACTCATCAAAAATTGCATGTCCTCGTCTCAAATACAGTCGGCGTGTTAAAATTGAGAAAACTGATAAATATACCCAAGTAAATCAATACATGCTCAAAGAACTCATCGGCCAGGTAAGCTATTTACTATTTCTGATTATCTTTTATGTAATATTAGAATGTCGCGTAACATATAAGAAAATTAACGTCTGTTAATATTTTCTTACAAAAGGGATCGTATGGAATGGTCCAATTGGCTTATAACAAATCTGACGATCTCCACTATGTAAGAACTTGTAATTTAAAATGTGTTAAAATATAATGAAATTAAGTAAAAAATTGATGTATTTTTATAAAGGCCATGAAAATCGTTTCCAAGAAAAAAAATAATGAAAAAATCAGGATTTTTTGGTCGACTAGCTCCGCGAAGAAATAATACTGCATCCGCATCTCATCCGCTCGACCGCATCAATCGGGAAATAAACATTCTTAAGAAATTGGACCATCCTAATATTGTCAAACTGGTTGAAGTATTGGACGATCCCGTCCAAGACAATCTTTATTTAGGTAATATTATCGTGCAAAATACTTTAACGTCAAACGTACAGTACTGGTGTATATTTTATCTTGGAATATTTACGTAGCGTTTGAATTACTTGATCTGGGACCGGTTGTGTTGGATGCTCCCAATGAAAATCCAATGGAAGAAATTCAAGCAAGGATTTATTTTCGTGACTTATTATTGGGGATTGAATACCGTAAGAATATTTGCCCATTTAGAAATTTTAAAGCATTCATTTTTTTAATGGTCATGGTTCTATTTATTTCAGTGCATCATAATCACGTCGTCCATCGTGATATCAAACCAGCGAACTTGCTTCTCGGCTCTGACAAAAAGTTACGCATCGCAGACTTTGGTGTCAGTTCCGAGTTTCACGGAGCAGATAACATTGTTCTGGAAACCACGGCCGGGACGCCAGCTTTTCACGCTCCGGAAGAACTTGGCGTAGGTAAATTTCACGGCAAGGCAGCAGATATTTGGGCCATGGGGATCACTCTTTATTTTTTCGTTTACGGAGTTCTTCCTTTCAACGACACAAACATTTTCGCATTGCATAAGTTAATTCAACAAGAAGAATTACGATTCCCAGACGAAAATTCAATCTCTACCCAACTGAAGGATTTGCTTGTGCGCATGTTGTGCAAGGACCCGAATCAAAGGATTACCATACCAGAGATTAAAAAGCATCCGTGGGTTACTTGTGAAGGAACCTGGCTATTTAAAGAAAAGGTAGACAGCTGCAGCAGTGTTGAACGCCTAATAGATGATATTGTTGTCGACGAGTGTTCTCTGCGTCCGGTTACCTCAATTCTTTCCATTGCCTACTTCAGTTCGCTTACTCATTTGATGAAAACCTTGTTTCTCAAACATTCTTTTCAACTTCCTTTCAGAGACAATTAGCCTAATTCTTTATATTGGCAGTTTGACATTGTATAAAATATTTGGGTACAAAAATATACGTAAGTCGTTTAAATTAGCGAATTATAGGAATTAGAGAATACAACTCTTTTCGTACACGTAGTTTTGGGTGAACGATGAAAAATGTGACGAGTGATTTTTAAAAAATCCCTTAAAGCAAAATTACCTCAGAAGATATTAAAAAGATATGCATATAACCTGGACATATGCGCGTAGTATGACGCGTTTGAAGATCAATTTAAATTTTAATACAATGGAAATAAACTGTTTGTGATCTATATCCTTCGGTAACATGTCTCAATGTACAGCATATAATATAGTGCAGGTTAAATAAAAATTAATGAAGAAATACTTTCTGTTACTTGCTGATAAATGCCAACCCATTAAGCAACTTGGCACACTTGGAATGAAAAAAGAGATTTTTTTTTCACGTAGTTTGATAGTGCTGCCAATTGCGCAAGCAGCAAACACTCCAAACGGTCAGGAATTTTGGGTCTCGTTAGCGTCCAGCAAGACTTATACGTATGCAACTATATACATGTTTCATGTTAGCCCTCCACACCCTTATTCTGTGCACTACAGTCCAGCATAATTCACATTTTACTTCAGCATACTTTCACTTTTACCCTGTGTCGCCCTCGTCAGATCGATCAGCATTCACCAGTTGTTGTTCCAGTTGCTAGCGAACTGATTGAAAGTGCTGATGAACCTTTTGGTTATTGGGTAACAGAATTCAAACTTGTTTCTTGTAATAAGAACAATTTCCCTTTCTCAAATGTTTTTCGCATGGACAATCCTTTCATTTAATAGTTTTAATATGTCTCTCCCAAAAAGGAAGAACAGCTCTGCATAATGGTCGCGTAATATATAAAGACGGTAACACACAATCGAATGGCTCAGTGCGTAGTTATACTGTAAACTATCTTGGACGGTCCATCATCACTCCTTCATATTCTTCATCTTCCAGTATGAAGGTAAGCTTTCATAAATAATTTTACCTTATGTAATAGCGCATGCGATTGTACTATATTATTATCTTTCAAGTTCGTCATTGTCATCGCTACTTTGTTGATTGTTTCTGTCGCATCCTACAACAAAGTACCGATAAATTTTGAATCGACGGATAATTCCGAAACATCTTATTCTGAATCTAATTTCTACACATCAGTTTACTCTGAAACGGTTCGATAAAATTTTAAGATTATAATTAAATACATATTATATTGCCTCGTATTGCCTATTAAATTATATTAAATATCGTAAAGGTTTCTTCCACGCCGGCAACTTCCACACAAGTTTATACCTCCGCATCAGTTTACGCAGTAACTCAAGAAAATATTTCTTCGCTTTTTCATAAAAGCTCAAAGCCTCAAACAATATAATATGCTTATAAATTAATTTTTCTGGTCCTTTTTGCCACATTTTAAGGCCGATGGTAGATCCCATGCAGAGGAAGACGATGATGATGACGATGAGTGGAAAGGTGAACTTGAATCCACCAGCAATTCCACAAACAAAGATTTCGACGAAAGTACTCCTTCCATTAACGAACTGGAGCATGCAACTGCCACTTACGTTACTCTCTAAGAAATTTGTCGGTATTTTTACCGAGACATAACTCGGCAATCAACGTCCAGACTTTAATATAGGGAATTTTTTGCCGAGAATAATATAGGGAAATGAGCCTATAACTATTATCGGTTTAATTTGTCAATCCCTATTTTGATTGTCGGTTTTTTCCGTCTGCATTCATAAGAGAAATCCACCCCCATTATTCCAAGGTCCATCCGTCTGATTTTCCTCTTCCTCTAGTCTGCTGTTTTCAAGGACTGTCTGGATATATAAATGTTATGACATCATAAAAACATCCCTCCTAATCTCCCCCATCCTACTTCTATTTTGTGCATAGTCTTAACGCGCCCGCAGAATTATTTTCAAGTTTTTCAATATTCCTATGTCAGACTCGAACCTACTGATCTTATCGTCAGCAGTAGTTTCGCTGACTGTTGCTCTACCAACTGAGCTATTTGTTCATACCGATCTCAAGATTATATAAAATAAAATGGTATACTGTATAATAAGAAAGTTGGGACTTGGAGAAATTTTGACGAAACATGCCGTTGACAATTTTCTGCTAGGATCTATACAAACTAAACTTTGAGTTTGCAATCAACTCATATCAAACCAATTCATGCGATATATACTTATTTCATTTATTGATTTTATACTATTTTTTTAAATTATTACTATTTTAAGGTTTAAAGTTATTCTTGGTGCAAAACACCCTAACAGCCTAATCACAAGGTAATCCCGATTTGAATTGTCGGTTTTTTAGTGTTGGTCTTTCAAAAGCGTGAATGTAGGGATTTAGGCGGTAAAATTGATGAAAAACCGATAAATATATAGGTAAAAATGTACCGAGAAATAAACTCGAACTATTTTACCGACATATTTCTTAGAGAGTATAACACCATCATCAGCTTATGAAGAACCTAAGTATACATCGTCCTACAACACCCCGATTGACTCTACTCGGGCCTACGAAACTTCAACTACCGTCCCTCCAGTATACGAAGTCCAAAATAAAATTTTGCCTTATTGGCTACGCTCGAGTACTTACTAAAGCTATTTTTAAAAGAAAAAAGGTTTATATCTTTTCCACACTCTATTTTCCAAATATTTATATTACTAAGATCCTTTGTATGGATAAAACTATGTGTTATACATATTTTATTGGTGCTGAACTATACATTAATTGATGACAATATTCATAAATAAGAAAATGAATCCGACGTACATTTTGCTAACAATACAAAACTATAATACTGCAAAGTTTTCAAAATTTTTCTTCATCCTTCTTCGAATCGTTACATAATAACATAAAATAATTTTTGACTGCACGGCTATCTATATGTGTGTATGTTTTATCAGAATACTATTGGTGCTTGTTAAAGGGTTAAATTCTATGTTTCCCTTTCTAAATCTCATATATCTTCTTTTATGGCACCTTAGTATGGTACCACGGGTCTAAGCAACTTAATTGTGCTAGGCAGTGATTAGGACTAATACTCATAATAAGTTAATAACATTTTCAACCGCTGCTTGATGCTGATATTTACCAGTATTATTGATCTACTATATTGAGAGAGCCGAACAGTAGGCTGGCAATCATAACTATTGATGAAGTTGCCAACGCCCTTTGATGCGGTCGTGTTCTCCTAAACAACAGAATCAATTTATACGACGTCAACTATAAAATTGACGGATGTGTCTATCTATTGATCGTTGGGAAACGACGAATGACGAATCAATTAAATCGAATTGAACGTAAGGATTTATTGAAAATCTGCAGATCGTGAACCAATCAAGTTGACGATCATGAGAAATACGCCCGTCTAGGTATTTAATTACCCCTTATTGGGTACCAAAATTTAACATGACAGTAATGAACGCTCGGTACTTTCGAAAATCTTTTTTTATGCGTTAAATTTTAATTGAGTTCCAAACCAAGTATAGGTCTTAGAAAAGACAAGTTAGCTATAGTGAAAAGTGAAGTTGCAACCGGTTGCAACAAGCGTTTGCAATCAAGGTCCAGCGTCACATCAGAAATCGTAGATAATACGAAGTCGAGTTCCCATTGGTCAATTCTTTAATCAGGACTTAATTGGGATGTTGACGAATCGCTTTTTAAACATTTTATCCTTTTTTTAAGTTTTATGGGCACTTGAAATTCGCATTTTAATTCTTTTTTATCTTTCCCTTTAAAATAAAAAAAAAAAATACTTGAATGTTTTCGTTTATTTATGCCTCGGAAAAAACCACCACCGCAACCTATTCACATAGAGGCATGGAACTTTGTCGAGCTATTCATTATGTGTGCGTGCGACGTAAATCCAATGGAGGGTCCGATCTCTAAATATTTTATTCAAATATATTATTTTTCAATTTCACCGCATCCAGATGTGTGGTTATGCGTCACGTCGTAGACGTCACCAAAATCATTTTCAAAAGAAATACTGTTTTCGTTTTAGCTCAGCAGATGTGTTGTGATGACTACCGACTACCGACCACAATAAATCGATTTATTACCTGCACTAATGCACATAACTAAATCGGTATAAAACTTCGTTGAAAATCTCTAAGCAATCAGAAAGCTTGTGCCGTAGTACCTGCTGAGCTATTTATCAAAAAATGTTTCGTTACGGCCTTTTATTGCTGATCGCTTGCAGCGTTGCTGCAGTTGCTGCGGAAGAGGTAAATATTTCAAGCGTTCTAATGCTAAGTTGATCATGAAAGCTTTTGATTTCTTATAATTAACTTATTAATTATTACAGTGGAATGTCGAGGACAGACAACTGGCATGTGCGGGCACTCTAGTCACCAATGCTGATGGAACACGATCATGCGTCACTCAAATTGGACTCTCTAGCACTGGCTACCCCATTTACAAAGTAATATTATTGCATCTCAAAATTAAATTTCATAACAAAGCTGTACAACATTTCTAGAATTAAATTTTACTGAATGCATTTTATCCTCTTCTATATTCTTCGTGGTATACACAATGACAAAACAGGTTTACAACCAAAACACCGGTATCACCACCTATGTAACACAGACCGGAGTCAGTCCCACCGGCCAGCCTATTTTCACCACCTCTAACATGTATCCGATGACCAACTACGTCAACACCTGCACTGGTACTTTGGTGACGAATAGCGACGGCACTCGATCATGCGTTACTCGCGTCGGTACATCTAACCTCGGCTACCCCATCAATACAGTATTAGATTTTCTAAAATTAATAAACATTTTCTATAACGAATCCCTGCAATCGAATTAAAACATTTGCACGTGAATAATTAGGTTAACAATTTGAACACTGGTGTCACCAGTTACGTCACACAGACCGGCGTGAACACATCAGGCCAACCTGTTTACAGCGTGACTCCTACCTATCCCGCCAGCACCACCACCGCCGCTACCACCTGTGCTGGTACCACAGTGACCAATAGCGATGGCAGTCGATCTTGCGTCACTCAAGTTGGAACATCCAACACCGGCTACCCCATCAACCAAGTACCGATTGAGATTCAATGTTCATATACAAGTGATTCATACCAACATGAGCCATAATTATTGACATTAGGTTACCAACTTGAACACCGGAGTCACCAATTACGTCCAACAGTCTGGAGTGAGTCCCACCAATCAACCGACCTACTGCACTCCTACCACGTACCCCGTCAACACCAATTCCGGATGCGCTGGCACTTTGGTGACCAACAGTGATGGAACAAGGTCTTGCGTAACTCAGGTTGGAACATCTACCACTGGCTACCCCATCAACCAAGTAAGTGACATTATCAATAATTCATTTGAAGTTTTTGTGTTTGAATGAAAATGAATAACATTTGTTATGTGCTTTTTTGAAAAGGTTACCAACTTGAACACCGGAGTCACCAATTATGTCACACAAAATGGTGTCAACACTGCTGGTCAACCAACTTACAGCGTCACTCCTTACTTCCCGACTTCAAATCTAGCTCCTGCACCAGCTCCGACCCCCGCTCCAGCTCCCGTAGCATCCCTGGCCCCTGCTCCCGTAACCCCAGCTCCGGCCCCTGCCCCTACCGCTGCTCCCATTCCTAATCCTTTCGGC
This sequence comes from Daphnia galeata, assembly GCA_030770115.1. Classification (NCBI taxonomy): domain Eukaryota; kingdom Metazoa; phylum Arthropoda; class Branchiopoda; order Diplostraca; family Daphniidae; genus Daphnia; species Daphnia galeata. Next base: position 3,349,316 of record CM061120.1, on the reverse strand, counting down.
ACTCCAGTTGTCGGTTAGATTGGTCAAGATCGGTCGAATTTATTTGCCTTTTCTGTTGCATCTTTAATGCAACATGTGAAGTATATTCATTCGTATTCTTTGTTGTTACATCGATTTAATTGGCGAATTGATTGAATACAGACTATTATCATAAAGATTTTTGTTTCTTTCTTTTGTTATACGGAACGAAAGCTATCTGAAAAGTGAGGCGTCTAGGCGTCATAATTGATTTAAATATTATCCCGTATTTTTTATGTTCATTAGGTTTTTATTCTTTATTTTAGTCAAACAGAAAATAAAAAACGTTTACCTCTACCAATCGTGTATTAAAAGCACAATATTATTTTATATTTGGATTATTAATAGAGAAATAACTGCCAATTAAAATTTGCAATTAGATTGATTTAAGAGAGGTCTAAAGTTTTTATACTCTATTATTATAGACTATAGTCTATAGGCAATCATATAAACTAGGGTGAATAAGAACTTCTTAGAGTCGTCGTTTTTGTTTCGCTATAAGAGAATTCAGATTTTTAGTTAATTCTGACATTATTATTAGGAAACCGGCGCGACCAAACACGATGAAAAACGAGCTCCGCCACGAAAGCAACGATATCGATAGAGTAACAGAGAAGAAGGAGATAAAATGCGCCCTCCAAGCTGTGCAGAGAAAATGGTTCCTTCTTTTTGTAACGTTTTGTTGTCATGGCGACTTCACTGTGGACGACAGTGTCTAGCCAATAATCTATTATTCCAGCTGCGTTCAACTGATGAATGATTTGAGTCATTGCCGATTTCAATGGAGTCCCAGGCGTCATGGCGATAGCAACAGGAAACGAACGTAAGCATTCGTGCATGACGTGAAGTCTTTGTCGAGGATCGATCCTGTTGACGGCGATGTCGTGCATTGTGCTCGGTAGAATCTTCATCGACAAGTACTTCAGGTAATGTTTGTTCTCAAATATGGCATTGAAATTTTCTTTCCCCATCAAAAACTGGACGGTCATATTCGGTGGAACCAATTTTAGTCGTCCTCCCAGCTGGATAGTATCAGGATCGCTTGAATATTGCGCCAAATCTCTGACAAACGTGTTGTACCCGTAAGGTGTCAGATCACTACGCACCAATTGGGCGATGGTATCAACGGGTGCCATTAAGATTGGACTCCTGGCCAACCACGATATTAGACCCGTCCGGTAGACAGTTCCGAGAAGGAAGCAAAATAGCCACCAATTAGAGGTGTAAATGCGAACGGGCCAAGAGGACTTCTCATCGGAGCCGGAACGGGTTCCCGTGATGCTCTGCGCATTGTAAATCATGGCTTCGCCGAAAAAGCGCAATGGATCTCGCGAACCAAATAGTTTGTGATAAGTTAACGCCACTATCTGGATGAGTAGACCGCCGATGAAAAGGGAGAAAATAGTCGCCATCCAAATAGACAAATCAAACGGTTTGATGAGAGCGTACAGTTGCGGCCACAGTTCCGGAGACGGCGTGAGAAATGTGGAGCACGATATGTCGTAAGGATAGCTGAATTCGACTTGTTCCATGTAGTGCAGCGTCATGAAGACGTTGGCTACTCCCAGAACGGTCTCACCACGCGATACTTCACCAATGAGACCCGTCCAAGTTCCGTTTTCCAGTTTGTCACCCCATTTGGATTTGATTTGAACTGGTGAGGAGAATATGGGTTGGAAGTGAAGAACCTCTCCGATAACGCGGATCAAATTAGGATCCCGTCCACAGATTTGGTCTTTTCCTTCCTTGCAGTCGATTGTAGTCGGCGGTACGTTGAACGTTGTCACTTTTACAGACCGATCTCGATAGTTAAACGATTGGTCAAACAAAATCTGTTTGTGATCCGCTTTCAGGACGCCTCCTTCATAGTATCCTGACAATTCTGCCAATTCCAGGGAAGATAGCGAACGGTAACGAGAAAATCTCAGGATAGGTTTGTTGACGATACCTGTTTTCGAATTCCAGGAGTTTGTGTCTTCGACGAGAATGAGATCCAAATCGTTCAGTACATAAAGAGTAGCCCCAATTTTTTTAGAGAAAATCAAAAATGTTTTACTTGAATCCAGTTGTTTTGAAATTAATAATTTCTCGATAGAATTTGCCGTTGTCTCGGTTGACTGTTCGGTTGTGAGAATGAGATAAGCGTCGGTGGGCTGTGTCAATGAAATAGACGAATAATCAATTGACGACAGTTCAATCATCACTTTTGGGACATTTAATTCAAAAATCCAATCGCTGTTCTCGTTGATGGCATCTTCTGTAAAAAGGACTGTCAAGCTTTTCCATTGGAACCGACCATTTTCAGCCAACTCGTGAACAAATTTCACTTTGAGATGTTTGTAATGGCTATAACGGTTCTCGGCATTGCAAAATTGAAATTGCGAAGCTGATAATAATAACAAAAATGCACCAATTATGAACTCTTCCATGGCGACCTATGCGATGGTGGACGCTGTAATTCCGGAGACTGACAGATGACTGATGCCTTACCAATATTGACACTGAGGTTTTAAACTGAAATTGCCAAGCCTTCATCGACGTTTGAGCCAGAAGCATCGGCCACATCAGCTCATTTCAGTAATCGACCCGACAATTTCCATCATCAGCGCTGCTTTGTATTCTATTAAGCAAATTACAGGGTGTGTCGTCAATCACTCCGAACTACGCGACATTTTAGCTGTGGGATCTTTCTTATGACGTATGCGCGCTTGCAACGACGAGAGCGCCTAACATTTATGAAGGGCGTTACCTTTTGACTATTAGTCTATTCTGTATAGGTTATAGCTTATTGGAGTTGTCGATCATATCGGATCATATCGTTGAAATTGTGGACGAATTTTGATTTGTTCACTTACATGGGATCTAAAGCCATCGATCAAAGGGATCAATACATTCATCATTCCGACGTTAGCTTCTCAATTATTTATTCATGAGGTCTACCGATGGACAACGTATATTAGCTACATCCAATTCCTAGCCAAATTGAAACATATCAGTCTTCACTTGAATAATTTCTATGTTGAAGATGGGGTGCCTGTCGGGCTCTCGAGACGAGTATGGAGTATGGTGCTGCGTGCGAACACCCTAGCTCCGAAATTCGAACTGATGATTGTATCAAATATTTTCGAATCTTTCTCATTGGCATGTTGCTGTACCTGATCATACGTCGTGAAAACAGGCAGGCTTAACCAGTGCTCCGCTATGGGTGTTACGGGGTACTTTCAGTTGTTTAGAAATTTGAATAACTTCTCAAAATAACGATGCACAATGGGGAAAGCAGATGTTGCAGATATGCTGTTCGTCTCTATATCGTTTCCCGTTCCTTATCCTTGGTGACGTCAACAATTCATGTCATTTTACTTGTTTATTTCTTTCAAATAGACTGTTGTACTGTATGAACTATATTCAACTCGAATTGTCTATTCGATTTACACTCGAAGACCTTTTGCTCGGCACATCCGCTTTGGTGGTTTCAAGTCAACCACAATTAGTCGATTTATCCGCACTGCATGCGCGCGTCTCAGTTACAACCTATATAAAGAGTCTTCAAATTTTCAAACTAGCAGAGAGATTCACGGTTTCTTTCTAACTCTAATCTGACTGATCAACAGATCGATTCATCCCGAAATAAAATGTTTCGTTACGGTATTTTCTTGCTGATTGCATGCAGCGTTGCTGCCGCTACTGCATTTGAGGTAATATCAAAATTCAAAATCACATTCCCTTACAAATGTAATATTGTACTTTGCGTTAATATTAACCACGTTAAAATTTGTTTTCGTAAACAAAAAAAAAATTGAATTTTAAAATATTATTTTTCCTTCAAACGATCATAACTGTCTAATTTGTCTTAAGAATCACTGAACGAAAATCTATTTTGAATTTCAATTGCAGTGGAATGTTGTTTCAAGTGAAATGGAAGAAAGGCAATTGACTTGCTCTGGCACTTTGGTTACCAATGCAGATGGAACAAGGTCTTGCGTCACCCAAATCGGAGTCTCTAGCACTGGCTACCCCATCTATAAAGTATCAACATATAGAGTGTCACAAATGCTTTTTATTTTAATCATTATTTCAATCTTATTCAAACGCATCTAAAAAAAATAGGTCGTCAATCTGAACACCGGCGTTACGAGTTACGTTACGCAGACTGGCTACAATGCTTACGGTCAACCTGTTTACAGCGTGACTAGCACATATCCTATGACCACTTACGTCAATACCTGCTCAGGTACCTTGGTGAAAAATAGCGATGGCACAACTTCTTGTGTCACCCAAATTGGAGTGTCGAGCCTTGGATACCCCATTTACTCAGTAATTAATAAGTTTTTTTTAAATGCATCTTTGACCGGCTCGCATTATACTTAGCTAGAACTACTATATGGTTTTTTTAATGTGTTTTACATAGGTGACCAACTTGAACACCGGAACCACCTCTTATGTAACACAGACTGGCGTTAGCTCCACCGGTACGGCTGTCTACAGCACCACCTCCACTTACCAATGCGGAACAACCACCTCCGCAACGACTTGCTCTGGAACAATCGTCACAAATAGTGACGGCAGCAGATCCTGCGTCGTCCAAGTGGGAACTTCCAACACTGGCTACCCCATTTACCAAGTAAGAAAAGAAAAAGATTGTTTTAACCGTCGCTAAATACGTTCATTCCTGTAATGTTGAAATTGAACAGGTGACTAACCTTAACACCGGAGTGACCACTTACGTTCAGCAAGTTGGAGTAAACACATCTGGACAGCCCGTCTACAGCACCACCAGTGTGTACCCCGTTAACACCAGTTACACTTGCTCTGGTACTCTTGTTACTAACAGCGATGGTACAAAGTCGTGCGTAACTCAGGTTGGAACCTCAGTCAATGGCTACCCCATTCATCAAGTAAGTAAATGTATAATTAAAGAATGTCTTACGCTCCGATGTAATTCCCGAAACATGTTATATAGTGCTGTTGGGCTTAATTTAAAACTCTTTCATGTATATTTTAAATTCTCTATTCAAAGGTCACTAACTTGAACACCGGCATCACCAGTTACGTTGAACAGACTGGCATCAGCTCAACTGGTCAGCCCGTCTACAGCGTTACTCCTTACTTCCCAACTGCATCACTCGCTCCTGCCCCAGCTCCAGCTCCTGCCCCAGCTCCTGCCCCAGCTCCTGCTCCCACTCTTGCCCCAGCTCCTGCCCCAGCCCCCGCTCCCACTCTTGCTCCCGCCCCAGCTCCAGCCCCTGCTCCCGCTCCCACTCTTGCTCCCGCCCCTGCTCCTGCCCCCGCGCCCACTGCTGCTCCTGTAGTAAATCCTTTCGTCTATTAATTTAGATGAACCTAAATTGATTTACGGTAGAATTTGGCTATTCTTTTGATTATTATGTAACATTTTTATGTGTATTGAAAACTTGGCTGTTAGAGTTCTGGTGCAGTCCCTTGAAGGAAGACGGTTCCAGTTTTCGAAATACACATCATCAAGCAATCAAATTGATGTCCTGTTCTCTTTGTAACTAAATGAAGAGATATCTTTTTATGGTACAAACAACTGATAATCGTACTCTTTAAAAACAGTGGTTCGATGGCTCAATTAGTGCAGTCAATCAAATAACGAATAATCAATTTGACAACAGTTCATCAATCATCATTTTGGGAACATTAATTTCAAAAATCCAATCGTTGTTGATGACATCTTCTATAGCATAAAGAAGCCCGAATCCCAAAATGAAATCCTTCCATGACACTTTATTCCCTACTGCATGTTGGACGCTGTAGGCCTGAAGTATACCGGAGAATGAAAGATGACTACCTACGGTATGCTTCATTCTATTTCCTATCTAAGTCTCTCCATGATTTGAACGGATCGTGCTATATGCGTCACAAATATAATATACCGTTCTGTTTAGTATGTTTTTTTTTGTTCATCTAAAAATTTCTTTATATTTCTATAGACAAATAGAGATGATCCAACCGCATCCAGATGTGCGGTTACGCTTTGACGTCAGTAAAATAATTCGTGTGCATTATACAAATCGCTCGGACGTCTGACCACAAATAATCGATTTACGTCCACTACGCTTGATTTGCTGGGTATATAACGCGGCTGAATATTGCAAGTCTAGCAGAAACTTGTGCAACTTGCTTAAGTTTGAGTCACTATCTGAAATCTTCCAAGAATGTTCCGTTACGGACTCTTATTACTGATTGCATGCAGTGTAGCGGCTCTAGCTGCGGAAGAGGTATTTTTAAAGTCAATAATTTTTTTATATATTTCATAATATACCTGTATTCAAAATCGAAATCAACCTGATTTACTATAACACAATTTAATTGCTGTGATCGCAGTGGAATGTCGAGGACAGACAACTGGCATGTGCGGGCACTCTAGTAACCAATGCTGATGGAACACGGTCATGCGTCACTCAAATCGGACTCTCTAGCACCGGCTACCCCATTTACAAAGTAAATATTATTGCATCTCAATCTGACAAATATCATTCAAAATAAAAATTTCATTAAAAAAACTATACAAAATTTTTAGAATTTAATTTAATAAATGTACTTTCTTTTATTCTATATTCTCCGTGGTATAAAAAATTACAAAACAGGTTTACAACCAAAACACCGGTATCACCACCTATGTAACACAGACCGGAGTCAGTCCTACCGGCCAGCCTCTTTTCACCACCTCAAACACGTATCCGATGACCAACTACGTCAACACCTGCACGGGTACTTTGGTGACAAATAGCGACGGCACTCGATCATGCGTTACTCGCGTCGGTACATCTAACCTCGGCTATCCCATCAATACAGTATTATAGATTTTCTAAAATTCATAAACATTTCGCATTTTCTATAACGAATCCCTGCAATCGAATTAAATGATTTTCACGTGAATTAATTAGGTTAACAATTTGAACACTGGTGTCACCAGCTATGTCACACAGACCGGCGTGAACACATCAGGCCAACCTGTTTACAGCGTGACTCCTACCTATCCCGCCAGCACCACCACCGCCGCTACCACCTGCGCTGGTACCACAGTGACCAATAGCGATGGCAGTCGATCTTGCGTCACTCAAGTTGGAACATCCAACACCGGCTACCCCATCAACCAAGTACCGATTGAGATTCAATGTTCATATACAAGTGATTCATACCAACATGAGCCATAATTATTGACATTAGGTTACCAACTTGAACACCGGAGTCACCAATTACGTCCAACAGTCTGGAGTGAGTCCCACCAATCAACCGACCTACTGTACTCCTACCACGTACCCCGTCAACACCAATTCCGGATGCGCTGGTACTTTGGTGACCAACAGTGATGGAACAAGGTCGTGCGTAACTCAAGTTGGAACATCTACCACTGGCTACCCCATCAACCAAGTAAGTGACAATATCAATAAAGCATTTGAAGTTTTATTGTTTAAATGAAAATGAATAACATTTGTTATGTGCTTTTTTGAAAAAGGTTACTAACTTGAACACTGGGGTCACCAATTATGTTACACAAAATGGTGTCAACACAGCAGGTCAACCAACCTACAGCGTCACTCCTTATTTCCCGACTGCATCACTCGCTCCAGCTCCAGCCCCAGCCCCAGCTCCGGCCCCAGTTCCGGCTCCAGCCCCGGCCCCAGTTCCGGCTCCAGCCCCAGCTCCTGTTCCTGCTCCCGCACCCGCCCCCACTGCTGCCCCTGTAGTAAATCCTTTCGTCTATTAATTAAGATGAATCTAAATTGATTTACGATGCGATTTGGCTATTCTTCTGATTATTATGTCACATGTATATGTGTATTGAAAACTTGACTGTTAGAATTCTGATGTGCAGTCCCTTAAAGCAAGATAGTTCCTGTTTTCGAAATACACATTGTTGTATAGTAACTATTAGCATCACTAGAGGGCTCACTAGCACTCTTAGTGATAGGCAGACTAAACTGAATACAGCAGTCTCAACCCGGCGTCTCTAAGTGTTGGACTCATTTACTACATGTAGGGCTGTGGCCCGGTTAACGGAAACCGGGTAATTACCCGGTTTCAAGAAAATTTTGCCCGTAAAACGGTGCACCGGTTCAGGATTTTCAAAACGGGCGGGTAACGGTTTACCCAAATTGGGTACCCGGGTACCCGCATAGCTGGCGCCATCTAGTAGTCTTATAAAAAACGAAGCCAAATAAAAAAAAAAAACGAAGCCAAATAAAAAATTGCCTTGAAAAAAAATTACTCGTGGTCAGTCCACTTGACTTTAGACGAGAGCTTTCAGCAGCAGGCCAGCAGCATGTTACTTTACTTATATATTTTACCCTAGCCTAGACCCCTAGTGAGTACTGACTGAGTAGTGACTTACTAACTTACCTCGTGTAGGCGGAAACGTGACAAGTCAAAGTCACAAGTTTCATCATGGCTAAACGAGGGATAACTCGAAATACAAATGAAATTTGTAGGAAATTGCTTTTAACTGATTATTTATAGAGAAATCCCTTGATGAACTTATAAAAACAGTATTTTCACCCGTAAAAAAACCTGGGTACCCGGGTTTTACCCGGTTTTTTTTTAAGCCCATTTTTTAAAAATTTACCCGGGTAATACCCGGTTCAAGCCCGTTTTCGAGGTTACCCAAACCGAGTGAAACCCGTTTGAGGTAAAACCCGTTTTCAACAAACCGGTTTGTCCAAAACCCGCCCATTTCGGTCCGGGCCACAGCCCTAACTACATGGTGTCAGAAGTTAATCTGAGAATATCCATGCAATCATGGCAGAATTCGGACTGAAACCTCCAGCAGCGTTTAATTTTGAAGATGGTGATCCTGCAGCGCAGTGGGATGCCTGGAAAAATCAATTTAATTGGTTTTTGAAAGCTACGAAGAAGGACAAGGAGGACGAGGTAGTGCAAGTAAGTGTGCTTATCACGTGTTTGGGACTTGAAGGGGCCCGAATTTATGACTCGTTCGTGTTTGCGGATCAAGCTGACAAACTTAAAATTCAACCAGTGTTGGCTCAATTTGATGGGCATTTCAGACCACAAAAAAGTGAAACCTTTGAGAGATTTAAGTTTGTTTCGCGTAAACAGGCTTTGGACGAAACTTTTGATAAATATTTGCTAGCTCTCAAGGGATTGATTTCAACGTGCAACTATGATACTCAACGTGATTCGTTGTTGAGAGATCAGATAGTTGTTGGCATTTTTGATAATGACACTCGCGAACAATTATTGTCTCAGGCGACATTGGACTTGAAAAAAGCTGTGGAAATCTGTCGTGCCCGTGAGTCAGCACACAAGCATGCTGCTCTAATGCAGTCCGTTTCTGAAACTGGTCAACGACAAATGTTAATCAACTTATTGAATGCGTCCAAGCCGTCGTCGAATTCAACAAAGTGGAACAATGGCATGGAAAATGGCGTCATTAAATCTTGTCGTTTTTGTGGTGGACAACACCCTCGGGGAAAGTGCCCTGCGTATGGAAAATCGTGTGCAAAATGTGGTGCGTTGAATCATTTTTCCAAAGTCTGCGAGCAGTCAGCACAGCAACAATCTCAGCAGGGATTGTACAGACGTTTCGACACACGCACCAAGAACAATCAGCAGCATACCAATCAGACAAAAAATTGTTCATCGCTACAAACGGAGTCTGAGGTAAATACGGAGGAATTTCTTATCTCATCAATTGGCATTTCACATAAAGATGATTCATGGTATGTGATTATATATATAGACGGCTCCCCAGTGAAGTTCAAGGTGGACACAGGGGCTCAGTGTAACGTTTTGCCAAAACAAATTTTTGACAAAGTGGTTAAGATGCCAAACTTGCAACCTGGTCCCAGAGTGACAGCTTATAATCGTCAGCCGGTAACTGTAGTTGGTCAACAACAACTTAAAGTTTTGTTTAATAACATTCGAGTTGATCTCAGTTGTGTCGTGGCTGAAAATGTTGATATACCAGTTTTGGGGTTACCGTCGTGTAAAGCTCTTAATGTGGTGAAACTTGTTGATTCGTTACATGTGGGAACATTGAGCAGTTCGTTGACAGAAACATCAGTGGCTAACTTAGTTAGCAAGTATGAATCAGTGTTCACCGGAATTGGGCGACTTCCGGTTGAGCACCGTATATTAATTCAAGAATCTGCTGTTCCGGTAGTTCGTCCAGCTCGACGAATTCCGTTTAAACTGAGTGATCCAGTCATGACTAAATTGAACGAAATGGAGCAACTGGGTTTGATCAGTAAAGTGAGTTATCCTACAGATTGGGTGAGCACAATGGTGGTGGCCAGAAAGTCAAATGGTGACATTCGGATCTGCCTTGATCCAGCGGATCTCAACAAGGCCATCAAGCGTCAGCACTATCAAATTCCTTCGGCGCAAGAAATTTTTTCAAGAATCGGGAAGGCCAAATATTTTTCAACTTTGGACGCAACATCCGGATTTCTTCAGGTGCCTTTAGCTGAAGAATCTACCTCTCTGACCACAATGGCTACGCCTTTTGGAAGGTACAAGTTTCTCCGTCTTCCTTTTGGATTATCTTCAAGTCCTGAGGCGTATCAGCAGATGATGGTCGACTTGTTTGGCGATTTACCCGGTGTCGAAATTTATTTCGACGATTTTTTTGTGTGGGGTGAAACAGTGGAAGAACACAATTCTCGATTGGAAGCCTTGTTTCAGCGTTGTGTTAAAGTGAACCTCAAGCTTAACAAAAACAAGTGTAAGTTTCTTCAACCGGAACTAAAGTACATTGGACACATAATCGGCAACCAAACGCTTAAACCAGACCCTGAGAAAATATCGGCAATTAACTCATTTCAACGTCCAGAGAGTAAGCAAGATCTGCAACGTTTTCTCGGCATGGTCAATTATTTGGCTAAGTTTTGTAGCAGTTTGTCGGAAATAGTGTCTCCTCTTCGTTCACTGTTAAAGTCTGGTGTTGAGTGGCAATGGGATGCGAACACTGATCAAGTATTTGACAAGGTGAAAAACAGCATAACTAATCTTCCAGTGCTACGTCTATTTGATTCGTCACTTCCAGTTTTGCTATCAGTGGATGCGTCTCCCTTGGGTGTAGGAGCTGTTTTATTACAAAACGGACAGCCTATTGAGTTTGCATCACGAACGCTAACGGAAACTCAACAGCGATACGCTCAAATTGAGAAAGAACTATTGGCGGTTTTATTTGGGTTGCAGCGGTTTCATCAATATGTTTATGGACAAACAGTGATCGTGGAGACAGATCACAAGCCTCTGCTGGGCATAGTGAATAAAGCAATCGCGTTGTGCAGTCCGAGAATACAGCGGATGCGATTGTTATTGCAAACGTACGAGTTTCAGCTTGTGTATAAACCTGGAAAGGAATTGCACATAGCAGACGCCCTCAGCAGAGCTCCGGAAGTGCGACAGTTTGTAGACGATAGCTCACAGTTCAGTGACGAAAATGTTAACATGCTGGTCTTGTCAGCAGTTTTGGTGCCGACGTCTCACGAAAAGTTCATTGCGGCAACCTTACAGGATCCGACATTACAAGCAGTGTTGTTGCACGTTCGGAATGGCTGGCCCGAACATCGCAAGAGCTGTAGCCCAGCAACAAAATTATTCTGGCAGCATCGAAGTGACTTTAGTGAGTGTGACGGTCTTCTGCTAAAAGGCGAACAAATTGTCGTTCCTGTGGCGCTACAGTCTGATGTCCTTCGTCAGATTCATGCCGGACACCTGGGTATCTCTAAGTGCATTGAAAGAGCCAAATTAACTGTTTATTGGCCCAATTATGTTGATCACATCACCAATATGGTAGAAGGTTGTGATGTTTGTCAACTACACAGGCATCAAAATTCGTCACAGCCGTCCTTTCCGGTACCGATTCCGGATTATCCGTTTCAAAAAGTAGCCGCCGATTTGTATGAAATAGCCGGAGTTCATTATCTGCTGGCAGTGGATTATTTCAGCAAGTGGCCGTGTGCAGTGGTTCTAAAAAACATCACCAGTGCGTCAGTTATTGCGGAGCTAACGAGGTTTTTTTATCGATTTCGGGATTCCGGAACAATTGGTGTCTGACAATGGAAAACAATTTGACTCTGCTGAGTTTCGTCCATTCTGTCATCGCTTCAACATTCGTCAAACGACATCCAGCCCTGAATATCCGCGTTCGAATGGTCTGGTGGAGCGTACGGTTCAGACTGTGAAAGAGTCTTTCATCAAATCGCAAAGTGACGGAAAAACCTTGCTGGACACCTTGCAAGTCTTACGTTCAACTCCCCTTGGGAATGGGTTGCCCACTTCAGCTGTGATATTACAAAGGAGAAATCTTCGCGGTGGACTGTTATTCACGTCACAACAGTTACAAACCAAACACATTAGTGACTCATTTGTGAAAGAAAAATTGCTAAGTCGACAAGCAACTCAGTTCTTCAATTCAGCTGGTCGAAAAAAATGTCTGGCTCCGTTATCAGTGGGAGTCCCGGTTCGTGTTCGAGTGTCACACAAGTGGATCCCTGGCATCGTTCAGTCCGTTTGTTCTGAACCAAATTCTTATGTGATCTTTACTAACTGTGGTCGCCTGTTTCGAAGAAATAGACAGGCAATAAACGTGGATAAATTTCGTTGTCGTCAGCTATTACAGCAGGGACCAGACGTTTCCCCAATATCCTCATCTCCTGCTACACCTGTAAATTCACTTCCGGCACGGAAGTCACTCAACTTTCTAGAAGAGTGGCAAGCGTCTACAAGCGTTGTTCCTCCACCACCCCCAGGGCATCCTGCAGTGGTGGGAATTGGTGTCCCAGCGATTGAAGCCCCGGAAGATTTCATGGAAGCGTTTCATGGATTTGAAGAAATGGAGCTGAATCCTCAACCGGCGCGTCGAAGAGGTCGTCCTAAACGATCTCGGTCAGCTCATCATGCGAGTACTTCCAGTCCGGGACTTCCTCAAAATCGTTCGCTATCAGCCGATCGTTCTCATCGGCTAGTAACTCGTTCGGGTCGATCTTATGGTTTATCGTCTCAATAATTGTCTCATTACAGATTGTACTGCTCAAGTAATTAACGCTGTCCTGTTTCCAATAATTATTGTATTATCTTAATTGTACCGTGTGTATTTCCTCAGTTCTCATCAGTATGATTATTTGTATCTTCATTGTTCGTTCGTTAAAAGAAGGAAGATGTTGTATAGTAACTATTAGCATCACTAGAGGGCTCACTAGCACTCTTAGTGATAGGCAGACTAAACTGAATACAGCAGTCTCAACCCGGCGTCTCTAAGTGTTGGACTCATTTACTACACACATCTTCAAGCAATCAATAACTAAATGAAGAGATTTCTTTTATGATATAAAAAAATAATGATGGTACTCTTAAACAGTGGTTCGGCAGCTCAATTAGTAGAGTTCTTGATAATTATCATAAATGAATTTTTGAAATGTCAAAGATAAATTCGGATAAACTGATCCCACAATTGAATGCGCATTTGTTACCTTGTCTCAAACTCTCGATGTTTCAGTAAATTTGGAGTTATAAACTTGATTTGTAAAATTCGATTTTATCGGTAGAAGAATTCAACTGATTGTGGACTTGATTATCACAAGGAATTACCTAAGAATTTTAAAAAGGTAATAACAGGCCTACCTAATACCTAATGATTTAAAGGTAAAAAGGTAAAGAAATAAATTCATCCACGTTCATCCATTTATCCATTTGATAATCGTAAAGTCTTTACGCAATACAATTTTTGAATATATGGAATGAAATAAAAATTTATAAAATTATGTAAATTTGACGAATAAAATGTTTTTAAGGTTAATCAGATCTTATTAGCTGTCTCAGCTAAACAATAAAATCAACACTGGCACACATAAAAGGTCTTTAGGCTTTGGGTTTCCTTGAAATTCATAACAAAAACAAAGTAGGTATACGTGAAAGATACACTGCAATGATATTGATACATTACTTTCTTAACCGTGTCTCTGGGATCACTACAAACGTTGTAATTTTTTTTATTTTCTAAAAATAAAAAAGAATTCTGAAATTGAATTTTTATAAATTTGTAGTTATTTTTCAGAAGCAAGATTAGTTCGTTTTTTTTTGTAGAAGTGGCAATTTTATTTTTCAAAAATTAATCATTGGATAGTACAAATTCAAAAAATCGAATTTCAATTAAGTTTACTGTGTATATAGAAAAAAAAAAGAATAAGTTGACAGTATCACCGAATATATAATAGAGGCAAACAATCGTCATTAAATGACTTAAAATGCACCTTTAAAATACAACAAAGTTCCATTTGAAATAACGACGGGACAGCCTTTATTATTATTATTTATCGAACTGCAAAAGCTTATTAGACGAAAGGATATCCGAGTGGAACGACAGGAGCAGGACCGGGAGCTAGCGGTTACGTAATTTGTGACTCCGGTGACCGTCGCGCGCCCCAATAAATCCTTTCATCTATGGCTTATTCTGATTAATCTAAACAGATTTTCGATGCGATTTTGCTATATTCTTCTGATTATTACATATATGTAATAGGGTAAGTGTATTGAAAACTTGACTGGAGTTCTGTTGTGGTTAATGAAGACGGATCCTTTTTTTCGAAATACATATTGTCAAGCAATCGAGTTATGCTTAATACCAATTTAACATTAATTTAACATTAATGTTTATTTATTTAACCAATTTTACATTAATTAATTCTATTCTCTTTTTTAACTGAATGAAGGAATTTAACCGAATTTCATTTGATTTGTGTATCCATGCTATATAAATAAAATGAAATGAATCACTATCTATATATTGATCCTTTCTGTATATGCATAATCTTTGACTGTAGGCGAAGTCGCTTTTTCATTAGTAATGTCCAAACATGTTTAAAATATTGATTAACATTTTAAGGATAAAAAATGTATGGTAATTAATAAATAACCATGATTGCGCTATTTTCTACGTAGGTATACTGGTATACGGCAATTAGCAATAAAATTTCGGAACGAAACATTTTTTCGAATTCAGATTTTTTTTATGAATTGATGATTTAGCCTACTATGGTAAGCGGTTAGACACGAAAACGATCCTGTTTGGAGGCTTCCACAATTTTTCTTTTTGTGTACCTACAGAGTCTTTGAAGCATATAGATATTTAGTATAGTCCTAGTTGCACAGAGTAAATCGATTTTTTAGTGGTAATGCTCAACAAACAACAATAAAGCCATTTTTATGACGCAAGTGGACTTTACGTATATTTGTATAACCACACGAAAACTCGCATACAAAGAAAATTTATGCGGCTGACGCGTAGTCTTTGAGCACAACCGCACATCTGGATGCGGTGGAAATAACGCGTCCTTAGCGAACTAAATAGTAAATACGGATGTCAATGCGTGCCAACATTTGTTGAATATATATTATATATGTTTAATTTGTTTATCCATTTTCACTTTTTCAACAGATTGATTGAATTACGTCTTTATTATATTGGAAAACATGCTGATGGGAAGCATTCATCATTTTTTTTGTGTGGTCACTGTAAAACGAATCAATTCTATATAATGACGTAAATCTTCAAAAGAGAAATACATAAAATTATGTAAAGTGAAGATTAAACTAAAACGCTCAAATATTAGTTAAGTCAATAGAATTGTGACGAACAGAACGAAAACCAATGAGTGTAAGTTAAACCAATCCTTTTAAACGTGCGACTTAAAAATAGTTTGATTCCGCGCTCCTATATGTTTGGCTTCTTGAACTGACACTAGCTCAATACGTTCCGGACTTTCAAATTTAGGCTACTTAGTAAATAGTATGATCAGGCATGTTTTGAAAGTGTATAACTATTTTATTCATTGTTTTTTTTTTCAGTGATTGTGTGGTCTTTACCATTTTTTCTTTTTGGAAAGGTAAGAATACTACCGCTAGATGACATGATATTCTTATGATAATAGTATTAAATAAATAATTAAAATATAAGGAGTTAGAACCGCGTTCATCATCGATTAAATTATGTTCCCGCTAGAGGTATGAAATATTCCACAGAGATGTCGTCTTTTTCGATTTCGTTTTCGAATTTTTGTAAAACCACTAAACAACAAATTATTTTTATTCCGATGAGCATTTCTTGTATCAAAATAACGAACCAAGTAAATTATACTAGAAATCGCGCTTAATTGATTGAATCAAATGTTAATGCTGGCATCCCTAGCGGGTTGCAAGGTTCCCGTAGGTTTCCCATTTTTAAATTTGTGGAATCCTACAGACATGTTCAATTTTGAAACTAAACAATTAGTTCACAGGATAACATTTTTAATTTGATTTCTTTAAGTCTTTTTTACCTTAGACAGGGTTGTAGAAGTGATGGTTGCCCAACTTGTATCTTTTTTCTCCATAAGCCTCTGAAGATTTTTATAACATGAAGGCAGCGCCATCTGTTGAGTGTAGATGAGAATAATTTCAAACTTTTAGGCGGTAAACTCCAACTACTGTTACTTTTAAGTTTTAATCCAGGAATAAATTGAAGTTTTAAATAAGTAATACGTTTTATTTTTTAATCCGATTAGATTCAGTTTTGCATTCAAAATTAAATAAATGAAAAAAAGTAAAATATAATATATAGTAGTGAAGTGTGAATATGTAGTAGTGAAATGTAATAGCACCCGCAGAATATCTAACCACAGTACTTCAGATTATCAGTCTAACGCACTACCAACTGAGCTACCGATCGCTGCTTCCTGTAGAAAAATCTCGAATAAATATAAACAAATCCTTATGGATAACAAGATTTTAGGGTCTTTTTTAACTCATAGATGTCAATGCCCTCATGTTATAAGAAAAAGGGGAGGAGTTAGAGGCGGAGCTACACATATCCACAAGAGAAAACTGTCTTCAGAGCCCCATGTTAAAAAAGGATACAAGTTGGGCAACCATCACTTCTACAACCCTGCCTTATACCTCCTTATAAATGGTGTTATTGACAAAAAAACGGTTTTGGGGAATACTAGGGGACCCAAATATACCAACCATAGAAAAAAATTGGATGATAACATAGCCTTTGTGTTTATACGGGCTATAAAATAAGCGCAAAATAAAAATTTTCTTCCTGAGGGTGGCATTGAAACCCAGTCAATCAACTTTTTGATTTTATTAATCCTTTGTACAATACAGCAGTAACCATTAGTCCAGAATATATTGCACAGGTAGTAGACTACCTATAATACCAATTTTAAAATTTATGGAATCCGAAAAAAACATGTTCAATTTTGAAACTTAACAACTAGTTCACAGGATAACCTTTTTCATTTGAATTCCTTAAGTCATTTTTAACCCAGACCTCCTTAAAAATGGTATAATTGACAAATAATGGTTCTGGGGCATTCTAGGGGACCCAAGTAAACCAACTATAGAAAACAATTGGATTATACCATAGACATTGTGTTTATAAGCTATGCGAAGCTATGCCAGTATAAAAATTTTAATGTTTTTGAGTTTTCACCATAACTAACGATCAAACGTTTAGGAAAAAATTATTTCGAGTAGAACAGCCAATCTTAAAGCTTTGGTAAAAGTTTCGTTGAAATTCATTTGTTAGTTATTGAGATAAAAATTTGGAAACTTTTTCATTGAAATCGAGACCATGGAGTTTTGTATTTTCGATTTTTTTTATATGATATAAATGGTATCCTTGACAAATAAGGGTTTTGGGGCATACTAGGGGACCCAAGTAAACCAACTATAGAAAACAATAGGGTCTTTGCATGAAATTTCGATTGCTTTTAGACATACGTGGTTAGAATCAGTTTTTCACGCTGATTCTCATGGTATTTTTTTTTTTTTTTAAATCAACCGAAATGTGTGCATTTTTAATTTAAAGTTCGAATAAGCCCCTCCCATTTCAAAACGGGCCCTCAGCCATTTTTCATGGGCGGAGCCTAATTTGTGATGAATTTGTAGACGACGCTCACCAAAGTAAACAAACTTCTGTACCAGTATTAATGTGTTGATTTTTATTTGGATTCCTGAATTACTGTATATAATTATATCTTATTTTAATATTTTTCATACCGTAATTCAGGAATCAAAATGAAAACAATAAAAAAATAAATAAAAAAAATATTTTAGTGAGAAGTTTGTTTACTTTGGTGAGCGTCGTCTACAAATTCATCACAAATTAGGCTCCGCCCATGAAAAATGGCTGAGGGCCCGTTTTGAAATGGGAGGAGCTTATTTGAACTTTAAATTAAAAATACACACATTTCGGCTGATTTAAAAAAAAAATAAAAAATACCATGAGAATCAGCGTGAAAAACTGATTCTGACCAGGTATATCTAAAAGCAATCGAAATTTCATGCAAAGACCCTATTGGATTATACCATAGCCATTGTGTTCATAAGCTATGCGAAGCTATGCCAGAATCCAAATTTCAATGTTTTTGAGTTTTCACCATAACTAACAATCAAAAGTTTACGAAAAAATTATGTCGGATAGAACAGCCAATGTTAAAGCTTTGGTGAAAGTTTCGTTGAAATTAATTTGTTAGTTATTGGGATAAAAATTTGCAAACTTTTTCATTAAAATCGAGACCAGGGAGTTTTGTATTTTCGATTTTTTTAATATGATATAAATGGTATCCTTGACAAATAATGGTTGTGGGGCATACTAGGGGACTCAAGTACACCAACCATAGAAAATAATTGGATGATACCACAGCTTTTGTGTTTATACGGGCTATAAAATAAGCGCAAAATAAAAATTTTCTTCCTGAGGGCGGCATTGAAACCCAGTCAATCAACTATTTGATTTTTATTAATCCTTTGTACAATACAGCAGGAACCATTAGTCCAGAATATATTGCAAAGGTATTAGACTACCTATAATACCAATTTTAAATTTTATGGAATCCGAAAAAACATGTTCAATTTTGAAACTTAACAACTAGTTCACAGGCTAACCTTTTTCATTTGATTTCTTTAAGTCATTTTTAACCCAGACCTCCTTAAAAATGGTATAATTGACAAATAATGGTTCTGGGGCATACTAGGGGACCCAAGTAAACCAATTATAGAAAACAATTGGATTATACCATAGCCATTGTGTTTATAAGCTATGCGAAGCTGTGCCAGTATCCAAATTTCAATGTTTTTGAGTTTTCACCAAACCTAACGATCAAAAGTTTACGAAAAAATTATGTCGGGTAGAACAAAAAATCTTAAAACTTTGGTAAAAGTTTCGTTGAAATTAATTTGTCAGTTATTGAGATAAAAATTTTCAAACTTTTTCATTGAAATCGAGACCAGGGAGTTTTGTATTTTCGATTTTTTTTATATGATATAAATGGTATCCTTGACAAATAATGGTTCTGGGGCATACTAGGGGACTCAAGTACACCAACCATAGAAAATAATTGGATGATACCACAGCTTTTGTGTTTATACGGGCTATAAAATAAGCGCAAAATAAAAATTTTCTTCCTGAGGGCGGCATTGAAACCCAGTCAATCAACTTTTTGATTTTATTAATCCTTTGTACAATACAGCAGTACCCATTAGTCCAGAATATATTGCACAGGTATTAGACTACCTATAATACCCATTTTAAAATTTATGGAATCCGAAAAGACATGTTAAATTTTGAAAGTTAACAACTAGTTCACAGGATAACCTTTTTCATTTGATTTCTTTAAGTCATTTTTACCCCAGACCTCCTTAAAAATGGTATAATTGACAAATAATGGTTCTGGGGCATTCTAGGGGACCCAAGTAAACCAACTATAGAAAACAATTGGATTATACCATAGCCATTGTGTTTATAAGCTGTGCGAAGCTATGCCAGTATCCAAATTTCAATGTTTTTGAGTTTTCACCATAACTAACGATCAAAAATTTACGAAAAAATTGAGTCGGAGAGAACAGCCAATCTTAAAGCTTTGGTGAAAGTTTCGTTGAAATTCCTTTGTTAGTTATTGAGATAATAATTTGCAAACTTTTTCATTGAAATCGAGACCAGGGAGTTTTGTATTTTCGATTTTTTTATATGATATAAATGGTATCCTTGACAAATAATGGTTCTGGGGCATACTAGGGGACCCAAGTAAACCAACTATAGAAAACAATTTGATTATACCATAGTCATTGTGTTTATAAGCTATGCGAAGCTATGCCAGTATCAAAATTTCAATGTTTTTGAGTTTTCACCATAACTAACGATCAAAAGGTTACGAAAAAATTAAGTCGGGTAAAACAGCTAATCGTTAAGCTTTGGTGAAAGTTTTTGTTGAAATTCATTCGTTAGTTCTTGAGATAAAAATTTGCAAACTTTTTCATTGAAATCGAGACCAGGGAGTTTTGTATTTTCGATTTTTTTTAATATGATATAAATGGTATCCTTGACAAATAATGGTTCTGGGGCATACTAGGGGACTCAAGTACACCAACTATAGAAAACAATTTGATTATACCATAGTCATTGTGTTTATAAGCTATGCGAAGCTATGCCAGTATCAAAATTTCAATTTTGAAACTTGAAAAAAAATTGTTCAATTTTGAAACTTAACAACTAGTTCACAGGTTAACCTTTTTCATTTGATTTCTTTAAGTCATTTTTACCCCAGACCTCCTTAAATATGGTATAATTGACAAATAATGGTTCTGGGGCATACTAGGGGACCCAAGTAAACCAACTTTAGAAAACAATTGGATTATACCATAGCCATTGTGTTTATAAGCTGTGCGAAGCTATGCCAGTATCCAAATTTCAATGTTTTTGAGTTTTCACCATGACTTACGATAAAAAAAATTACGAAAAAATTATGTCGGGAAGAACAGTTAATCTTAAAGCTGTGGTGAAAAATTCGTTGAAATTCATTTGTAAGTTATTGAGATAAAAATTTGCAAATTTTTTCATTGAAATCGAGACCAGGGAGTTTTGTATTTTCGATTTTTTCTTAATGATATAAATAGTATCCTTGACTAATAATGGTTCTGGGGCATACTAGGGGACTCAAATCCACCAACCATAGAAAAAAATTGAATGATACCATAGCTTTTGTGTTTATACGGAATATAAAATAAACGCAAAATAAAACTTTTCTTCCTGAGGGCGGCCTTGAAACCCAGTCAAAAGTTGAAAAAAAGTTTCAAGGAGCTTATGATGGATCTTGACGATCTTCGAGGTGATGCTACTCATAAAATCTATGGTATTTGTTTTTAATTTTTACAAAAACACATAAGGGGGACTTTCTTATTCTAAATTTGCAATATTTTTATGCTATTTGTTCTTCAAAATCCCATAGTAAGGTCCCAAAGTTTGGAAAAAGTTGAAAAAAAATTTCAAGGAGCTTATGATGGATCTTGACGATCTTCGAGGTGATGCTACTCATAAAATCTATGGTATTTGTTTTTAATTTTTACGAAAACATATTTGTTGGGACTGCCTTATTCTAAATTTGCAATAATTTTATAATATTTGTTCTTCAAAATCCCATTGTATCTTGACAAAGTTTGGAAAAAATAGATCAAAAATTTCAAGGAGCTTTTAATGGATCTTGATGATCTTCGAAGTGATGCTACTCATAAAATCAGTGGTATTTGTTTTTAATTTTTACAAAAACACATTTGTGGGACTTCCTTATTCTAAATTTGCAATAATTTTATGCTATTTGTTCTTCAAAATCCCAAAGTAAGGTCCCAAAGTTTGGAAAAAGTTGAACCAAAATTTCAAGGAGCTTATGATAGATCTTGATGATCTTCAAAGTGATGCTACTCATAAAATCTATGGTATTTGTTTTTAATTTTTACAAAAACACATTTGTGGGGACTTCCTTATTCTAAATTTGCAATAATTTTATGCTATTTGTTCTTTAAAATCCCATTGTATCTTGACAAAGTTTGGAAAAAAAAAGAACAAAAATTTCAAGGAGCTTATAATGGATCTTGATGATCTTCGAAGTGATGCTACTCATAAAATCTATGGTATTTGTTTTTAATTTTTACAAAAACACATTTGTGGGGACTTCCTTATTCTAAATTTGCAAAAATTTTATGCTATTTGTTCTTCAAAATCCCATAGTAAGGTCCCAAAGTTTGGAAAAAGTTGAACCAAAATTTCAAGGAGCTTATGATGGATCTTGATGATCTTCGAAGTGATGCTACTCATAAAATCTATGGTATTTGTTTTTAATTTTTACAAAAACACATTTGTGGGGACTTCCTTATTCTAAATTTGCAATAATTTTATGCTATTTGTTCTTCAAAATCCCATTGTATCTTGACAAAGTTTGGAAAAAATAGAACAAAAATTTCAAGGAGCTTATAATGGATCTTGATGATCTTCGAAGCGATACTACTCATAAAATCTATGGTATTTGTTTTTAATTTTTACAAAAACACATTTGTGGGGACTTCCTTATTCTAAATTTGCAATAATTTTATGCTATTTGTTCTTCAAAATCCCATTGTATCTTGACAAAGTTTGGAAAAAATAGAACAAAAATTTCAAGGAGCTTATAATGGATCTTGATGATCTTCGAAGCGATACTACTCATAAAATCTATGGCATTTGTTTTTAATTTTTACAAAAACACATTTGTGGGGACTGCTTTATTCTAAATTTGCAATAATTTTATGCTATTTGTTCTTTAAAATCCCATTGTATCTTGACAAAGTTTGGAAAAAATAGAACAAAAATTTCAAGGAGCTTATAATGGATCTTGATGATCTTCGAAGTGATACTACTCATAAAATCTATGGTATTTGTTTTTAATTTTTACAAAAACACATTTGTGGGGACTTCCTTATTCTAAATTTGCAATAATTTTATGCTATTTGTTCTTCAAAATCCCATAGTAAGGTCCCAAAGTTTGGAAAAAGTTAAACCAAAATTTCAAGGAGCTTATGATGGATCTTGATGATCTTCGAAGCGATACTACTCATAAAATCTATGGTATTTGTTTTTAATTTTTACAAAAACACATTTGTGGGGACTGCTTTATTCTAAATTTGCAATAATTTTATGCTATTTGTTCTTTAAAATCCCATTGTATCTTGACAAAGTTTGGAAAAAATAGAACAAAAATTTCAAGGAGCTTTTAATGGATCTTGATGATCTTCGAAGTGATGCTACTAATAAAATCTACGGTATTTGTTTTTAATTTTTACATAAACACATTTGTGGGGACTGCCTTATTCTAAATTTGCAATAATTTTATGCTATTTGTTCTTCAAAATCCCAAAGTAAGGTCCCAAAGTTTGGAAAAAATTGAACCAAAATTTCAAGGAGCTTATGATGGATCTTGATGATCTTCGAAGTGATGCTACTCATAAAATCTATGGTATTTGTTTTTAATTTTTACAAAAACACATTTGTGGGGACTTCGTTATTCTAAATTTGCAATAATTTTATGCTATTTGTTCTTCAAAATCCCATTGTATCTTGACAAAGTTTGGAAAAAATAGAACAAAAATTTCAAGGAGCTTATAATGGATCTTGATGATCTTCGAAGCGATACTACTCATAAAATCTATGGTATTTGTTTTTAATTTTTACAAAAACACATTTGTGGGGACTTCCTTATTCTAAATTTGCAATAATTTTATGCTATTTGTTCTTCAAAATCCCATAGTAAGGTCCCAAAGTTTGGAAAAAATTGAACCAAAATTTCAAGGAGCTTATGATGGATCTTGATGATCTTCGAAGTGATGCTACTCATAAAATCTATGGTATTTGTTTTTAATTTTTACAAAAACACATTTGTGGGGACTTCCTTATTTTAAATTTGCAATAATTTTATGCTATTTGTTCTTCAAAATTCCATTGTATCTTGACAAAGTTTGGAAAAAATAGAACAAATGGTATTTGTCTATGGTATTTGTTTTTAATTTTTACAAAAACACATTTGTGGGGACTGCCTTATTCTAAATTTGCAATAATTCTATACTATTTGTTCTTCAAAATCCCATTGTATCTTGACAAAGTTTGGAAAAAATAGAACAAAAATTTCAAGGAGCTTATAATGGATCTTGATGATCTTCGAAGTGATGCTACTCATAAAATCTATGGTATTTGTTTTTAATTTTTACAAAAACACATTTGTGGGGACTGCCTTATTCTAAATTTGCAATAATTTTATGTTATTTGTTCTTCAAAATCCCATAGTAAGATCCCAAAGTTTGGAAAAAGTTGAACAAAAATTTCAAGGAGCTTATGATGGATCTTGACGATCTTCGAAGTGATGCTACTCATCAAATCTATGGTATTTGTTTTTAATTTTTACAAAAACACATTTGTGGGGACTTCGTTATTCTAAATTTGCACTAATTTTATGCTATTTGTTCTTCAAAATCCCATTGTATCTTGACAAAGTTTGGAAAAAATAGAACAAAAATTTCAAGGAGCTTATAATGGATCTTGATGATCTTCGAAGCGATACTACTCATAAAATCTATGGTATTTGTTTTTAATTTTTACAAAAACACATTTGTGGGGACTTCCTTATTCTAAATTTGCAATAATTTTATGCTATTTGTTCTTCAAAATCCCAAAGTAAGGTCCCAAAGTTTGGAAAAAATTGAACCAAAATTTCAAGGAGCTTATGATGGATCTTGATGATCTTCGAAGTGATGCTACTCATAAAATCTATGGTATTTGTTTTTAATTTTTACAAAAACACATTTGTGGGGACTTCGTTATTCTAAATTTGCAATAATTTTATGCTATTTGTTCTTCAAAATCCCATTGTATCTTGACAAAGTTTGGAAAAAATAGAACAAAAATTTCAAGGAGCTTATAATGGATCTTGATGATCTTCGAAGCGATACTACTCATAAAATCTATGGTATTTGTTTTTAATTTTTACAAAAACACATTTGTGGGGACTTCCTTATTCTAAATTTGCAATAATTTTATGCTATTTGTTCTTCAAAATCCCATAGTAAGATCCCAAAGTTTGGAAAAAGTTGAACAAAAATTTCAAGGAGCTTATGATGGATCTTGACGATCTTCGAAGTGATGCTATTCATCAAATCTATGGTATTTGTTTTTAATTTTTTACAAAAACACATTGGTGGGGACTTCGTTATTCTAAATTTGCACTAATTTTATGCTATTTGTTCTTCAAAATCCCATTGTATCTTGACAAAGTTTGGAAAAAATAGAACAAAAATTTCAAGGAGCTTATAATGGATCTTGATGATCTTCGAAGCGATACTACTCATAAAATCTATGGTATTTGTTTTTAATTTTTACAAAAACACATTTGTGGGGACTTCCTTATTCTAAATTTGCAATAATTTTATGCTATTTGTTCTTCAAAATCCCAAAGTAAGGTCCCAAAGTTTGGAAAAAATTGAACCAAAATTTCAAGGAGCTTATGATGGATCTTGATGATCTTCGAAGTGATGCTACTCATAAAATCTATGGTATTTGTTTTTAATTTTTACAAAAACACATTTGTGGGGACTTCGTTATTCTAAATTTGCAATAATTTTATGCTATTTGTTCTTCAAAATCCCATTGTATCTTGACAAAGTTTGGAAAAAATAGAACAAAAATTTCAAGGAGCTTATAATGGATCTTGATGATCTTCGAAGCGATACTACTCATAAAATCTATGGTATTTGTTTTTAATTTTTACAAAAACACATTTGTGGGGACTTCCTTATTCTAAATTTGCAATAATTTTATGCTATTTGTTCTTCAAAATCCCATAGTAAGGTCCCAAAGTTTGGAAAAAATTGAACCAAAATTTCAAGGAGCTTATGATGGATCTTGATGATCTTCGAAGTGATGCTACTCATAAAATCTATGGTATTTGTTTTTAATTTTTACAAAAACACATTTGTGGGGACTTCCTTATTTTAAATTTGCAATAATTTTATGCTATTTGTTCTTCAAAATTCCATTGTATCTTGACAAAGTTTGGAAAAAATAGAACAAATGGTATTTGTCTATGGTATTTGTTTTTAATTTTTACAAAAACACATTTGTGGGGACTGCCTTATTCTAAATTTGCAATAATTTTATACTATTTGTTCTTCAAAATCCCATTGTATCTTGACAAAGTTTGGAAAAAATAGAACAAAAATTTCAAGGAGCTTATAATGGATCTTGATGATCTTCGAAGCGATACTACTCATAAAATCTATGGTATTTGTTTTTAATTTTTACAAAAACACATTTGTGGGGACTTCCTTATTCTAAATTTGCAATAATTTTATGCTATTTGTTCTTCAAAATCCCATAGTAAGGTCCCAAAGTTTGGAAAAAATTGAACCAAAATTTCAAGGAGCTTATGATGGATCTTGATGATCTTCGAAGTGATGCTACTCATAAAATCTATGGTATTTGTTTTTAATTTTTACAAAAACACATTTGTGGGGACTGCTTTATTCTAAATTTGCAATAATTTTATGCTATTTGTTCTTCAAAATCCCATTGTATCTTGACAAAGTTTGGAAAAAATAGAACAAAAATTTCAAGGAGCTTATAATGGATCTTGATGATCTTCGAAGCGATACTACTCATAAAATCTATGGTATTTGTTTTTAATTTTTACAAAAACACATTTGTGGGGACTTCCTTATTCTAAATTTGCAATAATTTTATGCTATTTGTTCTTCAAAATCCCAAAGTAAGGTCCCAAAGTTTGGAAAAAATTGAACCAAAATTTCAAGGAGCTTATGATGGATCTTGATGATCTTCGAAGTGATGCTACTCATAAAATCTATGGTATTTGTTTTTAATTTTTACAAAAACACATTTGTGGGGACTTCGTTATTCTAAATTTGCAATAATTTTATGCTATTTGTTCTTCAAAATCCCATTGTATCTTGACAAAGTTTGGAAAAAATAGAACAAAAATTTCAAGGAGCTTATAATGGATCTTGATGATCTTCGAAGCGATACTACTCATAAAATCTATGGTATTTGTTTTTAATTTTTACAAAAACACATTTGTGGGGACTTCCTTATTCTAAATTTGCAATAATTTTATGCTATTTGTTCTTCAAAATCCCATAGTAAGGTCCCAAAGTTTGGAAAAAATTGAACCAAAATTTCAAGGAGCTTATGATGGATCTTGATGATCTTCGAAGTGATGCTACTCATAAAATCTATGGTATTTGTTTTTAATTTTTACAAAAACACATTTGTGGGGACTTCCTTATTTTAAATTTGCAATAATTTTATGCTATTTGTTCTTCAAAATCCCATTGTATCTTGACAAAGTTTGGAAAAAATAGAACAAATGGTATTTGTCTATGGTATTTGTTTTTAATTTTTACAAAAACACATTTGTGGGGACTGCCTTATTCTAAATTTGCAATAATTTTATACTATTTGTTCTTCAAAATCCCATTGTATCTTGACAAAGTTTGGAAAAAATAGAACAAAAATTTCAAGGAGCTTATAATGGATCTTGATGATCTTCGAAGTGATGCTACTCATAAAATCTATGGTATTTGTTTTTAATTTTTACAAAAACACATTTGTGGGGACTGCCTTATTCTAAATTTGCAATAATTTTATGCTATTTGTTCTTCAAAATCCCATAGTAAGATCCCAAAGTTTGGAAAAAGTTGAACAAAAATTTCAAGGAGCTTATGATGGATCTTGACGATCTTCGAAGTGATGCTACTCATCAAATCTATGGTATTTGTTTTTAATTTTTACAAAAACACATTTGTGGGGACTTCGTTATTCTAAATTTGCACTAATTTTATGCTATTTGTTCTTCAAAATCCCATTGTATCTTGACAAAGTTTGGAAAAAATAGAACAAAAATTTCAAGGAGCTTATAATGGATCTTGATGATCTTCGAAGCGATACTACTCATAAAATCTATGGTATTTGTTTTTAATTTTTACAAAAAACACATTTGTGGGGACTTCCTTATTCTAAATTTGCAATAATTTTATGCTATTTGTTCTTCAAAATCCCATAGTAAGGTCCCAAAGTTTGGAAAAAATTGAACCAAAATTTCAAGGAGCTTATGATGGATCTTGATGATCTTCGAAGTGATGCTACTCATAAAATCTATGGTATTTGTTTTTAATTTTTACAAAAACACATTTGTGGGGACTGCTTTATTCTAAATTTGCAATAATTTTATGCTATTTGTTCTTTAAAATCCCATTGTATCTTGACAAAGTTTGGAAAAAATAGAACAAAAATTTCAAGGAGCTTTTAATGGATCTTGATGATCTTCGAAGTGATGCTACTCATAAAATCTATGGTATTTGTTTTTAATTTTTACATAAACACATTTGTGGGGACTCCCTTATTCTAAATTTGCAATAATTTTATGCTATTTGTTCTTCAAAATCCCATAGTAAGGTCCCAAAGTTTGGAAAAAGTTGAAGAAAAAATTCAAGGAGCTTATGATGGATCTTGATGATCTTCGAAGTGATGCTACTCATAAAATCTATGGTATTTGTTTTTAATTTTTACAAAAACACATTTGTGGGGACTTCC
This sequence comes from Daphnia galeata, assembly GCA_030770115.1. Taxonomy (NCBI): domain Eukaryota; kingdom Metazoa; phylum Arthropoda; class Branchiopoda; order Diplostraca; family Daphniidae; genus Daphnia; species Daphnia galeata. The sequence goes on along the minus strand of CM061120.1, from coordinate 3,320,866 downwards.
TTATTTTAAATTTGCAATAATTTTATGCTATTTGTTCTTCAAAATCCCATTGTATCTTGACAAAGTTTGGAAAAAATAGAACAAATGGTATTTGTCTATGGTATTTGTTTTTAATTTTTACAAAAACACATTTGTGGGGACTGCCTTATTCTAAATTTGCAATAATTTTATACTATTTGTTCTTCAAAATCCCATTGTATCTTGACAAAGTTTGGAAAAAATAGAACAAAAATTTCAAGGAGCTTATAATGGATCTTGATGATCTTCGAAGTGATGCTGCTCATAAAATCTATGGTATTTGTTTTTAATTTTTACAAAAACACATTTGTGGGGACTGCCTTATTCTAAATTTGCAATAATTTTATGCTATTTGTTCTTCAAAATCCCATAGTAAGATCCCAAAGTTTGGAAAAAGTTGAACAAAAATTTCAAGGAGCTTATGATGGATCTTGACGATCTTCGAAGTGATGCTACTCATCAAATCTATGGTATTTGTTTTTAATTTTTACAAAAACACATTTGTGGGGACTTCCTTATTCTAAATTTGCAATAATTTTATGCTATTTGTTCTTCAAAATCCCATAGTAAGATCCCAAAGTTTGGAAAAAGTTGAACAAAAATTTCAAGGAGCTTATGATGGATCTTGACGATCTTCGAAGTGATGCTACTCATCAAATCTATGGTATTTGTTTTTAATTTTTACAAAAACACATTTGTGGGGACTTCCTTATTCTAAATTTGCAATAATTTTATGCTATTTGTTCTTCAAAATCCCATAGTAAGGCCCCAAAGTTTGGAAAAAGTTGAACCAAAATTTCGAGGAGCTTATGATGGATCTTGATGATCTTCGAAGTGATGCTACTCATCAAATCTATGGTATTTGTTTTTAATTTTTACAAAAACACATTTGTGGGGACTTCCTTATTCTAAATTTGCAATAATTTTATGCTATTTGTTCTTCAAAATCCCATAGTAAGGTCCCAAAGTTTGGAAAAAGTTGAACAAAAATTTCAAGGAGCTTATGATGGATTTTGACGATCTTCGAAGTGATGCTACTCATAAAATCTATGGTATTTGTTTTTAATTTTTACAAAAACACATTTGTGGGGACTGCTTTATTCTAAATTTGCAATAATTTTATGCTATTTGTTCTTTAAAATCCCATTGTATCTTGACAAAGTTTGGAAAAAATAGAACAAAAATTTCAAGGAGCTTTTAATGGATCTTGATGATCTTCGAAGTGATGCTACTCATAAAATCTATGGTATTTGTTTTTAATTTTTACATAAACACATTTGTGGGGACTCCCTTATTCTAAATTTGCAATAATTTTATGCTATTTGTTCTTCAAAATCACATAGTAAGGTCCCAAAGTTTGGAAAAAGTTGAACAAAAATTTCAAGGAGCTTATGATGGATTTTGACGATCTTCGAAGTGATGCTACTCATAAAATCTATGGTATTTGTTTTTAATTTTTACAAAAACACATTTGTGGGGACTTCCTTATTCTAAATTTGCAATAATTTTATGCTATTTGTTCTTCAAAATTCCAAAGTAAGGTCCCAAAGTTTGGAAAAAATTGAACCAAAATTTCAAGGAGCTTATGATGGATCTTGATGATCTTCGAAGTGATGCTACTCATAAAATCTATGGTATTTGTTTTTAATTTTTACAAAAACACATTTGTGGGGACTTCCTTATTCTAAATTTGCAATAACTTTATGCTATTTGTTCTTCAAAATCCCATAGTAAGGTCCCAAAGTTTGGAAAAAATTGAACCAAAATTTCAAGGAGCTTATGATGGATCTTGATGATCTTCGAAGTGATGCTACTCATAAAATCTATGGTATTTGTTTTTAATTTTTACAAAAACACATTTGTGGGGACTGCCTTATTCTAAATTTGCAATAATTTTATACTATTTGTTCTTCAAAATCCCATTGTATCTTGACAAAGTTTGGAAAAAATAGAACAAAAATTTCAAGGAGCTTATAATGGATCTTGATGATCTTCGAAGTGATGCTACTCATAAAATCTATGGTATTTGTTTTTAATTTTTACATAAACACATTTGTGGGGACTGCCTTATTCTAAATTTGCAATAATTTTATGCTATTTGTTCTTCAAAATCCCATAGTAAGGTCCCAAAGTTTGGAAAAAGTTGAAGAAAAAATTCAAGGAGCTTATGATGGATCTTGATGATCTTCGAAGTGATGCTACTCATAAAATCTATGGTATTTGTTTTTAATTTTTACAAAAACACATTTGTGGGGACTTCCTTATTCTAAATTTGCATTAATTTTATGCTATTTGTTCTTCAAAATCCCATTGTATCTTGACAAAGTTTTGAAAAAATAGAACAAAAATTTCAAGGAGCTTATAATGGATCTTGATGATCTTCGAAGCGATACCTCTCATAAAATCTATGGTATTTGTTTTTAATTTTTACAAAAACACATTTGTGGGGACTTCCTTATTCTAAATTTGCAATAATTTTATGCTATTTGTTCTTTAAAATCCCAAAGTAAGGTCCCAAAGTTTGGAAAAAATTGAACCAAAATTTCAAGGAGCTTATGATGGATCTTGATGATCTTCGAAGTGATGCTACTCATAAAATCTATGGTATTTGTTTTTACTTTTTACAAAAACACATTTGTGGGGACTCCCTTATTCTAAATTTGCAATAATTTTATGCTATTTTTTCTTCAAAATCCCATAGTAAGGCCCCAAAGTTTGGAAAAAGTTCAACCAAAATTTCAAGGAGCTTATGATGGTTTTGATGATCTTCGAAGTGATGCTACTCATAAAATCTATGGTATTTGTTTTTAATTTTTACAAAAACACATTTGTGGGGACTTCCTTATTCTAAATTTGCAATAATTTTATGCTATTTGTTCTTTAAAATCCCATAGTAAGACCCCAAAGTTAAGAAAAAGTTCAACCAAAATTTCAAGGAGCTTATGATGGATCTTGATGATCTTGGAAGTGATGCTACTCATAAAATCTATGGTATTTGTTTTTAATTTTTACAAAAACACATTTGTGGGGACTTCCTTATTCTATATTTGCAATAATTTTATGCTATTTGTTCTTCAAAATCCCATTGTATCTTGACAAAGTTTGGAAAAAAAAGAACAAAAATTTCAAGGAGCTTATAATGGATCTTGATGATCTTCGAAGTGATGCTACTCATAAAATCTATGGTATTTGTTTTTAATTTTTACAAAAACACATTTGTGGGGACTTCCTTATTCTAAATTTGCAATAATTTTATGCTATTTGTTCTTTAAAATCCCATAGTAAGACCCCAAAGTTAAGAAAAAGTTCAACCAAAATTTCAAGGAGCTTATGATGGATCTTGATGATCTTCGAAGTGATGCTACTCATAAAATCTATGGTATTTGTTTTTAATTTTTACAAAAACACATTTGTGGGGACTTCCTTATTCTAAATTTGCAATAATTTTATGCTATTTGTTCTTCCAAATCCCATAGTAAGGTTTCAAAGTTTGGAAAAAATAGAACAAAAATTTCAAGGAGCTTTTAATGGATCTTGATGATCTTCGAAGTGATGCTTCTCATAAAATCTATGGTATTTGTTTTTACTTTTTACAAAAACACATTTGTGGGGACTCCCTTATTCTAAATTTGCAATAATTTTATGCTATTTGTTCTTTAAAATCCCATAGTAAGACCCCAAAGTTAAGAAAAAGTTCAACCAAAATTTTAAGGAGCTTATGATGGATCTTGATGATCTTCGAAGTGATGCTACTCATAAAATCTATGGTATTTGTTTTTAATTTTTACAAAAACACATTTGTGGGGACTTCCTTATTCTATATTTGCAATAATTTTATGCTATTTGTTCTTCAAAATCCCATTGTATCTTGACAAAGTTTGGAAAAAAAAGAACAAAAATTTCAAGGAGCTTATAATGGATCTTGATGATCTTCGAAGTGATGCTACTCATAAAATCTATGGTATTTGTTTTTAATTTTTACAAAAACACATTTGTGGGGACTTCCTTATTCTAAATTTGCAATAATTTTATGCTATTTGTTCTTTAAAATCCCATAGTAAGACCCCAAAGTTAAGAAAAAGTTCAACCAAAATTTCAAGGAGCTTATGATGGATCTTGATGATCTTCGAAGTGATGCTACTCATAAAATCTATGGTATTTGTTTTTAATTTTTACAAAAACACATTTGTGGGGACTTCCTTATTCTAAATTTGCAAAAATTTTATGCTATTTGTTCTTCCAAATCCCATAGTAAGGTTTCAAAGTTTGGAAAAAGTTGAACCAAAATTTTAAGGAGCTTATAATGGATCTTGATGATCTTCGAAGTGATGCTACTTATAAAATCTATGGTATTTGTTTTTAATTTTTACAAAAACACATTTGTGGGGACTTCCTTATTCTAAATTTGCAATAATTTTATGCTATTTGTTCTTCAAAATCCCATAGTAAGACCCCAAAGTTAAGAAAAAGTTCAACCAAAATTTCAAGGAGCTTATGATGGATCTTGATGATCTTCGAAGTGATGCTACTCATAAAATCTATGGTATTTGTTTTTAATTTTTACAAAAACACATTTGTGGGGACTTCCTTATTCTATATTTGCAATAATTTTATGCTATTTATTCTTCAAAATCCCATTGTATCTTGACAAAGTTTGGAAAAAAAAAGAACAAAAATTTCAAGGAGCTTATAATGGATCTTGATGATCTTCGAAGTGATGCTACTCATAAAATCTATGGTATTTGTTTTTAATTTTTACAAAAACACATTTGTGGGGACTTCCTTATTCTAAATTTGCAATAATTTTATGCTATTTGTTCTTCAAAATCCCATAGTAAGGTCACAAAGTTTGGAAAAAATAGAACAAAAATTTTAAGGAGCTTATAATGGATCTTGATGATCTTCGAAGTGATGCTACTCATCAAATCTATGGTATTTGTTTTTAATTTTTACAAAAACACATTTGTGGGGACTTCCTTAAGTCTAAATTTGCAATAATTTTATGCTATTTGTTCTTCAAAACCCCATAGTAAGGTCCCAAAGTTTGGAAAAGTTGAACCAAAATTTCAAGGAGCGTATGATGGATCTTGATGATCTTCGAAGTGATGCTACTCATAAAATCTATGGTATTTGTTTTTAATTTTTACAAAAACACATTCGTGGGGACTTCCTTATTCTAAATTTTCAATAATTTTATGCTATTTGTTCTTCAAAATCCTATAGTAAGGTCCCAAAGTTTGGAAAAAGTTGAACCAAAATTTCGAGGAGCTTATGATAGATCTTGATGATCTTCGAAGTGATGCTACTCATAAAATCTATGGTATTTGTTTTTAATTTTGACAAAACCACATTTGTGGGGACTTCCTTATTCTAAATTTGCAATAATTTTATGCTATTTGTTCTTCAAAATCCCATTGTATCTTGATAAAGTTTGGAAAAAAAAGAACAAAAATTTCAAGGAGCTTATAATGGATCTTGATGATCTTCGAAGTGATGCTACTCATAAAATCTATGGTATTTGTTTTTAATTTTTACAAAAACACATTTGTGGGGACTTCCTTATTCTAAATTTGCAATAATTTTATGCTATTTGTTCTTCAAAATCCCATTGTATCTTGACAAAGTTTGGAAAAAAAAGAACAAAAATTTCAAGGAGCTTATAATGTATCTTGATGATCTTCGAAGTGATGCTACTCATAAAATCTATGGTATTTGTTTTTAATTTTTACAAAAACACATTTAAGGGGACTGCTTTATTCTAAATTTGCAATAATTTTATGCTATTTGTTCTTCAAAATCCCATTGTATCTTGACAAAGTTTGGAAAAAATAGAACAAAAATTTTAAGGAGCTTATAATGGATCTTGATGATCTTCGAAGTGATGCTACTCATCAAATCTATGGTATTTGTTTTTAATTTTTACAAAAACACATTTGTGGGGACTTCCTTATTCTAAATTTGCAATAATTTTATGCTATTTGTTCTTTAAAATCCCATAGAAAGACCCCAAAGTTTGGAAAAAGTTCAACCAAAATTTCAAGGAGCTTATGATGGATCTTGATGATCTTCGAAGTGATGCTACTCATCAAATCTATGGTATTTGTTTTTAATTTTTACAAAAACACATTTGTGGGGACTTCCTTATTCTAAATTTGCAATAATTTTATGCTATTTGTTTTTCCAAATACCATAGTAAGGTCCCAAAGTTTGAAAAAAGTTGAACCAAAATTTCAAGGAGCGTATGATGGATCTTGATGATCTTCGAAGTGATGCTACTCATAAAATCTATGGTATTTGTTTTTAATTTTTACAAAAACACATTCGTGGGGACTTCCTTATTCTAAATTTTCAATAATTTTATGCTATTTGTTCTTCAAAATCCTATAGTAAGGTCCCAAAGTTTGGAAAAAGTTCAACCAAAATTTCAAGGAGATTATGATGGATTTTGATGATCTTCGAAGTGATGCTACTCATAAAATCTATGGTATTTGTTTTTAATTTTTACAAAAACACATTTGTGGGGACTTCCTTGTTCTAAATTTGCAATAATTTTATGCTATTTGTTCTTTAAAATCCCATAGTAAGACCCCAAAGTTAAGAAAAAGTTCAACCAAAATTTCAAGGAGCTTATGATGGATCTTGATGATCTTCGAAGTGATGCTACTCATAAAATCTATGGTATTTGTTATTAATTTTTACAAAAACACATTTGTGGGGACTTCCTTATTCTAAATTTGCAATAATTTTATGCTATTTGTTCTTCAAAATCCCATTGTATCTTGACAAAGTTTGGAAAAAAAAGAACAAAAATTTCAAGGAGCTTATAATGGATCTTGATGATCTTCGAAGTGATGCTACTCATAAAATCTATGGTATTTGTTTTTAATTTTTACAAAAACACATTTACGGGGACTTCCTTATTCTAAATTTGCAATAATTTTATGCTATTTGTTCTTCAAAATCCCATAGTAAGGTCACAAAGTTTGGAAAAAGTTGAACCAAAATTTCAAGGAGCTTATAATAGATCTTGATGATCTTCGAGGTGATGCTACTCATAAAATCTATGGTATTTGTTTTTAATTTTTACAAAAACACATTTGTGGGGACTGCTTTATTCTAAATTTGCAATAATTTTATGCTATTTGTTCTTCAAAATCCCATTGTATCTTGACAAAGTTTGGAAAAAATAGAACAAAAATTTTAAGGAGCTTATAATGGATCTTGATGATCTTCGAAGTGATGCTACTCATCAAATCTATGGTATTTGTTTTTAATTTTTACAAAAACACATTTGTGGGGACTTCCTTATTCTAAATTTGCAATAATTTTATGCTATTTGTTCTTTAAAATCCCATAGAAAGACCCCAAAATTTGGAAAAAGTTCAACCAAAATTTCAAGGAGCTTATGATGGATCTTGATGATCTTCGAAGTGATGCTACTCATCAAATCTATGGTATTTGTTTTTAATTTTTACAAAAACACATTTGTGGGGACTTCCTTATTCTAAATTTGCAATAATTTTATGCTATTTGTTCTTCCAAATACCATAGTAAGGTCCCAAAGTTTGAAAAAAAGTTGAACCAAAATTTCAAGGAGCGTATGATGGATCTTGATGATCTTCGAAGTGATGCTACTCATAAAATCTATGGTATTTGTTTTTAATTTTTACAAAAACACATTCGTGGGGACTTCCTTATTCTAAATTTGCAATAATTTTATGCTATTTGTTCTTCAAAATCCTATAGTAAGGTCCCAAAGTTTGAAAAAAGTTCAACCAAAATTTCAAGGAGATTATGATGGATTTTGATGATCTTCGAAGTGATGCTACTCATAAAATCTATGGTATTTGTTTTTAATTTTTACAAAAACACATTTGTGGGGACTTCGTTATTCTAAATTTGCAATAATTTTATGCTATTTGTTCTTTAAAATCCCATAGTAAGACCCCAAAGTTAAGAAAAAGTTCAACCAAAATTTCAAGGAGCTTATGATGGATCTTGATGATCTTCGAAGTGATGCTACTCATAAAATCTATGGTATTTGTTTTTAATTTTTACAAAAACACATTTGTGGGGACTTCCTTATTCTATATTTGCAATAATTTTATGCTATTTATTCTTCAAAATCCCATTGTATCTTGACAAAGTTTGGAAAAAAAAGAACAAAAATTTCAAGGAGCTTATAATGGATCTTGATGATCTTCGAAGTGATGCTACTCATAAAATCTATGGTATTTGTTTTTAATTTTTACAAAAACACATTTGTGGGGACTTCCTTATTCTAAATTTGCAATAATTTTAGGATCTTGATGATCTTCAAAATCCTATAGTAAGGTCCCAAAGTTTGGAAAAAGTTGAACCAAAATTTCAAGGAGCTTATGATAGATCTTGATGATCTTCGAAGTGATGCTACTCATAAAATCTATGGTATTTGTTTTTAATTTTTACAAAAACACATTTGTGGGGACTTCCTTATTCTAAATTTGCAATAATTTTATACTATTTGTTCTTCAAAATCCCATTGTATCTTGACAAAAATTGGAAAAAAAAGAACAAAAATTTCAAGGAGCTTATAATGGATCTTGATGATCTTCGAAGTGATGCTACTCATAAAATCTATGGTATTTGTTTTTAATTTTTACAAAAACACATTCGTGGGGACTTCCTTATTCTAAATTTTCAATAATTTTATGCTATTTGTTCTTCAAAATCCTATAGTAAGGTCCCAAAGTTTGGAAAAAGTTGAACCAAAATTTCAAGGAGCTTATGATAGATCTTGATGATCTTCGAAGTGATGCTACTCATAAAATCTATGGTATTTGTTTTTAATTTTTACAAAACCACATTTGTGGGGACTTCCTTATTCTAAATTTGCAATAATTTTATGCTATTTGTTCTTCAAAATCCCATTGTATCTTGATAAAGTTTGGAAAAAAAAAGAACAAAAATTTCAAGGAGCTTATAATGGATCTTGATGATCTTCGAAGTGATGCTACTCATCAAATCTATGGTATTTGTTTTTAATTTTTACAAAAACACATTTGTGGGGACTTCCTTATTCTAAATTTGCAATAATTTTATGCTATTTGTTCTTTAAAATCCCATAGTAAGACCCCAAAGTTTGGAAAAAGTTCAACCAAAATTTCAAGGAGCTTATGATGGATCTTGATGATCTTCGAAGTGATGCTACTCATCAAATCTATGGTATTTGTTTTTAATTTTTACAAAAACACATTCGTGGGGACTTCCTTATTCTAAATTTTCAATAATTTTATGCTATTTGTTCTTCAAAATCCTATAGTAAGGTCCCAAAGTTTGGAAAAAGTTGAACCAAAATTTCGAGGAGCTTATGATAGATCTTGATGATCTTCGAAGTGATGCTACTCATAAAATCTATGGTATTTGTTTTTAATTTTTACAAAACCACATTTGTGGGGACTTCCTTATTCTAAATTTGCAATAATTTTATGCTATTTGTTCTTCAAAATCCCATTGTATCTTGATAAAGTTTGGAAAAAAAAGAACAAAAATTTCAAGGAGCTTATAATGGATCTTGATGATCTTCGAAGTGATGCTACTCATCAAATCTATGGTATTTGTTTTTAATTTTTACAAAAACACATTTGTGGGGACTTCCTTATTCTAAATTTGCAATAATTTTATGCTATTTGTTCTTCAAAACCCCATAGTAAGGTCCCAAAGTTTGGAAAAAGTTGAACCAAAATTTCAAGGAGCGTATGATGGATCTTGATGATCTTCGAAGTGATGCTACTCATAAAATCTATGGTATTTGTTTTAATTTTTACAAAAACGTATTTGTGCGGACTTCCTTAAGTCTAAATTTGCAATAATTTTATGCTATTTGTTCTTCAAAACCCCATAGTAAGGTCCCAAAGTTTGGAAAAAGTTGAACCAAAATTTCAAGGAGCGTATGATGGATCTTGATGATCTTCGAAGTGATGCTACTCATAAAATCTATGGTATTTGTTTTTAATTTTTACAAAAACACATTCGTGGGGACTTCCTTATTCTAAATTTGCAATAATTTTATGCTATTTGTTCTTCAAAATCCTATAGTAAGGTCCCAAAGTTTGGAAAAAGTTGAACCAAAATTTCAAGGAGCTTATGATGGATCTTGATGATCTTCGAAGTGATGCTACTCATAAAATCTATGGTATTTGTTTTTAATTTTTACAAAACCACATTTGTGGGGACTTCCTTATTCTAAATTTGCAATAATTTTATGCTATTTGTTCTTCAAAATCCCATTGTATCTTGATAAAGTTTGGAAAAAAAAGAACAAAAATTTCAAGGAGCTTATAATGGATCTTGATGATCTTCGAAGTGATGCTACTCATCAAATCAATGGTATTTGTTTTTAATTTTTACAAAAACACATTTGTGGGGACTTCCTTATTCTAAATTTGCAATAATTTTATGCTATTTGTTCTTTAAAATCCCATAGTAAGACCCCAAAGTTTGGAAAAAGTTCAACCAAAATTTCAAGGAGCTTATGATGGATCTTGATGATCTTCGAAGTGATGCTACTCATCAAATCTATGGTATTTGTTTTTAATTTTTACAAAAACACATTTGTTGGGACTTCCTTATTCTAAATTTGCAATAATTTTATGCTATTTGTTCTTCCAAATCCCATAGTAAGGTCCCAAAGTTTGAAAAAAGTTGAACCAAAATTTCAAGGAGCGTATGATGGATCTTGATGATCTTCGAAGTGATGCTACTCATAAAATCTATGGTATTTGTTTTTAATTTTTACAAAAACACATTCGTGGGGACTTCCTTATTCTAAATTTGCAATAACTTTATGCTATTTGTTCTTCAAAATCCTATAGTAGGGTCCCAAAGTTTGGAAAAAGTTCAACCAAAATTTCAAGGAGATTATGATGGATTTTGATGATCTTCGAAGTGATGCTATTCATAAAATCTATGGTATTTGTTTTTAATTTTTACAAAAACACATTTGTGGGGACTTCCTTATTCTAAATTTGCAATAATTTTATGCTATTTGTTCTTCAAAATCCCATAGTAAGGTCCCAAAGTTTGGAAAAAGTTGAACCAAAATTCCAAGGAGCTTATGATGGATCTTGATGATCTTCGAAGTGATGCTACTCATAAAATCTATGGTATTTGTTTTTAATTAAAAAAAAAACACATTCGTGGGGACTTCCTTACTCTAAATTTTCAATAATTTTATGCTATTTGTTCTTCAAAATCCTATAGTAAGGTCCCAAAGTTTGGAAAAAGTTGAACCAAAATTTCAAGGAGCTTATGATAGATCTTGATGATCTTCGAAGTGATGCTACTCATAAAATCTATGGTATTTGTTTTTAATTTTTACAAAAACACATTTGTGGGGACTGCTTTATTCTTAATTTGCAATAATTTTATGCTATTTGTTCTTCAAAATCCCATTGTATCTTGACAAAGTTTGGAAAAAATAGAACAAAAATTTCAAGGAGCTTATAATGGATCTTGATGATCTTCGAAGTGATGCTACTCATAAAATCTATGGTATTTGTTTTTAATTTTTACAAAAACACATTTGTGGGACTTCCTTATTCTAAATTTGCAATAATTTTATGCTATTTGTTCTTCAAAATCCCATAGTAAGGTCCCAAAATTTGGAAAAAGTTGAACCAAAATTTCAAGGAGCTTATGATAGATCTTGATGATCTTCAAAGTGATGCTACTCATAAAATCTATGGTATTTGTTTTTAAGTTTTACAAAAACACATTTGTGGGGACTTCCTTATTCTAAATTTGCAATAATTTTATGCTATTTGTTCTTCAAAATCCCATAGTAAGCTCCCAAAGTTTGGAAAAAGTTGAACCAAAATTTCAAGGAGCTTATGATAGATCTTGATGATCTTCAAAGTGATGCTACTCATCAAATCTATGGTATTTGTTTTTAATTTTTACAAAACCACATTTGTGGGGACTTCCTTATTCTAAATTTGCAATAATTTTATGCTATTTGTTCTTCAAAATCCCATTGTATCTTGATAAAGTTTGGAAAAAAAAGAACAAAAATTTCAAGGAGCTTATAATGGATCTTGATGATCTTCGAAGTGATGCTACTCATCAAATCTATGGTATTTGTTTTTAATTTTTACAAAAACGTATTTGTGGGGACTTCCTTAAGTCTAAATTTGCAATAATTTTATGCTATTTGTTCTTCAAAACCCCATAGTAAGGTCCCAAAGTTTGGAAAAAGTTGAACCAAAATTTCAAGGAGCGTATGATGGATCTTGATGATCTTCGAAGTGATGCTACTCATAAAATCTATGGTATTTGTTTTTAATTTTTACAAAAACACAGTCGTGGGGACTTCCTTATCCTAAATTTTCAATAATTTTATGCTATTTGTTCTTCAAAATCCTATAGTAAGGTCCCAAAGTTTGGAAAAAGTTGAACCAAAATTTCAAGGAGCTTATGATAGATCTTGATGATCTTCGAAGTGATGCTACTCATAAAATCTATGGTATTTGTTTTTAATTTTTACAAAACCACATTTGTGGGGACTTCCTTATTCTAAATTTGCAATAATTTTATGCTATTTGTTCTTCAAAATCCCATTGTATCTTGATAAAGTTTGGAAAAAAAAGAACAAAAATTTCAAGGAGCTTATAATGGATCTTGATGATCTTCGAAGTGATGCTACTCATCAAATCTATGGTATTTGTTTTTAATTTTTACAAAAACACATTTGTGGGGACTGCTTTATTCTTAATTTGCAATAATTTTATGCTATTTGTTCTTCAAAATCCCATTGTATCTTGACAAAGTTTGGAAAAAATAGAACAAAAATTTCAAGGAGCTTATAATGGATCTTGATGATCTTCGAAGTGATGCTACTCATAAAATCTATGGTATTTGTTTTTAATTTTTACAAAAACACATTTGTGGGACTTCCTTATTCTAAATTTGCAATAATTTTATGCTATTTGTTCTTCAAAATCCCATAGTAAGGTCCCAAAATTTGGAAAAAGTTGAACCAAAATTTCAAGGAGCTTATGATAGATCTTGATGATCTTCAAAGTGATGCTACTCATAAAATCTATGGTATTTGTTTTTAAGTTTTACAAAAACACATTTGTGGGGACTTCCTTATTCTAAATTTGCAATAATTTTATGCTATTTGTTCTTCAAAATCCCATAGTAAGGTCCCAAAGTTTGGAAAAAGTTGAACCAAAATTTCAAGGAGCTTATGATGGATCTTGACGATCTTCGAGGTGATGCTACTCATAAAATCTATGGTATTTGTTTTTAAGTTTTACAAAACACATTTGTGGGGACTTCCTTATTCTAAATTTGCAATAATTTTATGCTATTTGTTCTTCAAAATCCCATAGTAAGCTCCCAAAGTTTGGAAAAAGTTGAACCAAAATTTCAAGGAGCTTATGATAGATCTTGATGATCTTCAAAGTGATGCTACTCATCAAATCTATGGTATTTGATTTTAATTTTTACAAAACCACATTTGTGGGGACTTCCTTATTCTAAATTTGCAATAATTTTATGCTATTTGTTCTTCAAAATCCCATTGTATCTTGATAAAGTTTGGAAAAAAAAGAACAAAAATTTCAAGGAGCTTATAATGGATCTTGATGATCTTCGAAGTGATGCTACTCATCAAATCTATGGTATTTGTTTTTAATTTTTACAAAAACACATTTGTGGGGACTTCCCTATTCTAAATTTGCAATAATTTTATGCTATTTGTTCTTTAAAATCCCATAGTAAGACCCCAAAGTTTGGAAAAAGTTCAACCAAAATTTCAAGGATCTTATGATGGATCTTGATGATCTTCGAAGTGATGCTACTCATCAAATCTATGGTATTTGTTTTAATTTTTACAAAAACGTATTTGTGGGGACTTCCTTAAGTCTAAATTTGCAATAATTTTATGCTATTTGTTCTTCAAAACCCCATAGTAAGGTCCCAAAGTTTGGAAAAAGTTGAACCAAAATTTCAAGGAGCGTATGATGGATCTTGATGATCTTCGAAGTGATGCTACTCATAAAATCTATGGTATTTGTTTTTAATTTTTACAAAAACACAGTCGTGGGGACTTCCTTATCCTAAATTTTCAATAATTTTATGCTATTTGTTCTTCAAAATCCTATAGTAAGGTCCCAAAGTTTGGAAAAAGTTGAACCAAAATTTCAAGGAGCTTATGATAGATCTTGATGATCTTCGAAGTGATGCTACTCATAAAATCTATGGTATTTGTTTTTAATTTTTACAAAACCACATTTGTGGGGACTTCCTTATTCTAAATTTGCAATAATTTTATGCTATTTGTTCTTCAAAATCCCATTGTATCTTGATAAAGTTTGGAAAAAAAAGAACAAAAATTTCAAGGAGCTTATAATGGATCTTGATGATCTTCGAAGTGATGCTACTCATCAAATCTATGGTATTTGTTTTTAATTTTTACAAAAACACATTTGTGGGGACTTCCTTATTCTAAATTTGCAATAATTTTATGCTATTTGTTCTTTAAAATCCCATAGTAAGACCCCAAAGTTTGGAAAAAGTTCAACCAAAATTTCAAGGAGCTTATGATGGATCTTGATGATCTTCGAAGTGATGCTACTCATCAAATCTATGGTATTTGTTTTTAATTTTTACAAAAACACATTTGTGGGGACTTCCTTATTCTAAATTTGCAATAATTTTATGCTATTTGTTCTTCCAAATCCCATAGTAAGGTCCCAAAGTTTGAAAAAAGTTGAACCAAAATTTCAAGGAGCGTATGATGGATCTTGATGATCTTCGAAGTGATGCTACTCATAAAATCTATGGTATTTGTTTTTAATTTTTACAAAAACACATTCGTGGGGACTTCCTTATTCTAAATTTGCAATAATTTTATGCTATTTGTTCTTCAAAATCCTATAGTAGGGTCCCAAAGTTTGGAAAAAGTTCAACCAAAATTTCAAGGAGATTATGATGGATTTTGATGATCTTCGAAGTGATGCTACTCATAAAATCTATGGTATTTGTTTTTAATTTTTACAAAAACACATTTGTGGGGACTTCCTTATTCTAAATTTGCAATAATTTTATGCTATTTGTTCTTCAAAATCCCATAGTAAGGTCCCAAAGTTTGGAAAAAGTTGAACCAAAATTCCAAGGAGCTTATGATGGATCTTGATGATCTTCGAAGTGATGCTACTCATAAAATCTATGGTATTTGTTTTTAATTTTTAAAAAAACACATTCGTGGGGACTTCCTTACTCTAAATTTTCAATAATTTTATGCTATTTGTTCTTCAAAATCCTATAGTAAGGTCCCAAAGTTTGGAAAAAGTTGAACCAAAATTTCAAGGAGCTTATGATAGATCTTGATGATCTTCGAAGTGATGCTACTCATAAAATCTATGGTATTTGTTTTTAATTTTTACAAAAACACATTTGTGGGGACTGCTTTATTCTTAATTTGCAATTATTTTATGCTATTTGTTCTTCAAAATCCCATTGTATCTTGACAAAGTTTTGAAAAAATAGAACAAAAATTTCAAGGAGCTTATAATGGATCTTGATGATCTTCGAAGTGATGCTACTCATAAAATCTATGGTATTTGTTTTTAAGTTTTACAAAACACATTTGTGGGGACTTCCTTATTCTAAATTTGCAATAATTTTATGCTATTTGTTCTTCAAAATCCCATAGTAAGGTCCCAAAGTTTGGAAAAAGTTGAACCAAAATTTCAAGGAGCTTATGATATATCTTGATGATCTTCAAAGTGATGCTACTCATAAAATCTATGGTATTTGTTTTTAATTTTTACAAAAACACATTTGTGGGGACTTCCTTATTCTAAATTTGCAACAATTTCATGCTATTTGTTCTTCAAAATCCCATTGTATCTTGACAAAGTTTGGAAAAAATAGAACAAAAATTTCAAGGAGCTTATAATGGATCTTGATGATCTTCGAAGTGATGCTACTCATAAAATCTATGGTATTTGTTTTTAATTTTTACAAAAACACATTTGTGGGACTTCCTTATTCTAAATTTGCAATAATTTTATGCTATTTGTTCTTCAAAATCCCATAGTAAGGTCCCAAAGTTTGGAAAAAGTTGAACCAAAATTTCAAGGAGCTTATGATAGATCTTGATGATCTTCAAAGTGATGCTACTCATAAAATCTATGGTATTTGTTTTTAATTTTTACAAAAACACATTTGTGGGGACTTCCTTATTCTAAATTTGCAATAATTTTATGCTATTTGTTCTTCAAAATCCCATAGTAAGGTCCCAAAGTTTGGAAAAAGTTGAACCAAAATTTCAAGGAGCTTATGATGGATCTTGACGATCTTCGAGGTGATGCTACTCATAAAATCTATGGTATTTGTTTTTAAGTTTTACAAAACACATTTGTGGGGACTTCCTTATTCTAAATTTGCAATAATTTTATGCTATTTGTTCTTCAAAATCCCATAGTTAGCTCCCAAAGTTTGGAAAAAGTTGAACCAAAATTTCAAGGAGCTTATGATAGATCTTGATGATCTTCAAAGTGATGCTACTCATAAAATCTATGGTATTTGTTTTTAAGTTTTACAAAAACACATTTGTGGGGACTTCCTTATTCTAAATTTGCAATAATTTTATGCTATTTGTTCTTCAAAATCCCATAGTAAGGTCCCAAAGTTTGGAAAAAGTTGAACCAAAATTTCAAGGAGCTTATGATGGATCTTGACGATCTTCGAGGTGATGCTACTCATAAAATCTATGGTATTTGTTTTTAAGTTTTACAAAACACATTTGTGGGGACTTCCTTATTCTAAATTTGCAATAATTTTATGCTATTTGTTCTTCAAAATCCCATAGTAAGCTCCCAAAGTTTGGAAAAAGTTGAACCAAAATTTCAAGGAGCTTATGATAGATCTTGATGATCTTCAAAGTGATGCTACTCATCAAATCTATGGTATTTGTTTTTAATTTTTACAAAACCACATTTGTGGGGACTTCCTTATTCTAAATTTGCAATAATTTTATGCTATTTGTTCTTCAAAATCCCATTGTATCTTGATAAAGTTTGGAAAAAAAAGAACAAAAATTTCAAGGAGCTTATAATGGATCTTGATGATCTTCGAAGTGATGCTACTCATCAAATCTATGGTATTTGTTTTTAATTTTTACAAAAACACATTTGTGGGGACTTCCCTATTCTAAATTTGCAATAATTTTATGCTATTTGTTCTTTAAAATCCCATAGTAAGACCCCAAAGTTTGGAAAAAGTTCAACCAAAATTTCAAGGAGCTTATGATGGATCTTGATGATCTTCGAAGTGATGCTACTCATCAAATCTATGGTATTTGTTTTAATTTTTACAAAAACGTATTTGTGGGGACTTCCTTAAGTCTAAATTTGCAATAATTTTATGCTATTTGTTCTTCAAAACCCCATAGTAAGGTCCCAAAGTTTGGAAAAAGTTGAACCAAAATTTCAAGGAGCGTATGATGGATCTTGATGATCTTCGAAGTGATGCTACTCATAAAATCTATGGTATTTGTTTTTAATTTTTACAAAAACACAGTCGTGGGGACTTCCTTATCCTAAATTTTCAATAATTTTATGCTATTTGTTCTTCAAAATCCTATAGTAAGGTCCCAAAGTTTGGAAAAAGTTGAACCAAAATTTCAAGGAGCTTATGATAGATCTTGATGATCTTCGAAGTGATGCTACTCATAAAATCTATGGTATTTGTTTTTAATTTTTACAAAACCACATTTGTGGGGACTTCCTTATTCTAAATTTGCAATAATTTTATGCTATTTGTTCTTCAAAATCCCATTGTATCTTGATAAAGTTTGGAAAAAAAAGAACAAAAATTTCAAGGAGCTTATAATGGATCTTGATGATCTTCGAAGTGATGCTACTCATCAAATCTATGGTATTTGTTTTTAATTTTTACAAAAACACATTTGTGGGGACTTCCTTATTCTAAATTTGCAATAATTTTATGCTATTTGTTCTTTAAAATCCCATAGTAAGACCCCAAAGTTTGGAAAAAGTTCAACCAAAATTTCAAGGAGCTTATGATGGATCTTGATGATCTTCGAAGTGATGCTACTCATCAAATCTATGGTATTTGTTTTTAATTTTTACAAAAACACATTTGTGGGGACTTCCTTATTCTAAATTTGCAATAATTTTATGCTATTTGTTCTTCCAAATCCCATAGTAAGGTCCCAAAGTTTGAAAAAAGTTGAACCAAAATTTCAAGGAGCGTATGATGGATCTTGATGATCTTCGAAGTGATGCTACTCATAAAATCTATGGTATTTGTTTTTAATTTTTACAAAAACACATTCGTGGGGACTTCCTTATTCTAAATTTGCAATAATTTTATGCTATTTGTTCTTCAAAATCCTATAGTAGGGTCCCAAAGTTTGGAAAAAGTTCAACCAAAATTTCAAGGAGATTATGATGGATTTTGATGATCTTCGAAGTGATGCTACTCATAAAATCTATGGTATTTGTTTTTAATTTTTACAAAAACACATTTGTGGGGACTTCCTTATTCTAAATTTGCAATAATTTTATGCTATTTGTTCTTCAAAATCCCATAGTAAGGTCCCAAAGTTTGGAAAAAGTTGAACCAAAATTCCAAGGAGCTTATGATGGATCTTGATGATCTTCGAAGTGATGCTACTCATAAAATCTATGGTATTTGTTTTTAATTTTTAAAAAAACACATTCGTGGGGACTTCCTTACTCTAAATTTTCAATAATTTTATGCTATTTGTTCTTCAAAATCCTATAGTAAGGTCCCAAAGTTTGGAAAAAGTTGAACCAAAATTTCAAGGAGCTTATGATAGATCTTGATGATCTTCGAAGTGATGCTACTCATAAAATCTATGGTATTTGTTTTTAATTTTTACAAAAACACATTTGTGGGGACTGCTTTATTCTTAATTTGCAATTATTTTATGCTATTTGTTCTTCAAAATCCCATTGTATCTTGACAAAGTTTTGAAAAAATAGAACAAAAATTTCAAGGAGCTTATAATGGATCTTGATGATCTTCGAAGTGATGCTACTCATAAAATCTATGGTATTTGTTTTTAAGTTTTACAAAACACATTTGTGGGGACTTCCTTATTCTAAATTTGCAATAATTTTATGCTATTTGTTCTTCAAAATCCCATAGTAAGGTCCCAAAGTTTGGAAAAAGTTGAACCAAAATTTCAAGGAGCTTATGATATATCTTGATGATCTTCAAAGTGATGCTACTCATAAAATCTATGGTATTTGTTTTTAATTTTTACAAAAACACATTTGTGGGGACTTCCTTATTCTAAATTTGCAACAATTTCATGCTATTTGTTCTTCAAAATCCCATTGTATCTTGACAAAGTTTGGAAAAAATAGAACAAAAATTTCAAGGAGCTTATAATGGATCTTGATGATCTTCGAAGTGATGCTACTCATAAAATCTATGGTATTTGTTTTTAATTTTTACAAAAACACATTTGTGGGACTTCCTTATTCTAAATTTGCAATAATTTTATGCTATTTGTTCTTCAAAATCCCATAGTAAGGTCCCAAAGTTTGGAAAAAGTTGAACCAAAATTTCAAGGAGCTTATGATAGATCTTGATGATCTTCAAAGTGATGCTACTCATAAAATCTATGGTATTTGTTTTTAATTTTTACAAAAACACATTTGTGGGGACTTCCTTATTCTAAATTTGCAATAATTTTATGCTATTTGTTCTTCAAAATCCCATAGTAAGGTCCCAAAGTTTGGAAAAAGTTGAACCAAAATTTCAAGGAGCTTATGATGGATCTTGACGATCTTCGAGGTGATGCTACTCATAAAATCTATGGTATTTGTTTTTAAGTTTTACAAAACACATTTGTGGGGACTTCCTTATTCTAAATTTGCAATAATTTTATGCTATTTGTTCTTCAAAATCCCATTGTATCTTGATAAAGTTTGGAAAAAAAAGAAAAAATTTCAAGGAGCTTATAATGGATCTTGATGATCTTCGAAGTGATGCTAGTCATAGATTCTATGGTATTTGTTTTTAATTTTTACAAAAACACATTTGTGGGGACTTCCTTATTCTAAAGTTGCAATAATTTTATGCTATTTGTTCTTCAAAATCCCATAGTAAGGTCCCAAAGTTTGGAAAAAGTTGAACCAAAATTTCAAGGAGCTTATGATAGATCTTGATGATCTTCGAAATGATACTACTCATAAAATCTATGGTATTTGTTTTTAATTTTTACAAAAACACATTTGTGGGGACTTCCTTATTCTAAATTTGCAATAATTTTATGCTATTTGTTCTTCAAAATCCCATAGTAAGGTCCCAAAGTTTGGAAAAAGTTGAACCAAAATTCCAAGGAGCTTATGATGGATCTTGATGATCTTCGAAGTGATGCTACTCATAAAATCTATGGTATTTGTTTTTAATTTTTAAAAAAACACATTCGTGGGGACTTCCTTACTCTAAATTTTCAATAATTTTATGCTATTTGTTCTTCAAAATCCTATAGTAAGGTCCCAAAGTTTGGAAAAAGTTGAACCAAAATTTCAAGGAGCTTATGATAGATCTTGATGATCTTCGAAGTGATGCTACTCATAAAATCTATGGTATTTGCTTTAATTTTTACAAAAACACATTTGTGGGGACTGCTTTATTCTTAATTTGCAATTATTTTATGCTATTTGTTCTTCAAAATCCCATTGTATCTTGACAAAGTTTTGAAAAAATAGAACAAAAATTTCAAGGAGCTTATAATGGATCTTGATGATCTTCGAAGTGATGCTACTCATAAAATCTATGGTATTTGTTTTTAAGTTTTACAAAACACATTTGTGGGGACTTCCCTATTCTAAATTTGCAATAATTTTATGCTATTTGTTCTTCAAAATCCCATAGTAAGGTTTCAAAGTTTGGAAAAAGTTGAACCAAAATTTCAAGGAGCTTATGATGGATCTTGACGATCTTCGGTGTAATGCTACTCATAAAATCTATGGTATTTGTTTTTAATTTTTACAAAAACACATTTGTTGGGACTTCCTTATTCTAAATTTGCAATAATTTTATGCTATTTGTCCTTAAAAATCCCAAAGTAAGGTCCCAAACTTTGGAAAAAGTTTAACCAAAATTTCAAGGAGCTTATCTTGATTGATCTTGACGATCTTCGAGGTGATGCTACTCATAAAATCTATGGTATTTGTTTTTAATTTTTACAAAAACACATTTGTGGGGACTGCCTTATTCTAAATTTTCGAAATTTTATGCTATTTGTTCTTCAAAATCCCATTGTATTTTCACAAAAATTGGAAAAAATAGAACAAAAATTTCAAGGAGCTTATAATGGATCTTGATGATCTTCGAAGTGATGCTTCTCATAAAATCTATGGTATTTGTTTTTAATTTTTACAAAAACACATTTGTGGGGACTTCCTTATTCTAAATTTGCAATAATTTTATGCCATTAGGTCTTCAAAATCCCATTGTATTTTGACAAAGTTTAGAAAAAATAGAAGAAAAATTTCAAGGAGCTTAGAATGGATCTTGATGATCTTCGAAGTGATGCTACTCATAAAATCTATGGTATTTGTTTTTAATTTTTACAAAAACACATTTGTGGGGACTGCTTTATTCTAAATTTGCAATGATTTTATGCTATTTGTTCTTCAAAATCCCAAAGTAAGGTCCCAAACTTTGGAAAACGTTAAACCAAAATTTCAAGGAGCTTATCTTGATTCATCTTGACGATCTTCGAGGTGATGCTACTTATAAAATGTATGGTATTTGTTTTTAATTTTTACAAAAAACACATTTGTGGGGACTGCCTTATTCTAAATTTTCGAAATTTTATGCTATTTGTTCTTCAAAAGCCCATTATATTTTCACAAAAATTGCAAAAAATAGAACAAAAATTTCAAGGAGCTTATAATGGATCTTGATGATCTTCGAAGTGATGCTTCTCATAAAATCTATGGTATTTGTTTTTAATTTTTACAAAAACACATTTGTGGGGACTTCCTTATTCTATATTTGCAATATTTTATGCTATTTGTTCTTAAAAATCCCATAGTAAGGTTTCAAAGTTTGGAAAAAGTTGAACCAAAATTTCAAAGAGCTTATGATGGATCTTGATGATCTTCGAAGTGATGCTACTCATAAAATCTATGGTATTTGTTTTTAATTTTTACAAAAACACATTTGTGGGGACTTCCTTATTCTAAATTTGCAATAATTTTATGCTATTTAATCTTCAAAATCCCATAGTAAGGTCAAAAAGTTTGGAAAAAGTTGAACCAAAATTTCAAGGAGCTTATGATGGATCTTGATGATCTTCAAAGTGATGCTACTCATAAAATCTATAGTATTTGTTTTTGGTTTTTACAAAAACACATTTGTGGGGACTTCCTTATTCTAAATTTGCAATAATTTTATGCTATTAGGTCTTCAAAATCCCATGGTATTTTGACAAAGTTTAGAAAAAATAGAAGAAAAATTTCAAGGAGCTTAGAATGGATCTTGATGATCTTCGAAGTGATGCTACTCATAAAATCTATGGTATTTGTTTTTGATTTTTACAAAAACACATTTGTGGGGACTGCCTTATTCTAAATTTGCAATGATTTTATGCTATTTGTTCTTCAAAATCCCAAGTAAGGTCCCAAACTTTGGAAAACGTTAAACCAAAATTTCAAGGAGCTTATCTTGATTCATCTTGACGATCTTCGAGGTGATGCTACTTATAAAATCTATGGTATTTGTTTTTAATTTTTACAAAAACACATTTGTGGGGACTGCCTTATTCTAAATTTTCGAAATTTTATGCTATTTGTTCTTCAAAATCCCATTATATTTTCACAAAAATTGCAAAAAATAGAACAAAAATTTCAAGGAGCTTATAATGGATCTTGATGATCTTCGAAGTGATGCTTCTCATAAAATCTATGGTATTTGTTTTTAATTTTTACAAAAACACATTTGTGGGGACTTCCTTATTCTATATTTGCAATATTTTATGCTATTTGTTCTTAAAAATCCCATAGTAAGGTTTCAAAGTTTGGAAAAAGTTGAACCAAAATTTCAAAGAGCTTATGATGGATCTTGATGATCTTCGAAGTGATGCTACTCATAAAATCTATGGTATTTGTTTTTAATTTTTACAAAAACACATTTGTGGGGACTTCCTTATTCTAAATTTGCAATAATTTTATGCTATTTGGTCTTCAAAATCCCATTGTATTTTGACAAAGTTTGGAAAAAATAGAACAAACATTTCAAGGAGCTTAGAATGGATCTTGATGATCTTCGAAGTGATGCTACTCATAAAATCTATGGTATTTGTTTTTAATTTTTACAAAAAACACATTTTTGGGGACTTCCTTATTCTAAATTTGCAATAATTTTATGCTATTTGTTCTTCAAAATCCCATAGTAAGGTCCCAAAGTTTGGAAAAAGTTGAACCAAAATTTCAAGGAGCTTATGATGGATCTTGACGATCTTCGAGGTGATGCTACTCATAAAATCTATGGTATTTGTTTTTAAGTTTTACAAAACACATTTGTGGGGACTTCCTTATTCTCAATTTGCAATAATTTTATGCTATTTGTTCTTAAAAATCCCATAGTAAGGTCCCAAAGTTTGGAAAAAGTTGAACCAAAATTTCAAGGAGCTTATGATAGATCTTGATGATCTTCAAAGTGATGCTACTCATAAAATCTATGGTATTTGTTTTTAATTTTTACAAAAACACATTTGTGGGGACTTCCTTATTCTAAATTTGCAATAATTTTATGCTATTTGTTCTTCAAAATCCCATTGTATCTTGACAAAGTTTGGAAAAAATAGAACAAAAATTTCAAGGAGCTTATAATGGATCTTGATGATCTTCGAAGTGATGCTACTCATAAAATCTATGGTATTTGTTTTTAATTTTTACAAAAACACATTTGTGGGGACTTCCTTATTCTAAATTTGCAATAATTTTATGCTATTTGTTCTTCAAAATCCCATAGTAAGGTCCCAAAGTTTGGAAAAAGTTGAACCAAAATTTCAAGGAGCTTATCTTGATTGATCTTGACGATCTTCGAGGAGATGCTACTCATAAAATCTATGGTATTTGTTTTTAATTTTTACAAAAACACATTTGTGGGGACTTCCTTATTCTATATTTGCAATATTTTATGCTATTTGTTCTTCCAAATCCCATAGTAAGGTTTCAAAGTTTGGAAAAAGTTGAACCAAAATTTCAAGGAGCTTATGATGGATCTTGATGATCTTCGAGGTGATGCTACTCATAAAATCTATAGTATTTGTTTTTGATTTTTACAAAAACACATTTGTGGGGACTTCCTTATTCTAAATTTGCAATAATTTTATGCTATTTGGTCTTCAAAATCCCATTGTATTTTGACAAAGTTTGGAAAAAATAGAACAAACATTTCAAGGAGCTTAGAATGGATCTTGATGATCTTCGAAGTGATGCTACTCATAAAATCTATGGTATTTGTTTTTAATTTTTACAAAAACACATTTGTGGGGACTGCTTTATTCTAAATTTGCAATAATTTTATGCTATTTGTTCTTCAAAATCCCATTGTATCTTGACAAAGTTTGGAAAAAATAGAACAAAAATTTCAAGGAGCTTATAATGGATCTTGATGATCTTCGAAGTGATGCTTCTCATAAAATCTATGGTATTTGTTTTTAATTTTTACAAAAACACATTTGTGGGGACTTCCTTATTCTAATTTTGCAATAATTTTATGCTATTTGTTCTTTAAAATCCCATAGTAAGGTCAAAAAGTTTGGAAAAAGTTGAACCAAAATTTCAAGGAGCTTATGATGGATCTTGATGATCTTCAAAGTGATGCTTCTCATAAAATCTATAGTATTTGTTTTTGATTTTTACAAAAACACATTTGTGGGGACTTCCTTATTCTAAATTTATTTCTAAATCCCATAGTAAGGTCCCAAAGTTTGGAAAAAGTTGAACCAAAATTTTAGGGAGCTTATGATGGATCTTGACGATCTTCGAGGTGATGCTACTCATAAAATCTATGGTATTTGTTTTTAATTTTTACAAAAACACATTTTTGGGGACTTCCTTATTCTAAATTTGCAATAATTTTATGCTATTTGTTCTTCAAAATCCCATAGTAAGGTCCCAAAGTTTGGAAAAAGTTGAACCAAAATTTCAAGGAGCTTATGATGGATCTTGACGATCTTCGAGGTGATGCTACTCATAAAATCTATGGTATTTGTTTTTAAGTTTTACAAAACACATTTGTGGGGACTTCCTTATTCTCAATTTGCAATAATTTTATGCTATTTGTTCTTAAAAATCCCATAGTAAGGTCCCAAAGTTTGGAAAAAGTTGAACCAAAATTTCAAGGAGCTTATGATAGATCTTGATGATCTTCAAAGTGATGCTACTCATAAAATCTATGGTATTTGTTTTTAATTTTTACAAAAACACATTTGTGGGGACTTCCTTATTCTAAATTTGCAATAATTTTATGCTATTTGTTCTTCAAAATCCCATTGTATCTTGACAAAGTTTGGAAAAAATAGAACAAAAATTTCAAGGAGCTTATAATGGATCTTGATGATCTTCGAAGTGATGCTACTCATAAAATCTATGGTATTTGTTTTTAATTTTTACAAAAACACATTTGTGGGGACTTCCTTATTCTAAATTTGCAATAATTTTATGCTATTTGTTCTTCAAAATCCCATAGTAAGGTCCCAAAGTTTGGAAAAAGTTGAACCAAAATTTCAAGGAGCTTATCTTGATTGATCTTGACGATCTTCGAGGAGATGCTACTCATAAAATCTATGGTATTTGTTTTTAATTTTTACAAAAACACATTTGTGGGGACTTCCTTATTCTATATTTGCAATATTTTATGCTATTTGTTCTTCCAAATCCCATAGTAAGGTTTCAAAGTTTGGAAAAAGTTGAACCAAAATTTCAAGGAGCTTATGATGGATCTTGATGATCTTCGAGGTGATGCTACTCATAAAATCTATAGTATTTGTTTTTGATTTTTACAAAAACACATTTGTGGGGACTTCCTTATTCTAAATTTGCAATAATTTTATGCTATTTGGTCTTCAAAATCCCATTGTATTTTGACAAAGTTTGGAAAAAATAGAACAAACATTTCAAGGAGCTTAGAATGGATCTTGATGATCTTCGAAGTGATGCTACTCATAAAATCTATGGTATTTGTTTTTAATTTTTACAAAAACACATTTGTGGGGACTGCTTTATTCTAAATTTGCAATAATTTTATGCTATTTGTTCTTCAAAATCCCATTGTATCTTGACAAAGTTTGGAAAAAATAGAACAAAAATTTCAAGGAGCTTATAATGGATCTTGATGATCTTCGAAGTGATGCTTCTCATAAAATCTATGGTATTTGTTTTTAATTTTTACAAAAACACATTTGTGGGGACTTCCTTATTCTAATTTTGCAATAATTTTATGCTATTTGTTCTTTAAAATCCCATAGTAAGGTCAAAAAGTTTGGAAAAAGTTGAACCAAAATTTCAAGGAGCTTATGATGGATCTTGATGATCTTCAAAGTGATGCTTCTCATAAAATCTATAGTATTTGTTTTTGATTTTTACAAAAACACATTTGTGGGGACTTCCTTATTCTAAATTTATTTCTAAATCCCATAGTAAGGTCCCAAAGTTTGGAAAAAGTTGAACCAAAATTTTAGGGAGCTTATGATGGATCTTGACGATCTTCGAGGTGATGCTACTCATAAAATCTATGGTATTTGTTTTTAATTTTTACAAAAACACATTTGTGGGGACTTCCTTATTCTAAATTTGCAATAATTTTATGCTATTTGTTCTTCAAAATCCCATAGTAAGGTCCCAAAGTTTGGAAAAAGTTGAACCAAAATTTCAAGGAGCTTATGATGGATCTTGACGATCTTCGAGGTGATGCTACTCATAAAATCTATGGTATTTGTTTTTAATTTTTACAAAAACACATTTGTGGGGACTTTCTTATTCTAAATTTGCAATAATTTTATGCTATTTGTTCTTCAAAATCCCATAGTAAGGTCCCAAAGTTTGGAAAAAGTTGAACCAAAATTTTAGGGAGCTTATGATGGATCTTGACGATCTTCGAGGTGATGCTACTCATAAAATCTATGGTATTTGTTTTTAATTTTTACAAAAACACATTTGTTGGGACTTCCTTATTCTAAATTTGCAATAATTTTATGCTATTTGTTCTTCAAAATCCCATAGTAAGGTCCCAAAGTTTGGAAAAAATTGAACCAAAATTTCAAGGAGCTTATCTTGATTGATCTTGACGATCTTCGAGGTGATGCTACTCATAAAATCTATGGTATTTGTTTTTAATTTTTACAAAAACACATTTGTGGGGACTTCCTTATTCTAAATTTGCAATAATTTTATGCTATTTGTTCTTCAAAATCCCATTGTATCTTGACAAAGTTTGGTAAAAATAGAACAAAAATTTCAAGGAGCTTATAATGGATCTTGATGATCTTCGAAGTGATGCTACTCATAAAATCTATGGTATTTGTTTTTAATTTTTACAAAAACACATTTGTGGGACTTCCTTATTCTAAATTTGCAATAATTTTATGCTATTTGTTCTTCAACATCCCATAGTAAGGTCCCAAAGTTTGGAAAAAGTTGAACCAAAATTTCAAGGAGCTTATGATAGATCTTGATGATCTTCAAAGTGATGCTACTCATAAAATCTATGGTATTTGTTTTTAATTTTTACAAAAACACATTTGTGGGGACTTCCTTATTCTAAATTTGCAATTATTTTATGCTATTTGTTCTTCAAAATCCCATTGTATCTTGACAAAGTTTGGAAAAAATAGAACAAAAATTTCAAGGAGCTTATAATGGATCTTGATGATATTCGAAGTGATGCTACTCATAAAATCTATGGTATTTGTTTTTAATTTTTACAAAAACACATTTGTGGGGACTTTCTGATTCTAAATTTGCAATAATTTTATTCTATTTGTTCTTCAAAATCCCATAGTAAGGTCCCAAAGTTTGGAAAAAGTTGAACCAAAATTTCAAGGAGCTTATCTTGATTGATCTTGACGATCTTCGAGGTGATGCTACTCATAAAATCTATGGTATTTTTTTTAAATTTTTACAAAAACACATTTGTGGGGACTTCCTTATTCTAAATTTGCAATAATTTTATGCTATTTGTTCTTCAAAATTCCATAGTAAGGTCCCAAAGTCTTGACAAAGTTTGGAAAAAAAAGAACAAAAATTTCAAGGAGCTTATAATGGATCTTGATGATCTTCGAAGTGATGCTACTCATAAAATCTATGGTATTTGTTTTTAATTTTTACAAAAACACATTTGTGGGGACTGCTTTATTCTAAATTTGCAATAATTTTATGCTATTTGTTCTTAAAAATCCCATAGTAAGGTCAAAAAGTTTGGAAAAAGTTGAACCAAAATTTCAAGGAGCTTATGATGGATCTTTGATGATCTTCAAAGTGATGCTACTCATAAAATCTATGGTATTTGTTTTTGATTTTTACAAAAACACATTTGTGGGGACTTCCTTATTCTAAATTTGCAATAATTTTATGCTATTTGTTCTTCAAAATCCCATTGTATCTTGACAAAGTTTGGAAAAAATAGAACAAAAATTTCAAGGAGCTTATAATGGATCTTGATGATCTTCGAAGTGATGCTACTCGTAAAATCTATGGTATTTGTTTTTAATTTTTACAAAAACACATTTGTGGGACTTCCTTATTCTAAATTTGCAATAATTTTATGCTATTTGTTCTTCAAAATCCCATAGTAAGGTCCCAAAGTTTGGAAAAAGTTGAACCAAAATTTTAGGGAGCTTATGATGGATCTTGACGATCTTCGAGGTGATGCTACTCATAAAATCTATGGTATTTGTTTTTAATTTTTACAAAAACACATTTGTGGGGACTTCCTTATTCTAAATTTGCAATAATTTTATGCTATTTGTTCTTCAAAATCCCATAGTAAGGTCCCAAAGTTTGGAAAAAATTGAACCAAAATTTCAAGGAGCTTATCTTGATTGATCTTGACGATCTTCGAGGTGATGCTACTCATAAAATCTATGGTATTTGTTTTTAATTTTTACAAAAACACATTTGTGGGGACTTCCTTATTCTATATTTGCAATAATTTTATGCTATTTGTTCTTCAAAATCCCATAGTAATGTCCCAAAGTTTGGAAAAAGTTGAACCAAAATTTCAAGGAGCTTATGATAGATCTTGACGATCTTCGAGGTGATGCTACTCATAAAATCTATGGTATTTGTTTTTAATTTTTACAAAAAACACATTTGTGGGGACTTCCTTATTCTAAATTTGCAATAATTTTATGCTATTTGTTCTTCAAAATCCCATTGTATCTTGACAAAGTTTGGAAAAAATAGAACAAAAATTTCAAGGAGCTTATAATGGATCTTGATGATCTTCGAAGTGATGCTACTCATAAAATCTATGGTATTTGTTTTTAATTTTTACAAAAACACATTTGTGGGACTTCCTTATTCTAAATTTGCAATAATTTTATGCTATTTGTTCTTCAAAATCCCATAGTAAGGTCCCAAAGTTTGGAAAAAGTTGAACCAAAATTTCAAGGAGCTTATGATAGATCTTGATGATCTTCAAAGTGATGCTACTCATAAAATCTATGGTATTTGTTTTTAATTTTTACAAAAACACATTTGTGGGGACTTCCTTATTCTAAATTTGCAATTATTTTATGCTATTTGTTCTTCAAAATCCCATTGTATCTTGACAAAGTTTGGAAAAAATAGAACAAAAATTTCAAGGAGCTTATAATGGATCTTGATGATATTCGAAGTGATGCTACTCATAAAATCTATGGTATTTGTTTTTAATTTTTACAAAAACACATTTGTGGGGATTTTCTGATTCTAAATTTGCAATAATTTTATGCTATTTGTTCTTCAAAATCCCATAGTAAGGTCCCAAAGTTTGGAAAACGTTGAACCAAAATTTTAGGGAGCTTATGATGGATCTTGACGATCTTCGAGGTGATGCTACTCATAAAATCTATGGTATTTGTTTTTAATTTTTACAAAAACACATTTGTGGGGACTTCCTTATTCTAAATTTGCAATAATTTTATGCTTTTTGTTCTTCAAAATCCCATAGTAAGGTCCCAAATTTTGGAAAAAATTGAACCAAAATTTCAAGAAGCTTATCTTGATTGATCTTGACGATCTCTAGGTGATGCTACTCATAAAATCTATGGTATTTGTTTTTAATTTTTACAAAAACACATTTGTGGGGACTTCCTTATTCTATATTTGCAATAATTTTATGCTATTTGTTCTTCAAAATCCCATAGTAATGTCCCAAAGTTTGGAAAAAGTTGAACCAAAATTTCAAGGAGCTTATGATGGATCTTGACGATCTTCGAGGTGATGCTACTCATAAAATCTATGGTATTTGTTTTTAATTTTTACAAAAACACATTTGTGGGGACTGCTTTATTCTAAATTTGCAATAATTTTATGCTATTTGTTCTTCAAAATCCCATTGTATCTTGACAAAGTTTGGAAAAAATAGAACAAAAATTTCAAGGAGCTTTAATGGATCTTGATGATCTTCGAAGTGATGCTACTCATAAAATCTATGGTATTTGTTTTTAATTTTTACAAAAACACATTTGTAGGGACTTCCTTATTCTAAATTTGCAATTATTTTATGCTATTTGTTCTTCAAAATCCCAAAGTAAGGTCACAAAGTTTGGAAAAAAATGAACCAAAATTTTAGGGAGCTTATGATGGATCTTGACGATCTTCGAGGTGATGCTACTCATAAAATCTATGGTATTTGTTTTTAATTTTTACAAAAACACATTTGTTGGGACTTCCTTATTCTAAATTTGCAATAATTTTATGCTATTTGTTCTTAAAAATCCCATAGTAAGGTCAAAAAGTTTGGAAAAAGTTGAACCAAAATTTCAAGGAGCTTATGATGGATCTTTGATGATCTTCAAAGTGATGCTACTCATAAAATCTATGGTATTTGTTTTTGATTTTTACAAAAACACATTTGTGGGGACTTCCTTATTCTAAATTTGCAATAATTGTATGCTATTTGTTCTTCAAAATCCCATTGTATCTTGACAAAGTTTGGAAAAAATAGAACAAAAATTTCAAGGAGCTTATAATGGATCTTGATGATCTTCGAAGTGATGCTACTCGTAAAATCTATGGTATTTGTTTTTAATTTTTACAAAAACACATTTGTTGGGACTTCCTTATTCTAAATTTGCAATAATTTTATGCTATTTGTTCTTAAAAATCCCATAGTAAGGTCAAAAAGTTTGGAAAAAGTTGAACCAAAATTTCAAGGAGCTTATGATGGATCTTTGATGATCTTCAAAGTGATGCTACTCATAAAATCTATGGTATTTGTTTTTGATTTTTACAAAAACACATTTGTGGGGACTTCCTCATTCTAAATTTGCAATAATTTTATGCTATTTGTTCTTCAAAATCCCATTGTATCTTGACAAAGTTTGGAAAAAATAGAACAAAAATTTCAAGGAGCTTATAATGGATCTTGATGATCTTCGAAGTGATGCTACTCGTAAAATCTATGGTATTTGTTTTTAATTTTTACAAAAACACATTTGTGGGACTTCCTTATTCTAAATTTGCAATAATTTTATGCTATTTATTCTTCAAAATCCCATAGTAAGGTCCCAAAGTTTGGAAAAAAATGAACCAAAATTTTAGGGAGCTTATGATGGATCTTGACGATCTTCGAGGTGATGCTACTCATAAAATCTATGGTATTTGTTTTTAATTTTTACAAAAACACATTTGTGGGGACTTCCTTATTCTAAATTTGCAATAATTTTATGCTATTTGTTCTTTAAAATCCCATAGTAAGGTCCCAAAGTTTGGAAAAAATTGAACCAAAATTTCAAGGAGCTTATCTTGATTGATCTTGACGATCTTCGAGGTGATGCTACTCTTAAAATCTATGGTATTTGTTTTTAATTTTTACAAAAACACATTTGTGGGGACTTCCTTATTCTAAATTTGCAATAATTTTATGCTATTTGTTCTTCAAAATCCCATTGTATCTTGACAAAGTTTGGTAAAAATAGAACAAAAATTTCAAGGAGCTTATAATGGATCTTGATGATATTCGAAGTGATGCTACTCATAAAATCTATGGTATTTGTTTTTAATTTTTACAAAAACACATTTGTGGGGACTTTCTGATTCTAAATTTGCAATAATTTTATGCTATTTGTTCTTCAAAATCCCATAGTAAGGTCCCAAAGTTTGGAAAAAGTTGAACCAAAATTTCAAGGAGCTTATCTTGATTGATCTTGACGATCTTTGAGGTGATGCTACTCATAAAATCTATGGTATTTGTTTTAAATTTTTACAAAAACACATTTGTGGGGACTTCCTTATTCTAAATTTGCAATAATTTTATGCTATTTGTTCTTCAAAATCCCATAGTAAGGTCCCAAAGTCTTGACAAAGTTTGGAAAAAAAAGAACAAAAATTTCAAGGAGCTTATAATGGATCTTGATGATCTTCGAAGTGATGCTACTCATAAAATCTATGGTATTTGTTTTTGATTTTTACAAAAACACATTTGTGGGGACTTCCTTATTCTAAATTTGCAATAATTTTATGCTATTTGTTCTTCAAAATCCCATAGTAAGGTCCCAAAGTTTGGAAAAAGTTGAACCAAAATTTCAAGGAGCTTATGATAGATCTTGATGATCTTCAAAGTGATGCTACTCATAAAATCTATGGTATTTGTTTTTAATTTTTACAAAAACACATTTGTGGGGACTTCCTTATTCTAAATTTGCAATAATTTTATGCTATTTGTTCTTCAAAATCCCATAGTAAGGTCCCAAAGTTTGGAAAAAGTTGAACCAAAATTTTAGGGAGCTTATGATAGGTTAGGTTAGGTAAGGAATGGGTGCACGACTGTGACCGAGAATCGGTACAGTACTTAGTCTTCAAATAACGAAGACCTTACGCACCGGCGAATGAGTAGGGCGATTCTTAAAGAGATCGAGGCGTGCACGGATGGCACGATAGCACGGATGGCAAACACACAACAGCAACACTCATAGCGGTATGGGGGGGGGGGAATGAGACGACTGCACGAGAACCGTCAGCAGTCCAGAGTTGCCAGTTCCTGAGAAAGTACGAAGAAAGGCTGGGAGGGGGAGCTGGCATCCGGCTAATAGAGAGTACAGACGACGGCTGTAGTTTAGTCTCGTGGTGGCCACGGAGAGTTGAGGTGGCGTTTATCTTGTTTGGTGAAATTTTTATTGATTGTGTGTTATTATTTTTTGGTGCGGCTAGTAGACTGGAATATTGTTGTTGTGTTTCCAGCGGATGGAGCTAGAATAAGTGTGTGTTGTTGGTTTAGAGTTTACAAGGATTGTTGCGGCTGGTTAGTGCTTCTTGAGTGGAGAGACGGATTATGAGTGACGGCTGCAAATCGCTTGGATTGTGGAGTCTTGTTGGCGGTGAATTTACGGCGATTGGACTAGGAGGATTCATGGATTGGTCGTTTGTATAGTGTCGTACCTTTTTTTGTTGGTTGTTTTCGTCGTTTTTAATTATTTTCCTATTGTTGCATTGTCCATTATAGTGGCTCGTATGGAAGGACTGAGAGTGACGAGATGGGTTACGGATGCCTGGCTCACATACTGTTTATATAAATTTAGATTGTGGAGTGGGAACTAATGGATTTTTCCTTTTTCTGGTAGGGAGATGGTTGATCGGCCATGGATGGACAATGATGTTTGCCGCTTAGAAGGAAGGACAAGGATGACCCTGTAGAATTGGGACTCTTTACTACAGATGATACAGATGATTGATACTGCGCTTGAGGGTAAGTTGCGGGGTCCTCTTTCAGATTTTTTTCAGCAGGAAGAGAGTGGTGGGAGAATCCACCCCGTCCGGACTGGTTGTTGGCCTCGGCAACCGAAAAACGAGCCTGGTCCCCATTATGATCGCGAGGTGTGCGTACACGCCGTTTGTAATCCTACCCTGCGTGCATGGCCGTTATCAGAGTTCCGTTCTTCCCTTAGAATGGCTAGATGATATCCGTTAGGGCTGATTTCAGTAGGAATTTTGCTACCAAGTTGCGGATTTCGAGCTGCTTTTTTGTGTTGATGGATGGGTTGAGGCCTAAAAGTGTGTCCACATCCATAGGAATCTTATTAGATGCAGTAAAGTTACGTAGTCGGGTGCGGAAGTGATCATTTTTTTGGGCAGCCTATCAGGACATGGTGGGGGTTCTCGATGGCCTCACAGCCGAAACGACAGCTAGGGTCGGCTTCGGGGTCGATCCTGTGGCTGAAAGCGTTTAGGTAGTTGTGGCCGGAGCGAAGGCGGTGGAGACTTACGGCGAAATTCCGGTTGGGGTGGTGGTTCCATTTGATGAGTTGGAGGGAGGATCTCATTTGGATACATCTTTTTTTGCATTTTTTAAGCGCACGTAAGTGATCTTGCGCCCAGACTTTCTTTATTGCTGCGATCTTTTCGTCTGGGGAGAGATGGGTTGTTAGAGTGGGGGCCGAGCGGATGGAACACTGGTCGCCAGCCAATCTATCAGCTGCATCATTGCCTGTAATCCCGGCATGGCTCGGAATCCATACTAAGGTTGTACGGGTGCCACTTGATTCCAGGCTTTTGATAAGTTCCCTTATATCCCAAATGGCTACATTGTCGGAGGGGGCTGCGGATGATATGGCTTGAATGCTGGAGCTGGAGTCGGTAAATATTGAGACACCAGTGGGGGAGTAGTCGAGATTATACACCAATTGCAGGGCCTGTTTGATGCCTTGAAGCTCGGCCGAGAAGATGCTGGAGAGGTTGTGCAGGGTCCAGGCTAGTCTGACGTTGAGAGATGGGATGAAGGCCGCGCATGTAGTGGTGTTGAGTTCATCTGAGCGGGAGCCGTCCGTATAGGCGACTATATCGTCTCTTTTTGTTGCGAGTAGGGACTCGAATAGTTCGGCTGTTCTGGTTTTGTTCTTTACGGCTTCCGTCTTTGTCAGGGGGAACCACGCAGTCTTGCATATAGGTGGGCTACTAGGGGGTGGGTGCTTGTGGCGGGACGTTACCGGGACCTCTGGAAAGGCTGTGAGGTTTGATTCTTTTAAAAACGAGATGGGGTCGGAGAGGCAAGGAGTAGATCTCGGAGGGTATGCAGTGGGGTGGAGGAAGGCGGCTTTGGCTTGGGTGTAGGCGGGATTGTTTGGTTTGTGGCCTAGTTTTACAAGGTATTTTCCTGATAGCCAGCTTCTTCTAGTGGCTAGTGCTATCAGTAGACGCAAGGTCTACGCAGAAGTCATTAGACGAGATGACCGTTGGTGGGGGGTATATAAGAGGTCAGAGGACCTACAGCATGAATCTGTATTCTTGTTCCGTCTGGAAGTATTGGAGGTAGTCGTAAGTTGTCTTGTTTCTTGTTCGAGTTATTTGTGTGTGTTGTGGTTCCGTTGACGACTCCGCATATAAGATTTCCGTGGGAGTTGAGAGCTTGGATCCCAGGATGACTCAGAGGATGGATCTGCAGGCGGTATCGATCTTGGTTAGGTTGGATTTGCTGGTGTTGCCGTAAGCAATGAGGCCATAGTCCGTTTTACTTCGCACCAGTGTTTTGAAGAGCAGGATAAGGGTTTTGGTTGAGGGTCCGCATTTGGGGTTTGTAATTATAGAGAATAAGTTTTTGAGCTTGATGCAGTGGGCGTGGACGTGCTCTATGTGGGGTTTCCACAGAAGTTTCTGGTCGAACCAGATACCGAGGAATTTGAATTTGGATTTGGTTGGGATAGGGTGGCCATTTATGAATAGGAGGGGATCCGGGCCTGGTTTGTATGATCTCGAGAATACCACACATGCAGATTTGTCCGGCGCTAGTTTCAGCTTCCACTTGGAGCTCCATCGATGGACCTTGTCCAGGGCGGGTTGGATTGTGACCTCCGCATCAGATGGCTGCTTACAGGAGGCGGTAATGGTGACGTCGTCGGCGAAGAGATAGATTTTGGTCAGTGGGGATAGTTTAGGGAGGTCCGTTAGCATAATATTGAATAGAGTTGGGCTAAGGACTGCTCCTTGTGGGACCCCATTTTCGATACGGATGAACCGGGAGGACTGGCTACCAACTCTTACGCACAAGGATCTACCTGTTAGGAACTCTTGGAGGCAGGCGAGGATTGGGCCGGATATACCAAGTCTGGAAGATTTATATAACAGTCCTTGGGTCCAAACGGAGTCGTAGGCTTTGGAAATATCCAAGAATACGGCCACGGTGGATCTCTTCTTGCTGAAGTCTTGTTTGATGTGGGACTCCAGTTGGGTTATGTGGTCCGTGGTGCTGCAGCCCCTCCTGAAGCCTGCCTGTTCCCTGTTGATTAGACACTTGCATTCCAGGAACCACTGGATGCGGTTGGAAAGGATACGTTCCATAACTTTGCATAGGCAGGAGGTGAGAGAGATAGGTCGGTACGAGGAGGGATCGTCCGCCGGCTTATCCGGTTTTAGGAGGGGAATGATTATAGATTGTTTCCACTGAGGTGGGACAAAAGAATTGTTTAGGTGGGTATTAAAGAGGTGGTGGAGGTGGATTTTATTCTCTGGTGAAAGGCTGTTTAACATAATGTTGCTAATGCGGTCGGTACCAACAGCTTTACTTTTGGATTTGGGGAGGCACCGATCTATTTCGGCTGGGGTGATGGGGTCGTTGAGGATGGTATGGGAGGCAGATTGGATGCTAGACATAATGGCCTGTTGGAATTGGGGGTTAGGAGGTATGTTGGGTGGGAATACTTTGCTGAAGTGTTCGGCGAATATATCCGATTTCCTGAGGGGATCGTCGATAGAGACGCCGTCGACGGTGATGCTGGTGCCGTCCGGGGAGTGGTTCACCCCCCTGCCTGCCATACATTTCACGAATGACCACATCCGGGGTTGATCGTGAGAGCCGAGGTTTGAGATGAATGAGGTCCAAGCGTTTCTTTTGGCCTTTAGGATTACTTTTTTCTTATTTGCTTCCGCTCGGCTCCATTCCGATCTTAGGGTGGGAGAGAGAGGGGAGTCGCGCCATTTCCGGAAGGCTTTGCGGGCCGTTCTTACTGCGACTTTGCACGCGTCATTCCACCATGGTCTGCATTGGGTAACGCAATTTAGTGATGGGGGCTGGCTCAGTTTGAAGAACTTTGTGTTGGCGGCCTCGATGCTTCTGTTGAATGTTGAAGTAGCCTCCGCGGGGTCCGATATGGAGTGGAAATTAGCTTCAAGGAGTGAGTTGTGTATGAAGGCGTTCCAGTCGTTCCATTTTTTGTCGTTGGTGATCCATATGGGTGGTTGGCCCGTGTTGCGTGCTGGTGTGGCGTTTAGTACGATCGTGAGGGGGAGGTGGTCACTTCCCATATACTGACCGACAGATATGCTGGATGCTATTGCGAGGCTGGATGAGGCGATTGTTAGGTCGATGGTTGATGGCTTGCCTGAGCCTGGGTCGATCCTGGTACCGAGGTTGCGTGGGGTTAGGAGGCACATTGAGTTGCTGTTAAGTAACGCTTCCGCGATGGATCTGCCGGCCTTGTTGGACTGGGAGTCACTCTCCCACATGGTGTGGTGGCCGTTGAAGTCGCCACCTATTAGAGTTGGGTTTAGTCTGTTGAAGAGGTGCTCGACGTCAGCCACTTCGCAGTCGCCTTTGGGGACGTAGATAGAGATTAGGTCGATTTGGGAGTTATTAGATAGGAGGATGCTTGCACCAATAGCTTCAATGGTTGCTGAGGGGGTAAAACTGAAAGGTGAGAATCTGATGTTTTTCTTGATGAGAATTGCCACGCCTCCACCCGCTTTGTGGGGACGATCTTCCTTGAGGACGTGGTAGGATTTGAACAAAACATTAAAGTAGGGTTTCCAGTGCGTTTCACTGAGGAGAACAGTATCGGGGCAAACTGAGGAGAGGAACTGCCTGAATTCTTCTAGTTTGGCTTTCGTAAGCCCTCTGGCGTTCCACTGGACACATTTAAAGTTGTTGGGGGAAATTAGAGGGGGGTGGCTATACATTGGCGTTGAGAATCAAATCGGACGAGGTGTTTGCCCACGGAGTGTTGGGGTTGAGAAGATGATCCTCCCACTGACCATCCATGAGTGAGGAGGCAGGCATTGGAGACATTTGAGAAGCAGTGGAGTTAAGGTTGGTTTGTAGGTGGGTGAGGTGGCTAGGGGTAAGAGCTAGGGTTAGTTTGTTGAGGAGGAGGTCGATTTTGTCGAATCTATCGGCCTGCTGCGTTGCTACAATTGTCTGTGACGAGGCGATAGAGTCTAGCTTTTTCTCGAAACTCCCTACGGTTGCATTGGTGATAGCCAGGTCCTTCGCTAAGTTTTTGGTTGCTTCCTGGATCGTTGGGATGGAGACTTCTTTCAGGGTCTTCATCTCCAGCTGTAGGGCCTTGATCTGCTCCTGGAGGGTAGCGATGTCTTGGGTGTTGGAGTCATGGTGAGCTGGGATAAGGCCGGTGGGGGTGGGCGGACTGTGGTGGCCTCGTCTAGCCACGGAACTTTGGACCGCACTGAATCGTTCCCGTGCTTCCTTGACTGTGATCCCTTCCAGGAAGGCCATTTTTATTATTTGTTTCATCTCGGTATAGGCTGGGCAGGAGTAGCTGCCTGAGCCATGGGATTTGCTACCGCAGTTAATGCAAAAAGTGGCGCAAGGGTGATCCAGGTGCTGGGTCTTACCACAATTCCCACAGTTGGCAGACGATAGCGTGCATCTCGAGCTGGTGTGGCCTAATCGATGGCATTTTTTGCATTTGTATGGAGAGGGAATCGAAACCTGTACCCTGTAGCTCATGGCGGCTACGAAGACTCTGTCCGGGATGTCATCTAGGAATGTCAGGATGACGTTTTCCGAGGGGATGTGGGGGCTATCTCTCATGGGGAGGCGTTTGACGCAAGTGACATTCTGGTTGGAGAGGGCTTCGAGGAGTTCATCTTCGTGGTCCGAGGTGGGCACACCGAATATAATACCGTTCCTAATGGCTGCGGCGCTATTGGGTAGGGAACTTTTGATTTTCCGGCCGGCAATTTGTGAGATGCTGAGGAGGGAGGATTGTTGGGCTCTGCTAATGGGGTGATCTTAATGTCTCCACCTAGGAGGACTACGCTGTCTCTC
Source organism: Daphnia galeata (assembly GCA_030770115.1). Classification (NCBI taxonomy): domain Eukaryota; kingdom Metazoa; phylum Arthropoda; class Branchiopoda; order Diplostraca; family Daphniidae; genus Daphnia; species Daphnia galeata. Next base: position 3,281,578 of record CM061120.1, on the reverse strand, counting down.
GGCTCTCCATAAGTTGCGACAATTTCTTTCCCAAAGGCCTCGCGAGCTGTGATGGACATTTGTTTGAAGTTGGGACCATCGTCGGTTGTTTTAAGTATGACCGGGGTGAAATCGAAATCAGGATCACGAGGTCTTTTTGGGGGGCGGGTGTCGGCCATTGTTCCTTTGTGGGGTACGGGGGGCGTTACACTGTCGGAGATGGATATGCGTGGCGCGCTTAAGTTTGGCGATTCTATGCTATTGGAGGTGGGGACGGTTGGGAAAAATGCACTTGCAGCTGCTGATGCACACGTCTAGTCACTACCAAGGCTTGAACCGAACTCCCCGGGAGCTTATGATGGATCTTGACGATCTTCGAGGTGATGCTACTCATAAAATCTATGGTATTTGTTTTTAATTTTTACAAAAACACATTTGTGGGGACTTCCTTATTCTAAATTTGCAATAATTTTATGCTATTTGTTCTTAAAAATCCCATAGTAAGGTCCTAAAGTTTGGAAAAAGTCGAACCAAAATTTCAAGGAGCTTATGATGGATCTTTGATGATCTTCAAAGTGATGCTACTCATAAAATCTATGGTATTTGTTTTTAATTTTTACAAAAACACATTTGTGGGGACTTCCTTATTCTAAATTTGCAATAATTTTATGCTATTTGTTCTTCAAAATCCCATAGTAAGGTCCCAAAGTTTGGAAAAAGTTGAACCAAAATTTTAGGGAGCTTATGATGGATCTTGACGATCTTCGAGGTGATGCTACTCATAAAATCTATGGTATTTATTTTAATTTTTACAAAAACACATTTGTTGGGACTTCCTTATTCTAAATTTGCAATAATTTTATGCTATTTGTTCTTCAAAATCCCATAGTAAGGTCCCAAAGTTTGGAAAAAGTTGAACCAAAATTTTAGGGAGCTTATGATGGATCTTGACGATCTTCGAGGTGATGCTACTCATAAAATCTATGGTATTTATTTTAATTTTTACAAAAACACATTTGTTGGGACTTCCTTATTCTAAATTTGCAATAATTTTATGCTATTTGTTCTTCAAAATCCCATTGTATCTTGACAAAGTTTTGAAAAAATAGAACAAAAATTTCAAGGAGCTTATAATGGATCTTGATGATCTTCGAAGTGATGCTACTCATAAAATCTATGGTATTTGTTTTTAATTTTTACAAAAACACATTTGTGGGACTTCCTTATTCTAAATTTGCAATAATTTTATGCTATTTGTTCTTCAAAATCCCATAGTAAGGTCCCAAAGTTTGGAAAAAGTTGAACCAAAATTTCAAGGAGCTTATGATAGATCTTGATGATCTTCAAAGTGATGCTACTCATAAAATCTATGGTATTTGTTTTTAATTTTTACAAAAACACATTTGTGGGGACTTCCTTATTCTAAATTTGCAATAATTTTATGCTATTTGTTCTTCAAAATCCCATTGTATCTTGACAAAGTTTGGAAAAAATAGAACAAAAATTTCAAGGAGCTTATAATGGATCTTGATGATCTTCGAAGTGATGCTACTCATAAAATCTATGGTATTTGTTTTTAATTTTTACAAAAACACATTTGTTGGGACTTCCTTATTCTAAATTTGCAATAATTTTATGCTATTTGTTCTTCAAAATCCCAAAGTAAGGTCCCAAACTTTGGAAAAAGTTGAACCAAAATTTCAAGGAGCTTATCTTGATTGATCTTGACGATCTTCGAGGTGATGCTACTCATAAAATCTATGGTATTTGTTTTAAATTTTTACAAAAACACATTTGTGGGGACTTCCTTATTCTAAATTTGCAACAATTTTATGCTATTTGTTCTTCAAAATCCCATTGTATCTTGACAAAGTTTGGAAAAAATAGAACAAAAATTTCAACGAGCTTATAATGGATCTTGATGATCTTCGAAGTGATGCTACTCATAAAATCTATGGTATTTGTTTTTAATTTTTAAAAAAATACATTTGTGGGACTTCCTTATTCTAAATTTGCAATAATTTTATGCTATTTGTTCTTCGAAATCCCATAGTAAGGTCCCAAAGTTTGGAAAAAGTTGAAACAAAATTTCAAGGAGCTTATGATGGATCTTGACGATCTTCGAGGTGATGCTACTCATAAAATCTATGGTATTTGTTTTAAATTTTTACAAAAACACATTTGTGGGGACTTTCTTATTCTAAATTTGCAATAATTTTATGCTATTTGTTCTTCAAAATCCCATAGTAAGGTCCCAAAGTTTGGAAAAAGTTGAACCAAAATTTTAGGGAGCTTATGATGGATCTTGACGATCTTCGAGGTGATGCTACTCATAAAATCTATGGTATTTATTTTAATTTTTACAAAAACACATTTGTTGGGACTTCCTTATTCTAAATTTGCAATAATTTTATGCTATTTGTTCTTCAAAATCCCATTGTATCTTGACAAAGTTTTGAAAAAATAGAACAAAAATTTCAAGGAGCTTATAATGGATCTTGATGATCTTCGAAGTGATGCTACTCATAAAATCTATGGTATTTGTTTTTAATTTTTACAAAAACACATTTGTGGGACTTCCTTATTCTAAATTTGCAATAATTTTATGCTATTTGTTCTTCAAAATCCCATAGTAAGGTCCCAAAGTTTGGAAAAAGTTGAACCAAAATTTCAAGGAGCTTATGATAGATCTTGATGATCTTCAAAGTGATGCTACTCATAAAATCTATGGTATTTGTTTTTAATTTTTACAAAAACACATTTGTGGGGACTTCCTTATTCTAAATTTGCAATAATTTTATGCTATTTGTTCTTCAAAATCCCATTGTATCTTGACAAAGTTTGGAAAATATAGAACAAAAATTTCATTACTCATAAAATCTATGGTATTTGTTTTTAATTTTTACAAAAACACATTTGTTGGGACTTCCTTATTCTAAATTTGCAATAATTTTATGCTATTTGTTCTTCAAAATCCCAAAGTAAGGTCCCAAACTTTGGAAAAAGTTGAACCAAAATTTCAAGGAGCTTATCTTGATTGATCTTGACGATCTTCGAGGTGATGCTACTCATAAAATCTATGGTATTTGTTTTAAATTTTTACAAAAACACATTTGTGGGGACTTCCTTATTCTAAATTTGCAACAATTTTATGCTATTTGTTCTTCAAAATCCCATTGTATCTTGACAAAGTTTGGAAAAAATAGAACAAAAATTTCAACGAGCTTATAATGGATCTTGATGATCTTCGAAGTGATGCTACTCATAAAATCTATGGTATTTGTTTTTAATTTTTAAAAAAATACATTTGTGGGACTTCCTTATTCTAAATTTGCAATAATTTTATGCTATTTGTTCTTCGAAATCCCATAGTAAGGTCCCAAAGTTTGGAAAAAGTTGAAACAAAATTTCAAGGAGCTTATGATGGATCTTGACGATCTTCGAGGTGATGCTACTCATAAAATCTATGGTATTTGTTTTAAATTTTTACAAAAACACATTTGTGGGGACTTTCTTATTCTAAATTTGCAATAATTTTATGCTATTTGTTCTTCAAAATCCCATAGTAAGGTCCCAAAGTTTGGAAAAAGTTGAACCAAAATTTTAGGGAGCTTATGATGGATCTTGACGATCTTCGAGGTGATGCTACTCATAAAATCTATGGTATTTATTTTAATTTTTACAAAAACACATTTGTTGGGACTTCCTTATTCTAAATTTGCAATAATTTTATGCTATATGTTCTTCAAAATCCCATTGTATCTTGACAAAGTTTTGAAAAAATAGAACAAAAATTTCAAGGAGCTTATAATGGATCTTGATGATCTTCGAAGTGATGCTACTCATAAAATCTATGGTATTTGTTTTTTAATTTTTACAAAAACACATTTGTGGGACTTCCTTATTCTAAATTTGCAATAATTTTATGCTATTTGTTCTTCAAAATCCCATAGTAAGGTCCCAAAGTTTGGAAAAAGTTGAACCAAAATTTCAAGGAGCTTATGATAGATCTTGATGATCTTCAAAGTGATGCTACTCATAAAATCTATGGTATTTGTTTTTAATTTTTACAAAAACACATTTGTGGGGACTTCCTTATTCTAAATTTGCAATAATTTTATGCTATTTGTTCTTCAAAATCCCATTGTATCTTGACAAAGTTTGGAAAATATAGAACAAAAATTTCATTACTCATAAAATCTATGGTATTTGTTTTTAATTTTTACAAAAACACATTTGTTGGGACTTCCTTATTCTAAATTTGCAATAATTTTATGCTATTTGTTCTTCAAAATCCCAAAGTAAGGTCCCAAACTTTGGAAAAAGTTGAACCAAAATTTCAAGGAGCTTATCTTGATTGATCTTGACGATCTTCGAGGTGATGCTACTCATAAAATCTATGGTATTTGTTTTAAATTTTTACAAAAACACATTTGTGGGGACTTCCTTATTCTAAATTTGCAACAATTTTATGCTATTTGTTCTTCAAAATCCCATTGTATCTTGACAAAGTTTGGAAAAAATAGAACAAAAATTTCAACGAGCTTATAATGGATCTTGATGATCTTCGAAGTGATGCTACTCATAAAATCTATGGTATTTGTTTTTAATTTTTTAAAAAATACATTTGTGGGACTTCCTTATTCTAAATTTGCAATAATTTTATGCTATTTGTTCTTCAAAATCCCATAGTAAGGTCCCAAAGTTTGGAAAAAGTTGAACCAAAATTTCAAGGAGCTTATGATAGATCTTGATGATCTTCAAAGTGATGCTACTCATAAAATCTATGGTATTTGTTTTTAATTTTTACAAAAACACATTTGTGGGGACTTCCTTATTCTTACTTTGCAATAATTTTATGCTATTTGTTCTTAAAAATCCCATAGTAAGGTCACAAAGTTTGGAAAAAGTTGAAACAAAATCCCAAGGAGCTTATGATGGATCTTGACGATCTTCGAGGTGATGCTACTCATAAAATCTATGGTTTTTGTTTTTAAGTTTTACAAAACACATTTGTGGGGACTTCCTTATTCTAAATTTGCAATAATTTTATGCTATTTGTTCTTCAAAATCCCATAGTAATGTCCCAAAGTTTGGAAAAAGTTGAACCAAAATTTCAAGGAGCTTATGATGGATCTTGACGATCTTCGAGGTAATGCTACTCATAAAATCTATGGTATTTGTTTTTAAGTTTTACAAAACACATTTTTGGGGACTTCCTTATTCTAAATTTGCAATAATTTTATGCTATTTGTTCTTCAAAATCCCATAGTAAGGTCCCAAAGTTTGGAAAAAGTTGAACCAAAATTTTAGGGAGCTTATGATGGATCTTGACGATCTTCGAGGTGATGCTTCTCATAAAATCTATGGTATTTGTTTTTAATTTTTACAAAAACACATGTGTGGGGACTTCCTTATTCTAAATTTGCAATAATTTTAGCTATTTGTTCTTCAAAATCCCATTGTATCTTGACAAAGTTTGGAAAAAATAGAACAAAAATTTCAAGGAGCTTATGATGAATCTTGACGATCTTCGAGGTGATGCTACTCATAAAATCTATGGTATTTGTTTTTAATTTTTACAAAAACACATTTGTTGGGACTTCTTTATTCTAAATTTGCAATAATTTTATGCTATTTGTTCTTCAAAATCCCAAAGTAAGGTCCCAAACTTTGGAAAAAGTTGAACCAAAATTTCAAGGAGCTTATCTTGATTGATCTTGACGATCTTCGAGGTGATGCTTCTCATAAAATCTATGGTATTTGTTTTTAATTTTTACAAAAACACATTTATGGGGACTTCCTTATTCTGAATTTGCAACAATTTTATGCTATTTGTTCTTCAAAATCCCATTGTATCTTGACAAAGTTTGGAAAAAATAGAACAAAAATTTCAAGGAGCTTATAATGGATCTTGATGATCTTCGAAGTGATGCTACTCATAAAATCTATGGTATTTGTTTTTAATTTTTACAAAAACACATTTGTGGGACTTCCTTATTCTAAATTTGCAATAATTTTATGCTATTTGTTCTTCAAAATCCCATAGTAAGGTCCCAAAGTTTGGAAAAATTTGAACCAAAATTTCAAGGAGCTTATGATAGATCTTGATGATCTTCAAAGTGATGCTACTCATAAAATCTATGGTATTTGTTTTTAATTTTTACAAAAACACATTTGTGGGGACTTCCTTATTCTAAATTTGCAATAATTTTATGCTATTTGTTCTTAAAAATCCCATAGTAAGGTCACAAAGTTTGGAAAAAGTTGAACCAAAATTTCAAGGAGCTTATGATGGATCTTGACGATCTTCGAGGTGATGCTACTCATAAAATCTATGGTTTTTGTTTTTAAGTTTTACAAAACACATTTGTGGGGACTTCCTTATTCTAAAATTGCAATAATTTTATGCTATTTGTTCTTCAAAATCCCATAGTAAGGTCCCAAAGTTTGGAAAAAGTTGAACCAAAATTTCAAGGAGCTTATGATGGATCTTGACGATCTTCGAGGTGATGCTACTCATAAAATCTATGGTATTTGTTTTTAAGTTTTACAAAACACATTTTTGGGGACTTCCTTATTCTAAATTTGCAATAATTTTATGCTATTTGTTTTTCAAAATCCCATAGTAAGGTCCCAAAGTTTGGAAAAAGTTGAACCAAAATTTTAGGGAGCTTATGATGGATCTTGACGATCTTCGAGGTGATGCTACTCATAAAATCTATGGCATTTGTTTTTAATTTTTACAAAAACACATTTGTGGGGACTTCCTTATTCTAAATTTGCAATAATTTTATGCTATTTGTTCTTCAAAATCCCATAGTAAGGTCCTAAAGTTTGGAAAAAGTAGAACCAAAATTTCAAGGAGCTTATGATGGATCTTTGATGATCTTCAAAGTGATGCTACTCATAAAATCTATGGTATTTGTTTTTAATTTTTACAAAAACAAATTTGTGTGGACTTCCTTATTCTAAATTTGCAATAATTTTATGCTATTTGTTCTTCAAAATCCCATAGTAAGGTCCCAAAGTTTGGAAAAAGTTGAACCAAAATTTCAAGGAGCGTATGATGGATCTTGACGATCTTCGAGGTGATGCTTCTCATAAAATCTATGGTATTTGTTTTTAATTTAAAAAAAAACACATTTGTGGGTACTTCCTTATTCTAAATTTGCAATAATTTTAGCTATTTGTTCTTCAAAATCCCATTGTATCTTGACAAAGTTTGGAAAAAATAGAACAAAAATTTCAAGGAGCTTATGATGGATCTTGACGATCTTCGAGGTGATGCTTCTCATAAAATCTATGGTATTTGTTTTTAATTTTTACAAAAACACATTTGTTGGGACTTCTTTATTCTAAATTTGCAATAATTTTATGCTATTTGTTCTTCAAAATCCCAAAGTAAGGTCCCAAACTTTGGAAAAAGTTGAACCAAAATTTCAAGGAGCTTATCTTGATTGATCTTGACGATCTTCGAGGTGATGCTACTCATAAAATCTATGGTATTTGTTTTTAATTTTTACAAAAACACATTTGTGGGGACTTCCTTGTTCTAAATTTGCAACAATTTTATGCTATTTGTTCTTCAAAATCCCATTGTATCTTGACAAAGTTTGGAAAAAATAGAACAAAAATTTCAAGGAGCTTATAATGGATCTTGATGATCTTCGAAGTGATGCTACTCATAAAATCTATGGTATTTGTTTTTAATTTTTACAAAAACACATTTGTGGGACTTCCTTATTCTAAATTTGCAATAATTTTATGCTTTTTGTTCTTCAAAATCCCATAGTAAGGTCCCAAAGTTTGGAAAAAGTTGAACCAAAATTTCAAGGAGCTTATGATAGATCTTGATGATCTTCAAAGTGATGCTACTCATAAAATCTATGGTATTTGTTTTTAGTTTTTTCAAAAACACATTTGTGGGGACTTCCTTATTCTAAATTTGCAATAATTTTATGCTATTTGTTCTTAAAAATCCCATAGTAAGGTCACAAAGTTTGGAAAAAGTTGAACCAAAATTTCAAGGAGCTTATGATGGATCTTGACGATCTTCGAGGTGATGCTACTCATAAAATCTATGGTTTTTGTTTTTAAGTTTTACAAAACACATTTGTGGGGACTTCCTTATTCTAAATTTGCAATAATTTTATGCTATTTGTTCTTCAAAATCCCATAGTAATGTCCCAAAGTTTGGAAAAAGTTGAACCAAAATTTCAAGGAGCTTATGATGGATCTTGACGATCTTCGAGGTGATGCTACTCATAAAATCTATGGTATTTGTTTTTAAGTTTTACAAAACACATTTGTGGGGACTTCCTTATTCTAAATTTGCAATAATTTTATGCTATTTGTTCTTCAAAATCCCATAGTAAGGTCCCAAAGTTTGGAAAAAGTTGAACCAAAATTTTAGGGAGCTTATGATGGATCTTGACGATCTTCGAGGTGATGCTACTCATAAAATCTATGGTATTTGTTTTTAATTTTTACAAAAACACATTTGTGGGGACTTCCTTATTCTAAATTTGCAACAATTTTATGCTATTTGTTCTTCAAAATCCCATTGTATCTTGACAAAGTTTGGAAAAAATAGAACAAAAATTTCAAGGAGCTTATAATGGATCTTGATGATCTTCGAAGTGATGCTACTCATAAAATCTATGGTATTTGTTTTTAATTTTTACAAAAACACATTTGTGGGACTTCCTTATTCTAAATTTGCAATAATTTTATGCTATTTGTTCTTCAAAATCCCATAGTAAGGTCCCAAAGTTTGGAAAAAGTTGAACCAAAATTTCAAGGAGCTTATGATAGATCTTGATGATCTTCAAAGTGATGCTACTCATAAAATCTATGGTATTTGTTTTTAATTTTTACAAAAACACATTTGTGGGGACTTCCTTATTCTAAATTTGCAATAATTTTATGCTATTTGTTCTTAAAAATCCCATAGTAAGGTCACAAAGTTAGGAAAAAGTTGAACCAAAATTTCAAGGAGCTTATGATGGATCTTGACGATCTTCGAGGTGATGCTACTCATAAAATCTATGGTTTTTGTTTTTAAGTTTTACAAAACACATTTGTGGGGACTTCCTTATTCTAAATTTGCAATAATTTTATGCTATTTGTTCTTCAAAATCCCATAGTAATGTCCCAAAGTTTGGAAAAAGTTGAACCAAAATTTCAAGGAGCTTATGATGGATCTTGACGATCTTCGAGGTGATGCTACTCATAAAATCTATGGTATTTGTTTTTAAGTTTTACAAAACACATTTGTGGGGACTTCCTTATTCTAAATTTGCAATAATTTTATGCTATTTGTTCTTCAAAATCCCATAGTAAGGTCCTAAAGTTTGGAAAAAGTTGAACCAAAATTTCAAGGAGCTTATGATGGATCTTTGATGATCTTCAAAGTGATGCTACTCATAAAATCTATGGTATTTGTTTTTAATTTTTACAAAAACACATTTGTGGGGACTTCCTTATTCTAAATTTGCAATAATTTTATGCTATTTGTTCTTCAAAATCCCATAGTAAGGTCCCAAAGTTTGGAAAAAGTTGAACCAAAATTTCAAGGAGCTTATGATGGATCTTGACGATCTTCGAGGTGATGCTACTCATAAAATCTATGGTATTTGTTTTTAATTTTTACAAAAACACATTTGTTGGGACTTCCTTATTCTAAATTTGCAATAATTTTATGCTATTTGTTCTTAAAAATCCCATAGTAAGGTCAAAAAGTTTGGAAAAAGTTGAACCAAAATTTCAAGGAGCTTATGATGGATCTTGATGATCTTCAAAGTGATGCTACTCTTAAAATCTATAGTATTTGTTTTTGATTTTTACAAAAAACACATTTGTGGGGACTTCCTTATTCTAAATTTGCAATAATTTTATGCTATTTGGTCTTCAAAATCCCATTGTATTTTGACAAAGTTTGGAAAAAATAGAAGAAAAATTTCAAGGAGCTTAGAATGGATCTTGATGATCTTCGAAGTGATGCTACTCATAAAATCTATGGTATTTGTTTTTAATTTTTACAAAAACACATTTGTGGGGACTGCTTTATTCTAAATTTGCAATAATTTTATGCTATTTGTTCTTCAAAATCCCAAAGTAAGGTCCCAAACTTTGGAAAAAGTTGAACCAAAATTTCAAGGAGCTTATCTTGATTGATCTTGACGATCTTCGAGGTGATGCTACTCATAAAATCTATGGTATTTGTTTTTATTTTTTACAAAAACACATTTGTTGGGACTTCCTTATTCTAAATTTGCAATAATTTTATGCTATTTGTTCTTAAAAATCCCATAGTAAGGTCCTAAAGTTTGGAAAAAGTTGAACCAAAATTTCAAGGAGCTTATGATGGATCTTTGATGATCTTCAAAGTGATGCTACTCATAAAATCTATGGTATTTGTTTTTAATTTTTACAAAAACACATTTGTGGGGACTTCCTTATTCTAAATTTGCAATAATTTTATGCTATTTGTTCTTCAAAATCCCATTGTATCTTGACAAAGTTTGGAAAAAATAGAACAAAAAATTTCAAGGAGCTTATAATGGATCTTGATGATCTTCGAAGTGATGCTACTCATAAAATCTATGGTATTTGTTTTTAATTTTTACAAAAACACATTTGTGGGACTTCCTTATTCTAAATTTGCAATAATTTTATGCTATTTTTTCTTCAAAATCCCATAGTAAGGTCCCAAAGTTTGGAAAAAGTTGAACCAAAATTTCAAGGAGCTTATGATAGATCTTGATGATCTTCAAAGTGATGCTACTCATAAAATCTATGGTATTTGTTTTTAATTTTTACAAAAACACATTTGTTGGGACTTCCTTATTCTAAATTTGCAATAATTTTATGCTATATGTTCTTCAAAATCCCATTGTATCTTGACAAAGTTTGGAAAAAATAGAACAAAAATTTCAAGGAGCTTATAATGGATCTTGATGATCTTCGAAGTGATGCTACTCATAAAATCTATGGTATTTGTTTTTAATTTTTACAAAAACACATTTGTGGGGACTTCCTTATTCTAAATTTGCAATAATTTTATGCTATTTGTTCTTCAAAATCCCATAGTAAGGTCCCAAAGTTTGGAAAAAGTTGAACCAAAATTTCAAGGAGCTTTGATTGATCTTGACGATCTTCGAGGTGATGCTACTCATAAAATCTATGGTATTTGTTTTTATTTTTTACAAAAACACATTTGTTGGGACTTCCTTATTCTAAATTTGCAATAATTTTATGCCATTTGTTCTTAAAAATCCCATAGTAAGGTCCTAAAGTTTGGAAAAAGTTGAACCAAAATTTCAAGGAGCTTATGATGGATCTTTGATGATCTTCAAAGTGATGCTACTCATAAAATCTATGGTATTTGTTTTTAATTTTTACAAAAACACATTTGTGGGGACTTCCTTATTCTAAATTTGCAATAATTTTATGCTATTTGTTCTTCAAAATCCCATTGTATCTTGACAAAGTTTGGAAAAAATAGAACAAAAATTTCAAGGAGCTTATAATGGATCTTGATGATCTTCGAAGTGATGCTACTCATAAAATCTATGGTATTTGTTTTTAATTTTTACAAAAACACATTTGTGGGACTTCCTTATTCTAAATTTGCAATAATTTTATGCTATTTGTTCTTCAAAATCCCATAGTAAGGTCCCAAAGTTTGGAAAAAGTTGAACCAAAATTTTAGGGAGCTTATGATGGATCTTGACGATCTTCGAGGTAATGCTACTCATAAAATCTATGGTATTTGTTTTTAATTTTTACAAAAACACATTTGTGGGGACTTCCTTATTCTAAATTTGCAATAATTTTATGCTATTTGTTCTTCAAAATCCCATAGTAAGGTCCTAAAGTTTGGAAAAAGTTGAACCAAAATTTCAAGGAGCTTATGATGGATCTTTGATGATCTTCAAAGTGATGCTACTCATAAAATCTATGGTATTTGTTTTTAATTTTTACAAAAACACATTTGTGGGGACTTCCTTATTCTAAATTTGCAATAATTTTATGCTATTTGTTCTTCAAAATCCCAAAGTAAGGTCCCAAAGTTTGTAAAAAGTTGAACCAAAATTTCAAGGAGCTTATGATGGATCTTGACGATCTTCGAGGTGATGCTACTCATAAAATCTATGGTATTTGTTTTTAATTTTTACAAAAACACATTTGTTGGGACTTCCTTATTCTAAATTTGCAATAATTTTGTGCTATTTGTTCTTAAAAATCCCATAGTAAGGTCAAAAAGTTTGGAAAAAGTTGAACCAAAATTTCAAGGAGCTTATGATGGATCTTGATGATCTTCAAAGTGATGCTACTCTTAAAATCTATAGTATTTGTTTTTGATTTTTACAAAAACACATTTGTGGGGACTTCCTTATTCTAAATTTGCAATAATTTTATGCTATTTGGTCTTCAAAATCCCATTGTATTTTGACAAAGTTTGGAAAAAATAGAAGAAAAATTTCAAGGAGCTTAGAATGGATCTTGATGATCTTCGAAGTGATGCTACTCATAAAATCTATGGTATTTGTTTTTAATTTTTACAAAAACACATTTGTGGGGACTGCTTTATTCTAAATTTGCAATAATTTTATGCTATTTGTTCTTCAAAATCCCAAAGTAAGGTCCCAAACTTTGGAAAAAGTTGAACCAAAATTTCAAGGAGCTTATCTTGATTGATCTTGACGATCTTCGAGGTGATGCTACTCATAAAATCTATGGTATTTGTTTTTATTTTTTACAAAAACACATTTGTTGGGACTTCCTTATTCTAAATTTGCAATAATTTTATGCTATTTGTTCTTAAAAATCCCATAGTAAGGTCCTAAAGTTTGGAAAAAGTTGAACCAAAATTTCAAGGAGCTTATGATGGATCTTTGATGATCTTCAAAGTGATGCTACTCATAAAATCTATGGTATTTGTTTTTAATTTTTACAAAAACACATTTGTGGGGACTTCCTTATTCTAAATTTGCAATAATTTTATGCTATTTGTTCTTCAAAATCCCATTGTATCTTGACAAAGTTTGGAAAAAATAGAACAAAAAATTTCAAGGAGCTTATAATGGATCTTGATGATCTTCGAAGTGATGCTACTCATAAAATCTATGGTATTTGTTTTTAATTTTTACAAAAACACATTTGTGGGACTTCCTTATTCTAAATTTGCAATAATTTTATGCTATTTTTTCTTCAAAATCCCATAGTAAGGTCCCAAAGTTTGGAAAAAGTTGAACCAAAATTTCAAGGAGCTTATGATAGATCTTGATGATCTTCAAAGTGATGCTACTCATAAAATCTATGGTATTTGTTTTTAATTTTTACAAAAACACATTTGTTGGGACTTCCTTATTCTAAATTTGCAATAATTTTATGCTATATGTTCTTCAAAATCCCATTGTATCTTGACAAAGTTTGGAAAAAATAGAACAAAAATTTCAAGGAGCTTATAATGGATCTTGATGATCTTCGAAGTGATGCTACTCATAAAATCTATGGTATTTGTTTTTAATTTTTACAAAAACACATTTGTGGGGACTTCCTTATTCTAAATTTGCAATAATTTTATGCTATTTGTTCTTCAAAATCCCAAAGTAAGGTCCCAAAGTTTGGAAAAAGTTGAACCAAAATTTCAAGGAGCTTATCTTGATTGATCTTGACGATCTTCGAGGTGATGCTGCTCATAAAATCTATGGTATTTGTTTTTATTTTTTACAAAAACACATTTGTTGGGACTTCCTTATTCTAAATTTGCAATAATTTTATGCCATTTGTTCTTAAAAATCCCATAGTAAGGTCCCAAAGTTTGGAAAAAGTTGAACCAAAATTTCAAGGAGCTTATGATGGATCTTTGATGATCTTCAAAGTGATGCTACTCATAAAATCTATGGTATTTGTTTTTAATTTTTACAAAAACACATTTGTGGGGACTTCCTTATTCTAAATTTGCAATAATTTTATGCTATTTGTTCTTCAAAATCCCATTGTATCTTGACAAAGTTTGGAAAAAATAGAACAAAAATTTCAAGGAGCTTATAATGGATCTTGATGATCTTCGAAGTGATGCTACTCATAAAATCTATGGTATTTGTTTTTAATTTTTACAAAAACACATTTGTGGGACTTCCTTATTCTAAATTTGCAATAATTTTATGCTATTTGTTCTTCAAAATCCCATAGTAAGGTCCCAAAGTTTGGAAAAAGTTGAACCAAAATTTCAAGGAGCTTATGATAGGTCTTGATGATCTTCAAAGTGATGCTACTCATAAAATCTATGGTATTTGTTTTTAATTTTTACAAAAACACATTTGTGGGGACTTCCTTATTCTAAATTTGCAATAATTTTATGCTATTTGTTCTTCAAAATCCCATTGTATCTTGACAAAGTTTGGAAAAAATAGAACAAAAATTTCAAGGAGCTTATGATGGATCTTGACGATCTTCGAGGTGATGCTACTCATAAAATCTATGGTATTTGTTTTTAATTTTTACAAAAACACATTTGTTGGGACTTCTTTATTCTAAATTTGTAATAATTTTATGCTATTTGTTCTTCAAAATCCCAAAGTAAGGTCCCAAACTTTGGAAAAAGTTGAACCAAAATTTCAAGGAGCTTATCTTGATTGATCTTGACGATCTTCGAGGTGATGCTACTCATAAAATCTATGGTATTTGTTTTTAATTTTTACAAAAACACATTTGTGGGGACTTCCTTATTCTAAATTTGCAACAATTTTATGCTATTTGTTCTTCAAAATCCCATTGTATCTTGACAAAGTTAGGAAAAAATAGAACAAAAATTTCAAGGAGCTTATAATGGATCTTGATGATCTTCGAAGTGATGCTACTCATAAAATCTATGGTATTTGTTTTTAATTTTTACAAAAACACATTTGTGGGACTTCCTTATTCTAAATTTGCAATAATTTTATGCTATTTGTTCTTCAAAATCCCATAGTAAGGTCCCAAAGTTTGGAAAAAGTTGAACCAAAATTTCAAGGAGCTTATGATAGATCTTGATGATCTTCAAAGTGATGCTACTCATAAAATCTATGGTATTTGTTTTTAATTTTTACAAAAACACATTTGTGGGACTTCCTTATTCTAAATTTGCAATAATTTTATGCTATTTGTTCTTCAAAATCCCATAGTAAGGTCCCAAAGTTTGGAAAAAGTTGAACCAAAATTTCAAGGAGCTTATGATAGATCTTGATGATCTTCAAAGTGATGCTACTCATAAAATCTATGGTATTTGTTTTTAATTTTTACAAAAACACATTTGTGGGACTTCCTTATTCTAAATTTGCAATAATTTTATGCTATTTGTTCTTCAAAATCCCATAGTAAGGTCCCAAAGTTTGGAAAAAGTTGAACCAAAATTTCAAGGAGCTTATGATAGATCTTGATGATCTTCAAAGTGATGCTACTCATAAAATCTATGGTATTTGTTTTTAATTTTTACAAAAACACATTTGTGGGGACTTCCTTATTCTAAATTTGCAATAATTTTATGCTATTTGTTCTTAAAAATCCCATAGTAAGGTCAGAAAGTTTGGAAAAAGTTGAACCAAAATTTCAAGGAGCTTATGATGGATCTTGACGATCTTCGAGGTGATGCTACTCATAAAATCTATGGTTTTTGTTTTTAAGTTTTACAAAATACATTTGTGTGGACTTCCTTATTCTAAATTTGCAATAATTTTATGCTATTTGTTCTTCAAAATCCCATAGTAATGTCCCAAAGTTTGGAAAAAGTTGAACCAAAATTTCAAGGAGCTTATGATGGATCTTGACGATCTTCGAGGTGATGCTACTCATAAAATCTATGGTATTTGTTTTTAAGTTTTACAAAACACATTTGTGGGGACTTCCTTATTCTAAATTTGCAATAATTTTATGCTATTTGTTCTTCAAAATCCCATAGTAAGGTCCCAAAGTTTGGAAAAAGTTGAACCAAAATTTTAGGAAGCTTATGATGGATCTTGACGATCTTCGAGGTGATGCTACTCATAAAATCTATGGTATTTGTTTTTAATTTTTACAAAAACACATTTGTGGGGACTTCCTTATTCTAAATTTGCAATAATTTTATGCTATTTGTTCTTCAAAATCCCATAGTAAGGTCTTAAAGTTTCGAAAAAGTTGAACCAAAATTTCAAGGAGCTTATGATGGATCTTTGATGATCTTCAAAGTGATGCTACTCATAAAATCTATGGTATTTGTTTTTAATTTTTACAAAAACACATTTGTGGGGACTTCCTTATTCTAAATTTGCAATAATTTTATGCTATTTGTTCTTCAAAATCCCATAGTAAGGTCCCAAAGTTTGGAAAAAGTTGAACCAAAATTTCAAGGAGCTTATGATGGATCTTGACGATCTTCGAGGAGATGCTACTCATAAAATCTATGGTATTTGTTTTTAATTTTTACAAAAACACATTTGTTGACACTTCCTTATTCTAAATTTGCAATAATTTTATGCTATTTGTTCTTCAAAATCCCATTGTATCTTGACAAAGTTTGGAAAAAATAGAACAAAAATTTCAAGGAGCTTATGATGGATCTTGACGATCTTCGAGGTGATGCTACTCATAAAATCTATGGTATTTGTTTTTAATTTTTACAAAAACACATTTGTTGGGACTTCTTTATTCTAAATTTGTAATAATTTTATGCTATTTGTTCTTCAAAATCCCAAAGTAAGGTCCCAAACTTTGGAAAAAGTTGAACCAAAATTTCAAGGAGCTTATCTTGATTGATCTTGACGATCTTCGAGGTGATGCTACTCATAAAATCTATGGTATTTGTTTTTAATTTTTACAAAAACACATTTGTGGGGACTTCCTTATTCTAAATTTGCAACAATTTTATGCTATTTGTTCTTCAAAATCCCATAGTAAGGTCCTAAAGTTTGGAAAAAGTTGAACCAAAATTTCAAGGAGCTTATGATGGATCTTTGATGATCTTCAAAGTGATGCTACTCATAAAATCTATGGTATTTGTTTTTAATTTTTACAAAAACACATTTGTGGGGACTTCCTTATTCTAAATTTGCAATAATTTTATGCTATTTGTTCTTCAAAATCCCATAGTAAGGTCCCAAAGTTTGGAAAAAGTTGAACCAAAATTTCAAGGAGCTTATGATGGATCTTGACGATCTTCGAGGTGATGCTACTCATAAAATCTATGGTATTTGTTTTTAATTTTTACAAAAACACATTTGTTGGGACTTCCTTATTCTAAATTTGCAATAATTTTGTGCTATTTGTTCTTAAAAATCCCATAGTAAGGTCAAAAAGTTTGGAAAAAGTTGAACCAAAATTTCAAGGAGCTTATGATGGATCTTGATGATCTTCAAAGTGATGCTACTCTTAAAATCTATAGTATTTGTTTTTGATTTTTACAAAAACACATTTGTGGGGACTTCCTTATTCTAAATTTGCAATAATTTTATGCTATTTGTTCTTAAAAATCCCATAGTAAGGTCAGAAAGTTTGGAAAAAGTTGAACCAAAATTTCAAGGAGCTTATGATGGATCTTGACGATCTTCGAGGTGATGCTACTCATAAAATCTATGGTTTTTGTTTTTAAATTTTACAAAATACATTTGTGGGGACTTCCTTATTCTAAATTTGCAATAATTTTATGCTATTTGTTCTTCAAAATCCCATAGTAAGGTCCCAAAGTTTGGAAAAAGTTGAACCAAAATTTCAAGGAGCTTATGATGGATCTTGACGATCTTCGAGGTGATGCTACTCATAAAATCTATGGTATTTGTTTTTAAGTTTTACAAAACACATTTGTGGGGACTTCCTTATTCTAAATTTGCAATAATTTTATGCTATTTGTTCTTCAAAATCCCATAGTAAGGTCCCAAAGTTTGGAAAAAGTTGAACCAAAATTTTAGGAAGCTTATGATGGATCTTGACGATCTTCGAGGTGATGCTACTCATAAAATCTATGGTATTTGTTTTTAATTTTTACAAAAACACATTTGTGGGGACTTCCTTATTCTAAATTTGCAATAATTTTATGCTATTTGTTCTTCAAAATCCCATAGTAAGGTCTTAAAGTTTGGAAAAAGTTGAACCAAAATTTCAAGGAGCTTATGATGGATCTTTGATGATCTTCAAAGTGATGCTACTCATAAAATCTATGGTATTTGTTTTTAATTTTTACAAAAACACATTTGTGGGGACTTCCTTATTCTAAATTTGCAATAATTTTATGCTATTTGTTCTTCAAAATCCCATAGTAAGGTCCCAAAGTTGGGAAAAAGTTGAACCAAAATTTCAAGGAGCTTATGATGGATCTTGACGATCTTCGAGGAGATGCTACTCATAAAATCTATGGTATTTGTTTTTAATTTTTACAAAAACACATTTGTTGACACTTCCTTATTCTAAATTTGCAATAATTTTATGCTATTTGTTCTTAAAAATCCCATAGTAAGGTCAAAAAGTTTGGAAAAAGTTGAACCAAAATTTCAAGGAGCTTATAATGGATCTTGATGATCTTCAAAGTGATGCTACTCATAAAATCTATAGTATTTGTTTTTGATTTTTACAAAAACACATTTGTGGGGACTTCCTTATTCTAAATTTGCAATAATTTTATGCTATTTGGTCTTCAAAATCCCATTGTATTTTGACAAAGTTTGGAAAAAATAGAAGAAAAATTTCAAGGAGCTTAGAATGGATCTTGATGATCTTCGAAGTGATGCTACTCATAAAATCTATGGTATTTGTTTTTAATTTTTACAAAAACACATTTGTGGGGACTGCTTTATTCTAAATTTGCAATAATTTTATGCTATTTGTTCTTCAAAATCCCAAAGTAAGGTCCCAAACTTTGGAAAAAGTTGAACCAAAATTTCAAGGAGCTTATCTTGATTGATCTTGACGATCTTCGAGGTGATGCTACTCATAAAATCTATGGTATTTGTTTTTAATTTTTACAAAAACACATTTGTGGGGACTTCCTTATTCTAAATTTGCAATAATTTTATGCTATTTGTTCTTCAAAATCCCATTGTATCTTGACAAAGTTTGGAAAAAATAGAACAAAAATTTCAAGGAGCTTATAATGGATCTTGATGATCTTCGAAGTGATGCTACTCATAAAATCTATGGTATTTGTTTTTAATTTTTACAAAAACACATTTGTGGGACTTCCTTATTCTAAATTTGCAATAATTTTATGCTATTTGTTCTTCAAAATCCCATAGTAAGGTCCCAAAGTTTGGAAAAAGTTGAACCAAAATTTCAAGGAGCTTATGATAGATCTTGATGATCTTCAAAGGGATGCTACTCATAAAATCTATGGTATTTGTTTTTAATTTTTACAAAAACACATTTGTGGGGACTTCCTTATTCTAAATTTGCAATAATTTTATGCTATTTGTTCTTCAAAATCCCATTGTATCTTGACAAAGTTTGGAAAAAATAGAACAAAAAATTTCAAGGAGTTTATAATGGATCTTGATGATCTTCGAAGTGATGCTACTCATAAAATCTATGGTATTTGTTTTTAATTTTTCAAAAACACATTTGTGGGACTTCCTTATTCTAAATTTGCAATAATTTTATGCTATTTGTTCTTCAAAATCCCATAGTAAGGTCCCAAAGTTTGGAAAAAGTTGAACCAAAATTTCAAGGAGCTTATCTTGATTGATCTTGACGATCTTCGAGGTGATGCTACTCATAAAATCTATGGTATTTGTTTTTAATTTTTACAAAAACACATTTGTGGGGACTTCCTTATTCTAAATTTGCAATAATTTTATGCTATTTGTTCTTAAAAATCCCATAGTAAGGTCCTAAAGTTTGGAAAAAGTTGAACCAAAATTTCAAGGAGCTTATGATGGATCTTTGATGATCTTCAAAGTGATGCTACTCATAAAATCTATGGTATTTGTTTTTAATTTTTACAAAAACACATTTGTGGGGACTCCCTTATTCTAAATTTGCAATAATTGTATGCTATTTGTTCTTCAAAATCCAATTGTAAGGTCACAAAGTTTGGAAAAAGTTGAACCAAAATTTCAAGGAACTTTTTCAAGTTTCTTTGATACGGCTCTTCAAAGTAACAACTAATTTTATCATTGGGATTACTTGGTTTATTTTGTAGGAAATTTTTTTAAAATATACTTTCATCTAAAAAAACATTCATTTTTAGGTTTTATCGATTTCACCCAGACTATAGATTAGCTTCAGTAAAGTACTATAAAATTTCATTAAGAAAGTCTTAATTTGATATGTTAAAAAAAATAATTTAGGCACTGATATTTCAAAAGTTAGAGCACTTTTAAGATCGCCAGCTCCAAAAATTCAAAAAATGCTCATATTATTTTTAGGTTTGTATCGATTTCACCCAGACTTTAGATTAGCTTCAAGAAAATTACTATTTAATTTCATTAAGGAAGTCTTCATTTGATATGTTTTAAAGAAAAAATAATTTAGGCACTGATATTTCAAAAGTTAGAGCACTTTTAAGATCGTCAGCTCCAAAAATTCCAAAAATTCTCATATCATTTTTAGGTTTGTATCGATTTCACCCAGACTAGGAAGGAGCTTATGATGGATCTTGATGATCTTCGAGGTGATGCTATTCAAAAAATCTATGGTATTTGTTTTTAATTTTTACAAAAACACATTTGTGGGGACTCCCTTATTCTAAATGTGCAATAACTTTATGCTATTTGTTCTTCAAAATCCCATAGTAAGGTCACAAATTTAGGAATAAGTTGAACCAAAATTTCAAGGAGCTTATGATGGATCTTGATGATCTTCGAGGTGATTCTACTAATAAAATCTATGGTATTTGTTTTTAATTTTTACAAAAACGCATTTGTGGGGACTCCCTTATTCTAAATTTGCAATAATTTTATGCTATTTGTTCTTCAAAATCCCATAGTAAGGTCACAAAGTTTGGAAAAAGTTGAACCAGGAAGGATCTTTTGATGGATCTTGATAATCTTCATGGTGATTTTACTAATAAAATCTATGGTATTTGTTTTTAATTTTTACAAAAACACATTTGTAAGGACTCTCTTATTCTAAATTTGCAATTATTTTATGCTATTTGTTCTTCAAAATCCAATAGTAAGGTCAAAAAGTTTTGAAAAAGTTCAAAAAAAATTTCATGGAGCTTATGATGGATATTGATGATTTTCGAGGTGATGCTACTCATCAAATCTATGGTATTTGTTTTTAATTTTTATAAAAACACATTTATGGGGACTTCCTTATTCTAAATTTGCAATAATTTTACGATATTTGTTCTTCAAAATCCCATAGTAAGGTCCCAAAGTTTGGAAAAAGTTGAACCAGGAAGGAGCTTATGATGGATCTTGATGATATTCGAGGTGATGCTACTCATAAAATCTATGGTATTTGTTTTTAATTTTTACAAAAACACATTTGCGGGGACTTCCTTATTCTTAATTTGCAATAATTTTATGCTATTTGTTCTTCAAAATCCAATAGTAAGGTCACAAATTTTGGAAAAAATTTAACCAAAATTTCAAACTAAAAATTTCAAATTCAATAATTATAAATTTTTGTCATAGGTTTGTTTGGAATGATTTTTTAATACTTTGCAATTGATATAAAGGACATTTATCGTCTTAACAGTATGTAATAGGACCCCCAAAAAACCTATTTGACAAAAAAATTTGATTATATCATAGCTATTGCATTGATACGGGGTGAAACATGCCTAAAATATAAATTTCTGTCTGAGGTTTGTTTTGGAATGATTCTTTAATACTTTGAAATTGATATAATGGATATTTTTGGTCCTAACGGTATGTAATAGGACCCCCAAAAAACCTATTTGACAAAAAAATTGGATTATATCATTGCCATTGCATTGATACGGGGTGAAACATGCCTAAAATATAAATTTCTGTCTGAAGTTTGTTTTGGAATGATTTTTTAATACTTTGCAATTGATATAATGGACATTTATGGTCCTAACGGTATGTAATAGGTCCCTTAAAAAAACCTATTTGACAAAAAAATTGGATTATATCATTGCCATTGCATTGATACGGGGTGAAACATGCCTAAAATATAAATTTCTGTCTGAGATTTGTTTTGGAATGGTTTTTTAAACTTTGCAATTGATATAATGGACATTTATGGTCCTAATGGTATGTAATAGGACCCTAAAAAAACCTTTTTGACAAAAAATTCGATTATATCATAGCCATTGCATTGATACGGGGTGAGACATGCCTAAAATATCAATTTCTGTATGAGGTTTGTTTTGGAATGATTTTTTAATACTTTGAAATTGATATAATGGACATTTATGGTCCTAACGGTATGTAATAGGACGCCAAAAAAACCTATTTGACAAAAAAAATTGATTATATCATAGCCATTGCATTGATACGTGGTGAAACATGCCTAAAATAAAAATTTCTGTCCGAGGTTTGTTTTGTAATGATTTTTTAATACTTTGCAATTGATATAATGGACATTTATGGTCCTAACGGTATGTAATAGGACGCCAAAAAAACCTATTTGACAAAAAAAATTGATTATATCATAGCCATTACATTGATACGTGGTGAAACATGCCTAAAATAAAAATTTCTGTCCGAGGTTTGTTTTGGAGTGATTTTTTAATACTTTGCAATTGATATAATGGACATTTATGGTCCTAACGGTATGTAATAGGACCCAAAAACAATGGGATTATATCATAGCCATTGCATTGATACGGGGTGAAACATGCCTAAAATATAATTTTCTGTCTGAGGTTTGTTTTGGAATGATTTTTTAATACTTTGCAATTGATATAATGGACATTTATGGTCCTAACGGTATGTAATAGGACCCCAAAAAAACTTATTTGACAAAAAAATTGGATTATATCATTACCATTGCATTGATACGGGTTTTGCCCTTTGCCTTGTTAAACAAGATATGCTCAAGGTATGGTGCAAGTTTAATCAAAATTTGTCGGTGTTTATTGGAGATATTTCAATTTGAAATTTTGAAATAATTTGTTTTTCAAACGATATCAATGAAAACTATTTGAAACAATCACTTTGCGGAATAGAGCAGTAACCCATGCTTCAGAATGTATTTGAAAGCTATTGAACAAGCAAGGGAACGCAGTTTTAAATTTCTGGTATCCCCAAACATGGTCAATGTTAAACCAATCTTATCCATCTTATTTATCAAAATACGGCTATAAACACCGAATGAAAATGATTAAATTACTTTTGCCTTGTTAAGCAAGATATGCTCAGGGTATGGTGCAAGTTTAATCAAATTCTGTCGGTGTTTTATTGGATATACTTCAATTTAAATTTTGAAATAATTTTTTTTTCAAACGATATCAATGAAAACTATTTGAAACAATCAATTGGCGGAATACAGCAGTAACCCATGCTTCAGAATGTATTGGAAAGCTATTGAACAAGCAAGGGAACGCAGTTCCCTCATCAAAAAATGGCTATAGACACCGAAAAAAAATGATTCAATCACTTTTGCTTTGTTAAGCAAGATATGCTCAAGGTATGGTGAAAGTTTAATCAATTTCTGTCGGTGTTTATTGGAGATATTTCAATTTGAAATTTGAAATAATTTGTTTTTTAGACGATATCAATGAAAACTATTTGAAACAATCACTTGGCGAAATACAGCAGTAACCCATGCTTCAGAATAATGTATTGGAAAGCTATTGACCAAGCCAGGGAACGCAGTTTTAAATTTCTAGTATCCCACAAACATGGTCAATGTTAAACTTATATTATCTATCTTATTTATCAAAATATGTCCATAACCACCGAAAGAAATGATTCAATTACTTTTGCCTTGTTAAGCAAGATGTGTTTAAGGTATGGTGCAAGTTTAATCAAATTCTGTCGGTGTTTATTGGAGATATTTTAATTTTTAATTTTGAAATAATTTGTTTTTCAAACGATATCAATGAAAACTATTTGAAACAATCACTTGGCGGAATACAGCAGTAACCAATGCTTCAGAATGTATTGGAAAGCTATTGAACAAGCCAGGGAACGCAGTTTTAAATTTATGGTATCCCACAAACATGGTCAATGTTAAACTTATCTTATCTATCTTATTTATCAGTATATGGCCATAAACACCAAAAGAAAATGATTCAATTACTTTTGCCTTGTTAAGCAAGATGTGCTTAAGGTATGGTGCAAGTTTAATCAAATTCTGTCGGTGTTTATTGGAGATATTTCAATTTTTTATTTTGAAATAATTTGTTTTTCAAACGATATCAATGAAAACTATTTGAAACAATCACTTGGCGGAATACAGCAGTAACCCATGCTTTAGAATGTATTAGAAATCTATTTAACAAGCCAGGGAACGCAGTTTTAAATTTCTGGTATCCCACAAACATGGTCAATGTTAAACCAATCTTATCTATCTTATTTATCAAAATACGGCTATAAATACCGAATGAAAATGATTCCATCACTTTTGCCTTGTTAAGCAAGATATGCTCAAGGTATGGTGCAAGTTTAATCAATTTCTGCCCGTGTTTATTGGAGATATTTTAATTTGAAATTTTGAAATAATTTGTTTTTCAAACGATATCAATGAAAACTATTTGAAACAATCAATTGGCGGAATACAGCAGTAACCCATGCTTCAGAATGTATTGGAAAGCTATTGAACAAGCAAGGGAACGCAGTTTTAAATTTCTGGTATCCCACAAACATGGTCAATGTTAAACCAATCTTATCTATCTTATTTATCAAAATACGGCTTTACAAACCGAAAGAAAATGATTCAATCCCTTTTGCCTTGTTAAGCAAGATATGCCCAAGGTATTGTGCAAGTTTAACCAAATTCTGTCGGTGTTTATTAGAGATGTTTCAATTTGAAATTTTGAAATAATTTGTTTTTCAAACGATATCAATGAAAACTATTTGAAAGAATCACTTGGTGGAATACAGCAGTAACCCATGCTTCAGAATGTTTTGGAAAGCTATTGAACAAGCAAGGGAACGCAGTTTTAAATTTCTTGTATCCCACAAACATGGTCAATTTTAAACCAATCTTATATATCTTATTTATCAAAATATGGCTATAAACACCGAATGAAAATGATTCCATCACTTTTGCCTTGTTAAGCAAGATATGCTCAGGGTATGGTGCAAGTTTAATCCAATTCTGTCGGTGTTTTATTGGATATGCTTCAATTTAAATTTTGAAATAATTTGTTTTTCAAACGATATCAATGAAAACTATTTGAAACAATCAATTGGCGGAATACAGCAGTAACCCATGCTTCAGAATGTATTGGAAAGCTATTGAACAAGCAAGGGAACGCAGTTTTAAATTTCTGGTATCCCACAAACATGGTCAATGTTAAACCAATCTTATCTATCTTATTTATCAAAATGCGGCTTTACAAACCGAAAGAAAATGATTCAATCCCTTTTGCCTTGTTAAGCAAGATATGCTCAAGGTATTGTGCAAGTTTAATCAAATTCTGTCGGTGTTTACTAGAGATGTTTCAATTTAAAATTTTGAAATAATTTGTTTTTCAAACGATATCAATGAAAACTATTTGAAAGAATCACTTGGTGGAATACAGCAGTAACCCATGCTTCAGAATGTATTGGAAAGCTATTGAACAAGCCAGGGAACGCAGTTTTAAATTTCTGGTATCCCACAAACATGGTCAATCTTAAACTTATCTTATCTATCTTATTTATCAAAATATGGCTATTAATACCAAAAGAAAATGATTCAATCACATTTGCCTTGTTAAGCAAGATATGCTTAAGGTATGGTGAAAGTTTAATCAAATTCTGTCGGTTTTATTGGAGATATTTTAATTTAAAATTTTGAAATAATTTGTTTTTCAAACGATATCAATGAAAACTATTTGAAACAATCACTTGGCGGAACGGACCCCAAAAAAGGTATTTCATGAATATTTTCATTATGCTTATTACTTAAAAGCCAACGAATATCTTCAAGGTGATGTAACGCTTGAAAATATATTTTGCCTGTTGGTTTCTCAAGAGAAAATATATTTTGAGGACCCCAAAAAAGGTATTTCATGAATATTTTCATGATGCTTGTTACTTAAAAGCCATTAGTGAAGCCACAAAGTCGGGTAAAATAAAAAAAAATCTTTTGACAACTTTTACAAATTCACTATCTTCAAGGTGATGTAACGCTTGAAAATATATTTGCTTGTTGGTTTCGCAAGAGAAAATATATGTTGAGGACCCCAAAAAAAGTATTTCATGAATATTTTCATTATGCTTGTTACTTAAAAGCCAATGGTGAAGCCACAAAATGGGAAAAAATCTTTTGACAACTTGAACAAATTCACTATCTTCAAGGTGATGTAACGCTTGAAAATATATTTTGCTTGTTGGTTTCTCAAGATAAAATATATGTTGAGGACCCCAAAAAAAGTATTTCATGAATATTTTCATTATGCTTGTTACTTAAAAGCCAATGTTGAAGCCACAAAGTCGGGTAAAATGGAAAAAAATCTTTTGACAACTTTAACGGATTCACTATCTTCAAGGTGATGTAACGCTTGAAAATATATTTTGCTTGTTGGTTTCGCAAGAGAAAATATATGTTGAGGACCCCAAAAAAAGTATTTCATGAATATTTTC
Source organism: Daphnia galeata (assembly GCA_030770115.1). Lineage (NCBI taxonomy): Eukaryota > Metazoa > Arthropoda > Branchiopoda > Diplostraca > Daphniidae > Daphnia > Daphnia galeata. The sequence goes on along the minus strand of CM061120.1, from coordinate 3,254,933 downwards.
ATTATGCTTGTTACTTAAAAGCCAATGGTGAAGCCACAAAATGGGAAAAAATCTTTTGACAACTTGAACAAATTCACTATCTTCAAGGTGATGTAACGCTTGAAAATATATTTTGCTTGTTGGTTTCTCAAGATAAAATATATGTTGAGGACCCCAAAAAAAGTATTTCATGAATATTTTCATTATGCTTGTTACTTAAAAGCCAATGTTGAAGCCACAAAGTCGGGTAAAATGGAAAAAAATCTTTTGACAACTTTAACGGATTCACTATCTTCAAGGTGATGTAACGCTTGAAAATATATTTTGCTTGTTGGTTTCTCAAGAGAAAATATATTTTGAGGACCCCAAAAAAGGTATTTCATGAATATTTTCATTATGCTTGTTACTTAAAAGCCAATGGTGAAGCCACAAAGTCGGGTAAAATGGAAAAAAATCTTTTGACAACTTTAACGGATTCACTATCTTCAAGGTGATGTAACGCTTGAAAATATATTTTGCTTGTTGGTTTCTCAACAGAAAATATAAATTGAGGACCCCAAAAAAGGTATTTCATGAATATTTTCATTATGCTTGTTCCTTAAAAGCCAATGGTGAAGCCACAAAGTCGGGTAAAATGGAAAAAAAAATATTTTGACAACTTTAACGGATTCACTATCTTCAAGGTGATGTAACGCTTGAAAATATATTTGCTTGTTGGTTTCGCAAGAGAAAATATTTTTTGAGGACCCCAAAAAAGGTATTTCATGAATATTTTCATTATGCTTGTTACTTAAAAGCCAATGTTGAAGCCACAAAGTCGGGTAAAATGGAAAAAAAATCTTTTGACAATTTTAACGGATTCACTATCTTCAAGGTGATGTAACGCTTGAAAATATATTTTGTTTGTTGGTTTCTCAAGAGAAAATATAGGTTGAAGACCCCCAAAAAGGTATTTCATGAATATTTTCATTACGCTTGTTACTTAAAAGGCAATGGTGAAGCCACAAAGTCGGGTAAAATGGAAAAAAATCTTTTTAAACTTTAACGGATTCACTATCTTCAAGGTGATGTAACACTTGAAAATATATTTTGCTTGTTGGTTTCTCAAGAGAAAATATATGTTGAGGACCCCAAAAAAAGTATTTCATGAATATTTTCATTATGCTTGTTACTTAAAAGCCAATGGTGAAGCCACAAAGTCGGGTAAAATGGAAAAAAATCTTTTGACAACTTTAACGGATTCACTATGTTCAAGGTGATGTAACGCTTGAAAAAAAAAGCTTGTTGGTTTCTCAAGAGAAAATATATGTTGAGGACCCCAAAAAAAGTATTTCATGAATATTTTCATTATGCTTGTTACTTTGCTTGTTAGCCAATGGTGAAGCCACAAAATGGGAAAAAATCTTTTGACAACTTGAACAAATTCACTATCTTCAAGGTGATGTAACGCTTGAAAATATATTTTGCTTGTTGGTTTCTCAAGAGAAAATATATGTTGAGGACCCCAAAAAAAGTATTTCATGAATATTTTCATTATGCTTGTTACTTAAAAGCCAATGTTGAAGCCACAAAGTCGGGTAAAATGGAAAAAAATCTTTTGACAATTTTAACGGATTCACTATCTTCAAGGTGATGTAACGCTTGAAAATATATTTTGCTTGTTGGTTTCTCAAGAGAAAATATAAATTGAGGACTTAAAAAAAGGTATTTCATGAATATTTTCATTATGCTTGTTCGTTAAAAGCCAATGGTAAAGCCACAAAGTCGGGTAAAATGGAAAAAAAATCTTTTGACAATTTTAACGGATTCACTATCTTCAAGGTGATGTAACGCTTAAAAAAAAAGCTTGTTGGTTTCTCAAGAGAAAATATTTGTTGAAAACCCCAAAAAAGGTATTTCATGAATATTTTCATTGTGCTTGTTACTTAAAAGCCAATGTTGAAGCCACAAAGTCGGGTAAAATGGAAAAAAATCTTTTGACAATTTTAACGGATTCACTATCTTCAAGGTGATGTAACGCTTGAAAATATATTTTGCTTGTTGGTTTCTCAAGAGAAAATATAAATTGAGGACCCCAAAAAAGGTATTTCATGAATATTTTCATTATGCTTGTTCGTTAAAAGCCAATGGTAAAGCCACAAAGTCGGGTAAAATGGAAAAAAATCTTTTGACAACTTTAACGGATTAACTATCTTCAAGGTGATGTAACGCTTGAAAATATATTTTGCTTGTTGGTTTCTCAAGAGAAAATATATGTTGAGGACCCCAAAAAAAGTATTTAATGAATATTTTCATTATGCTTGTTACTTAAAAGCCAATGGTGAAGCCACAAAGTCGGGTAAAATGGAAAAAATCTTTTGACAACTTTAACGGATCACTATCTTCAAGGTGATGTAACGCTTGAAAGAATATTTTGCTTGTTGGTTTCTCAAGAGAAAAAATATGTTGAGGACCCCAAAAAAGGTATTTCATGAATATTTTCATTATGCTTGCTCCATAAAAGCCAATGGTGAAGCCACAAAGTCGGGTAAAATGGAAAAAAAAATATTTTGACAACTTTAACGGATTCACTATCTTCAAGGTGATGTAACGCTTGAAAATATATTTGCTTGTTGGTTTCGCAAGAGAAAATATTTTTTGAGGACCCCAAAAAAGGTATTTCATGAATATTTTCATTATGCTTGTTACTTGAAGCCACAAAGTCGGGTAAAATGGAAAAAAAATCTTTTGACAATTTTAACGGATTCACTATCTTCAAGGTGATGTAACGCTTGAAAATATATTTTGCTTGTTGGTTTCTCAAGAGAAAATATATGTTGAGGACCCCAAAAAAGGTATTTCATGAATATTTTCATTGTGCTTGTTACTTAAAAGCCAATGGTGAAGCCACAAAGTCGGGTAAAATGAAAAAAAATCTTTTGACAACTTTAACGGATTCACTATCTTCAAGGTGATGTAACGCTTGAAAATATATTTGCTTGTTGGTTTCTCAAGAGAAAATATTTTTTGAGGACCCCAAAAAAGGTATTTCATGAATATTTTCATTATGCTTGTTACTTAAAAGCCAATGTTGAAGCCACAAAGTCGGGTAAAATGGAAAAAAATCTTTTGACAATTTTAACGGATTCACTATCTTCAAGGTGATGTAACGCTTGAAAATATATTTTGTTTGTTGGTTTCTCAAGAGAAAATATAGGTTGAAGACCCCCAAAAAGGTATTTCATGAATATTTTCATTACGCTTGTTACTTAAAAGCCAATGGTGAAGCCACAAAGTCGGGTAAAATGGAAAAAAATCTTTTGACAACTTTAACGGATTCACTATCTTCAAGGTGATGTAACGCTTGAAAATCTATTTTGCTTGTTGGTTTCGCAAGAGAAAATATTTTTTGAGGACCCCAAAAAAGGTATTTCATGAATATTTTCATTATGCTTGTTACTTAAAAGCCAATGGTGAAGCCACAAAGTCGGGTAAAATGGAAAAAAATCTTTTGACAACTTTAACGGATTCACTATCTTCAAGGTGATGTAACGCTTGAAAATATATTTTGCTTGTTGGTTTCTCAACAGAAAATATAAATTGAGAACCCCAAAAAAGGTATTTCATGAATATTTTCATTATGCTTGTTCCTTAAAAGCCAATGGTGAAGCCACAAAGTCGGGTAAAATGGAAAAAAAAATATTTTGACAACTTTAACGGATTCACTATCTTCAAGGTGATGTAACGCTTGAAAATATATTTGCTTGTTGGTTTCGCAAGAGAAAATATATGTTGAGGACCCCAAAAAAAAAGTATTTCATGAATATTTTCATTATGCTTGTTACTTAAAAGCCAATGGTGAAGCCACAAAATGGGAAAAAATCTTTTGACAACTTGAACAAATTCACTATCTTCAAGGTGATGTAACGCTTGAAAATATATTTTGCTTGTTGGTTTCTCAAGATAAAATATATGTTGAGGACCCCAAAAAAAGTATTTCATGAATATTTTCATTATGCTTGTTACTTAAAAGCCAATGTTGAAGCCACAAAGTCGGGTAAAATGGAAAAAAATCTTTTGACAACTTTAACGGATTCACTATCTTCAAGGTGATGTAACGCTTGAAAATATATTTTGCTTGTTGGTTTCTCAAGAGAAAATATATTTTGAGGACCCCAAAAAAGGTATTTCATGAATATTTTCATTATGCTTGTTACTTAAAAGCCAATGGTGAAGCCACAAAGTCGGGTAAAATGGAAAAAAATCTTTTGACAACTTTAACGGATTCACTATCTTCAAGGTGATGTAACGCTTGAAAATATATTTTGCTTGTTGGTTTCTCAACAGAAAATATAAATTGAGGACCCCAAAAAAGGTATTTCATGAATATTTTCATTATGCTTGTTCCTTAAAAGCCAATGGTGAAGCCACAAAGTCGGGTAAAATGGAAAAAAAAAATATTTTGACAACTTTAACGGATTCACTATCTTCAAGGTGATGTAACGCTTGAAAATATATTTGCTTGTTGGTTTCGCAAGAGAAAATATTTTTTGAGGACCCCAAAAAAGGTATTTCATGAATATTTTCATTATGCTTGTTACTTAAAAGCCAATGTTGAAGCCACAAAGTCGGGTAAAATGGAAAAAAATCTTTTGACAATTTTAACGGATTCACTATCTTCAAGGTGATGTAACGCTTGAAAATATATTTTGTTTGTTGGTTTCTCAAGAGAAAATATAGGTTGAAGACCTCCAAAAAGGTATTTCATGAATATTTTCATTACGCTTGTTACTTAAAAGGCAATGGTGAAGCCACAAAGTCGGGTAAAATGGAAAAAAATCTTTTTAAACTTTAACGGATTCACTATCTTCAAGGTGATGTAACACTTGAAAATATATTTTGCTTGTTGGTTTCTCAAGAGAAAATATATGTTGAGGACCCCAAAAAAAGTATTTCATGAATATTTTCATTATGCTTGTTACTTAAAAGCCAATGGTGAAGCCACAAAGTCGGGTAAAATGGAAAAAATCTTTTGACAACTTTAACGGATTCACTATGTTCAAGGTGATGTAACGCTTGAAAAAAAAAAGCTTGTTGGTTTCTCAAGAGAAAATATATGTTGAGGACCCCAAAAAAAGTATTTCATGAATATTTTCATTATGCTTGTTACTTAAAAGCCAATGGTGAAGCCACAAAATGGGAAAAAATCTTTTGACAACTTGAACAAATTCACTATCTTCAAGGTGATGTAACGCTTGAAAATATATTTTGCTTGTTGGTTTCTCAAGAGAAAATATATGTTGAGGACCCCAAAAAAAGTATTTCATGAATATTTTCATTATGCTTGTTACTTAAAACCCAATGTTGAAGCCACAAAGTCGGGTAAAATGGAAAAAAATCTTTTGACAACTTTAACGGATTCACTATCTTCAAGGTGATGTAACGCTTGAAAATATATTTTGCTTGTTGGTTTCTCAAGAGAAAATATATTTTTAGGACCCCAAAAAAGGTATTTTATGAATATTTTCATTATGCTTGTTACTTAAAAGCCAATGGTGAAGCCACAAAGTCGGGTAAAATGGAAAAAATCTTTTGACAACTTGAACAAATTCACTATCTTCAAGGTGATGTAACGCTTGAAAATATATTTTGCTTGTTGGTTTCTCAAGAGAAAATATATGTTGAGGACCCCAAAAAAAGTATTTCATGAATATTTTCATTATGCTTGTTACTTAAAAGCCAATGGTGAAGCCACAAAATGGAAAAGTCTTTTGACAACTTGAACAAATTCACTATCTTCAAGGTGATGTAACGCTTGAAAATATATTTTGCTTGTTGGTTTCTCAAGAGAAAATATATGTTGAGGACCCCAAAAAAGTTATTTCATGAATATTTTCATTATGCTTTTTATTTAAAAGCCAATGGTGAAGCCACAAAGTCGGGTAAAATGAAAAAAAATCTTTTGACAACTTTAACGGATCACTATCTTCAAGGTAATGTAACGCTTGAAAATATATTTTGCTTGTTGGTTTCTCAAGAGAAAATATATGTTGAGGACCCCAAAAAAAGTATTTAATGAATATTTTCATTATGCTTGCTCCATAAAAGCCAATGGTGAAGCCACAAAGTCGGGTAAAATGGAAAAAAATCTTTTGACAATTTTAACGGATTCACTATCTTCAAGGTGATGTAACGCTTGAAAATATATTTTGCTTGTTGGTTTCTCAAGAGAAAATATATGTTGAGGATCCCAAAAAAGGTATTTCATGAATATTTTCATTGTGCTTGTTACTTAAAAGCCAATGTTGAAGCCACAAAGTCGGGTAAAATGGAAAAAAATCTTTTGACAACTTTAACGGATTCACTATCTTCAAGGTGATGTAACGCTTGAAAATATATTTTGCTTGTTGGTTTCTCAAGAGAAAATATATTTTGAGGACCCCAAAAAAGGTATTTCATGAATATTTTCATTATGCTTGTTACTTAAAAGCCAATGGTGAAGCCACAAAGTCGGGTAAAATGGAAAAAAATCTTTTGACAACTTTAACGGATTCACTATCTTCAAGGTGATGTAACGCTTGAAAATATATTTTGCTTGTTGGTTTCTCAACAGAAAATATAAATTGAGGACCCCAAAAAAGGTATTTCATGAATATTTTCATTATGCTTGTTCCTTAAAAGCCAATGGTGAAGCCACAAAGTCGGGTAAAATGGAAAAAAAAATATTTTGACAACTTTAACGGATTCACTATCTTCAAGGTGATGTAACGCTTGAAAATATATTTGCTTGTTGGTTTCGCAAGAGAAAATATTTTTTGAGGACCCCAAAAAAGGTATTTCATGAATATTTTCATTATGCTTGTTACTTAAAAGCCAATGTTGAAGCCACAAAGTCGGGTAAAATGGAAAAAAATCTTTTGACAATTTTAACGGATTCACTATCTTCAAGGTGATGTAACGCTTGAAAATATATTTTGTTTGTTGGTTTCTCAAGAGAAAATATAGGTTGAAGACCTCCAAAAAGGTATTTCATGAATATTTTCATTACGCTTGTTACTTAAAAGGCAATGGTGAAGCCACAAAGTCGGGTAAAATGGAAAAAAAATCTTTTTAAACTTTAACGGATTCACTATCTTCAAGGTGATGTAACACTTGAAAATATATTTTGCTTGTTGGTTTCTCAAGAGAAAATATATGTTGAGGACCCCAAAAAAAGTATTTCATGAATATTTTCATTATGCTTGTTACTTAAAAGCCAATGGTGAAGCCACAAAGTCGGGTAAAATGGAAAAAATCTTTTGACAACTTTAACGGATTCACTATGTTCAAGGTGATGTAACGCTTGAAAAAAAAAAGCTTGTTGGTTTCTCAAGAGAAAATATATGTTGAGGACCCCAAAAAAAGTATTTCATGAATATTTTCATTATGCTTGTTACTTAAAAGCCAATGGTGAAGCCACAAAATGGGAAAAAATCTTTTGACAACTTGAACAAATTCACTATCTTCAAGGTGATGTAACGCTTGAAAATATATTTTGCTTGTTGGTTTCTCAAGAGAAAATATATGTTGAGGACCCCAAAAAAAGTATTTCATGAATATTTTCATTATGCTTGTTACTTAAAACCCAATGTTGAAGCCACAAAGTCGGGTAAAATGGAAAAAAATCTTTTGACAACTTTAACGGATTCACTATCTTCAAGGTGATGTAACGCTTGAAAATATATTTTGCTTGTTGGTTTCTCAAGAGAAAATATATTTTTAGGACCCCAAAAAAGGTATTTTATGAATATTTTCATTATGCTTGTTACTTAAAAGCCAATGGTGAAGCCACAAAGTCGGGTAAAATGGAAAAAATCTTTTGACAACTTGAACAAATTCACTATCTTCAAGGTGATGTAACGCTTGAAAATATATTTTGCTTGTTGGTTTCTCAAGAGAAAATATATGTTGAGGACCCCAAAAAAAGTATTTCATGAATATTTTCATTATGCTTGTTACTTAAAAGCCAATGGTGAAGCCACAAAATGGAAAAGTCTTTTGACAACTTGAACAAATTCACTATCTTCAAGGTGATGTAACGCTTGAAAATATATTTTGCTTGTTGGTTTCTCAAGAGAAAATATATGTTGAGGACCCCAAAAAAGTTATTTCATGAATATTTTCATTATGCTTTTTATTTAAAAGCCAATGGTGAAGCCACAAAGTCGGGTAAAATGAAAAAAAATCTTTTGACAACTTTAACGGATCACTATCTTCAAGGTAATGTAACGCTTGAAAATATATTTTGCTTGTTGGTTTCTCAAGAGAAAATATATGTTGAGGACCCCAAAAAAAGTATTTAATGAATATTTTCATTATGCTTGCTCCATAAAAGCCAATGGTGAAGCCACAAAGTCGGGTAAAATGGAAAAAAATCTTTTGACAATTTTAACGGATTCACTATCTTCAAGGTGATGTAACGCTTGAAAATATATTTTGCTTGTTGGTTTCTCAAGAGAAAATATATGTTGAGGATCCCAAAAAAGGTATTTCATGAATATTTTCATTGTGCTTGTTACTTAAAAGCCAATGTTGAAGCCACAAAGTCGGGTAAAATGGAAAAAAATCTTTTGACAACTTTAACGGATTCACTATCTTCAAGGTGATGTAACGCTTGAAAATATATTTTGCTTGTTGGTTTCTCAAGAGAAAATATATTTTGAGGACCCCAAAAAAGGTATTTCATGAATATTTTCATTATGCTTGTTACTTAAAAGCCAATGGTGAAGCCACAAAGTCGGGTAAAATGGAAAAAAATCTTTTGACAACTTTAACGGATTCACTATCTTCAAGGTGATGTAACGCTTGAAAATATATTTTGCTTGTTGGTTTCTCAACAGAAAATATAAATTGAGGACCCCAAAAAAGGTATTTCATGAATATTTTCATTATGCTTGTTCCTTAAAAGCCAATGGTGAAGCCACAAAGTCGGGTAAAATGGAAAAAAAAATATTTTGACAACTTTAACGGATTCACTATCTTCAAGGTGATGTAACGCTTGAAAATATATTTGCTTGTTGGTTTCGCAAGAGAAAATATTTTTTGAGGACCCCAAAAAAGGTATTTCATGAATATTTTCATTATGCTTGTTACTTAAAAGCCAATGTTGAAGCCACAAAGTCGGGTAAAATGGAAAAAAATCTTTTGACAATTTTAACGGATTCACTATCTTCAAGGTGATGTAACGCTTGAAAATATATTTTGTTTGTTGGTTTCTCAAGAGAAAATATAGGTTGAAGACCTCCAAAAAGGTATTTCATGAATATTTTCATTACGCTTGTTACTTAAAAGGCAATGGTGAAGCCACAAAGTCGGGTAAAATGGAAAAAAAATCTTTTTAAACTTTAACGGATTCACTATCTTCAAGGTGATGTAACACTTGAAAATATATTTTGCTTGTTGGTTTCTCAAGAGAAAATATATGTTGAGGACCCCAAAAAAAGTATTTCATGAATATTTTCATTATGCTTGTTACTTAAAAGCCAATGGTGAAGCCACAAAGTCGGGTAAAATGGAAAAAATCTTTTGACAACTTTAACGGATTCACTATGTTCAAGGTGATGTAACGCTTGAAAAAAAAAAGCTTGTTGGTTTCTCAAGAGAAAATATATGTTGAGGACCCCAAAAAAAGTATTTCATGAATATTTTCATTATGCTTGTTACTTAAAAGCCAATGGTGAAGCCACAAAATGGGAAAAAATCTTTTGACAACTTGAACAAATTCACTATCTTCAAGGTGATGTAACGCTTGAAAATATATTTTGCTTGTTGGTTTCTCAAGAGAAAATATATGTTGAGGACCCCAAAAAAAGTATTTCATGAATATTTTCATTATGCTTGTTACTTAAAACCCAATGTTGAAGCCACAAAGTCGGGTAAAATGGAAAAAAAATCTTTTGACAACTTTAACGGATTCACTATCTTCAAGGTGATGTAACGCTTGAAAATATATTTTGCTTGTTGGTTTCTCAAGAGAAAATATATTTTTAGGACCCCAAAAAAGGTATTTTATGAATATTTTCATTATGCTTGTTACTTAAAAGCCAATGGTGAAGCCACAAAGTCGGGTAAAATGGAAAAAATCTTTTGACAACTTGAACAAATTCACTATCTTCAAGGTGATGTAACGCTTGAAAATATATTTTGCTTGTTGGTTTCTCAAGAGAAAATATATGTTGAGGACCCCAAAAAAAGTATTTCATGAATATTTTCATTATGCTTGTTACTTAAAAGCCAATGGTGAAGCCACAAAATGGAAAAGTCTTTTGACAACTTGAACAAATTCACTATCTTCAAGGTGATGTAACGCTTGAAAATATATTTTGCTTGTTGGTTTCTCAAGAGAAAATATATGTTGAGGATCCCAAAAAAGGTATTTCATGAATATTTTCATTGTGCTTGTTACTTAAAAGCCAATGGTGAAGCCACAAAGTCGGGTAAAATGAAAAAAAATCTTTTGACAACTTTAACGGATTCACTATCTTCAAGGTGATGTAACGCTTGAAAATATATTTGCTTGTTGGTTTCTCAAGAGAAAATATTTTTTGAGGACCCCAAAAAAGGTATTTCATGAATATTTTCATTATGCTTGTTACTTAAAAGCCAATGTTGAAGCCACAAAGTCGGGTAAAATGGAAAAAAATCTTTTGACAATTTTAACGGATTCACTATCTTCAAGGTGATGTAACGCTTGAAAATATATTTTGCTTGTTGGTTTCTCAAGAGAAAATATAAATTGAGGACTTAAAAAAAGGTATTTCATGAATATTTTCATTATGCTTGTTCGTTAAAAGCCAATGGTAAAGCCACAAAGTCGGGTAAAATGGAAAAAAAATCTTTTGACAACTTTAACGGATTCACTATCTTCAAGGTGATGTAACGCTTGAAAATATATTTTGCTTGTTGGTTTCTCAAGAGAAAATATTTGTTGAGAACCCCAAAAAAGGTATTTCATGAATATTTTCATTATGCTTGTTACTTAAAAGCCAATGGTGAAGCCACAAAGTCGGGTAAAATGGAAAAAATCTTTTGACAACTTGAACAAATTCACTATCTTCAAGGTGATGTAACGCTTGAAAATATATTTTGCTTGTTGGTTTCTCAAGAGAAAATATATGTTGAGGACCCCAAAAAAGGTATTTCATGAATATTTTCATTATGCTTTTTACTTAAAAGCCAATGGTGAAGCCACAAAGTCGGGTAAAATGAAAAAAAATCTTTTGACAACTTTAACGGATTACTATCTTCAAGGTAATGTAACGCTTGAAAATATATTTTGCTTGTTGGTTTCTCAAGAGAAAATATATGTTGAGGACCCCAAAAAAAGTATTTAATGAATATTTTCATTATGCTTGTTACTTAAAAGCCAATGGTGAAGCCACAAAGTCGGGTAAAATGGAAAAAATCTTTTGACAACTTTAACGGATCACTATCTTCAAGGTGATGTAACGCTTGAAAGAATATTTTGCTTGTTGGTTTCTCAAGAGAAAAAATATGTTGAGGACCCCAAAAAAGGTATTTCATGAATATTTTCATTATGCTTGCTCCATAAAAGCCAATGGTGAAGCCACAAAGTCGGGTAAAATGGAAAAAAAAAATATTTTGACAACTTTAACGGATTCACTATCTTCAAGGTGATGTAACGCTTGAAAATATATTTACTTGTTGGTTTCGCAAGAGAAAATATTTTTTGAGGACCCCAAAAAAGGTATTTCATGAATATTTTCATTATGCTTGTTACTTGAAGCCACAAAGTCGGGTAAAATGGAAAAAAAATCTTTTGACAATTTTAACGGATTCACTATCTTCAAGGTGATGTAACGCTTGAAAATATATTTTGCTTGTTGGTTTCTCAAGAGAAAATATATGTTGAGGACCCCAAAAAAGGTATTTCATGAATATTTTCATTGTGCTTGTTACTTAAAAGCCAATGGTGAAGCCACAAAGTCGGGTAAAATGAAAAAAAATCTTTTGACAACTTTAACGGATTCACTATCTTCAAGGTGATGTAACGCTTGAAAATATATTTGCTTGTTGGTTTCTCAAGAGAAAATATTTTTTGAGGACCCCAAAAAAGGTATTTCATGAATATTTTCATCATTATGCTTGTTACTTAAAAGCCAATGTTGAAGCCACAAAGTCGGGTAAAATGGAAAAAAATCTTTTGACAATTTTAACGGATTCACTATCTTCAAGGTGATGTAACGCTTGAAAATATATTTTGTTTGTTGGTTTCTCAAGAGAAAATATAGGTTGAAGACCCCCAAAAAGGTATTTCATGAATATTTTCATTACGCTTGTTACTTAAAAGGCAATGGTGAAGCCACAAAGTCGGGTAAAATGGAAAAAAATCTTTTTAAACTTTAACGGATTCACTATCTTCAAGGTGATGTAACGCTTGAAAATATATTTTGCTTGTTGGTTTCTCAAGAGAAAATATATTTTGAGGACCCCAAAAAAGGTATTTTATGAATATTTTCATTATGCTTGTTACTTAAAAGCCAATGGTGAAGTCACAAAGTCGGGTAAAATGGAAAAAAATCTTTTGACAACTTTAACGGATTCACTATCTTCAAGGTGATGTAACGCTTGAAAATATATTTTGCTTGTTGGTTTTCTCAAGAGAAAATATATGTTGAGGACCCCAAAAAAGGTATTTCATGAATATTTTCATCGTGCTTGTTACTTAAAAGCCAATGGTGAAGCCACAAAGTCGGGTAAAATGGAAAAAAATCTTTTGACAACTTGAACAAATTCACTATCTTCAAGGTGATGTAACGCTTGAAAATATATTTTGCTTGTTGGTTTCTCAAGAGAAAATATATGTTGAGGACCCCAAAAAAAGTATTTCATGAATATTTTCATTATGCTTGTTACTTAAAAGCCAATGGTGAAGCCACAAAATGGAAAAAAATCTTTTGACAACTTGAACGAATTCACTATCTTCAAGGTGATGTAACGCTTGAAAATATATTTTGCTTGTTGGTTTCTCAAGAGAAAATATATGTTGAGGACCCCAAAAAAGGTATTTCATGAATATTTTCATTATGCTTTTTACTTAAAAGCCAATGGTGAAGCCACAAAGTCGGGTAAAATGAAAAAAAATCTTTTGACAACTTTAACGGATTACTATCTTCAAGGTAATGTAACGCTTGAAAATATATTTTGCTTGTTGGTTTCTCAAGAGAAAATATATGTTGAGGACCCCAAAAAAAGTATTTCGTGAATATTTTCATTATGCTTGTTACTTAAAAGCCAATGGTGAAGCCACAAAGTCGGGTAAAATGGAAAAAAATCTTTTGACAACTTTAACGGATTCACTATCTTCAAGGTGATGTAACGCTTGAAAATATATTTGCTTGTTGGTTTCGCAAGAGAAAATATTTTTTGAGGACCCCAAAAAAGGTATTTCATGAATATTTTCATTATGCTTGTTACTTAAAAGCCAATGTTGAAGCCACAAAGTCGGGTAAAATGGAAAAAAATCTTTTGACAACTTTAACGGATTCACTATCTTCAAGGTGATGTAACGCTTGAAAATATATTTTGCTTGTTGGTTTCTCAAGAGAAAATATATGTTGAGGACCCCAAAAAAGGTATTTCATGAATATTTTCATCGTGCTTGTTACTTAAAAGCCAATGGTGAAGCCACAAAGTCGGGTAAAATGGAAAAAAATCTTTTGACAACTTGAACAAATTCACTATCTTCAAGGTGATGTAACGCTTGAAAATATATTTTGCTTGTTGGTTTCTCAAGAGAAAATATATGTTGAGGACCCCAAAAAAAGTATTTCATGAATATTTTCATTATGCTTGTTACTTAAAAGCCAATGGTGAAGCCACAAAATGGAAAAAAATCTTTTGACAACTTGAACGAATTCACTATCTTCAAGGTGATGTAACGCTTGAAAATATATTTTGCTTGTTGGTTTCTCAAGAGAAAATATATGTTGAGGACCCCAAAAAAGGTATTTCATGAATATTTTCATTATGCTTTTTACTTAAAAGCCAATGGTGAAGCCACAAAGTCGGGTAAAATGAAAAAAAATCTTTTGACAACTTTAACGGATTACTATCTTCAAGGTAATGTAACGCTTGAAAATATATTTTGCTTGTTGGTTTCTCAAGAGAAAATATATGTTGAGGACCCCAAAAAAAGTATTTCGTGAATATTTTCATTATGCTTGTTACTTAAAAGCCAATGGTGAAGCCACAAAGTCGGGTAAAATGGAAAAAAAAATATTTTGACAACTTTAACGGATTCACTATCTTCAAGGTGATGTAACGCTTGAAAATATATTTGCTTGTTGGTTTCGCAAGAGAAAATATTTTTTGAGGACCCCAAAAAAGGTATTTCATGAATATTTTCATTATGCTTGTTACTTAAAAGCCAATGTTGAAGCCACAAAGTCGGGTAAAATGGAAAAAAATCTTTTGACAACTTTAACGGATTCACTATCTTCAAGGTGATGTAACGCTTGAAAATATATTTTGCTTGTTGGTTTCTCAACAGAAAATATAAATTGAGGACCCCAAAAAAGGTATTTCATGAATATTTTCATTATGCTTGTTCCTTAAAAGCCAATGGTGAAGCCACAAAGTCGGGTAAAATGGAAAAAAAAATATTTTGACAACTTTAACGGATTCACTATCTTCAAGGTGATGTAACGCTTGAAAATATATTTGCTTGTTGGTTTCGCAAGAGAAAATATTTTTTGAGGACCCCAAAAAAGGTATTTCATGAATATTTTCATTATGCTTGTTACTTAAAAGCCAATGTTGAAGCCACAAAGTCGGGTAAAATGGAAAAAAATCTTTTGACAATTTTAACGGATTCACTATCTTCAAGGTGATGTAACGCTTGAAAATATATTTTGTTTGTTGGTTTCTCAAGAGAAAATATAGGTTGAAAACCCCCAAAAAGGTATTTCATGAATATTTTTATTACGCTTGTTACTTAAAAGGCAATGGTGAAGCCACAAAGTCGGGTAAAATGGAAAAAAATCTTTTTAAACTTTAACGGATTCACTATCTTCAAGGTGATGTAACGCTTGAAAATATATTTTGCTTGTTGGTTTCTCAAGAGAAAATATATTTTAAGGACCCCAAAAAAGGTATTTTATGAATATTTTCATTATGCTTGTTACTTAAAAGCCAATGATGAAGCCACAAAGTCGGGTAAAATGGAAAAAAAATCTTTTGACAACTTTAACGGATTCACTATCTTCAAGGTGATGTAACGCTTGAAAATATATTTTGCTTGTTGGTTTCTCAAGAGAAAATATATGTTGAGGACCCCAAAAAAAGTATTTCATGAATATTTTCATTATGCTTGTTACTTAAAAGCCAATGGTGAAGCCACAAAATGGGAAAAAATCTTTTGACAACTTGAACAAATTCACTATCTTCAAGGTGATGTAACGCTTGAAAATATATTTTGCTTGTTGGTTTCTCAAGAGAAAATATATGTTGAGGACCCCAAAAAAGTTATTTCATGAATATTTTCATTATGCTTTTTATTTAAAAGCCAATGGTGAAGCCACAAAGTCGGGTAAAATGAAAAAAAATCTTTTGACAACTTTAGCGGATCACTATCTTCAAGGTAATGTAACGCTTGAAAATATATTTTGCTTGTTGGTTTCTCAAGAGAAAATATATGTTGAGGACCCCAAAAAAAGTATTTAATGAATATTTTCATTATGCTTGCTCCATAAAAGCCAATGGTGAAGCCACAAAGTCGGGTAAAATGGAAAAAAAATCTTTTGACAATTTTAACGGATTCACTATCTTCAAGGTGATGTAACGCTTGAAAATATATTTTGCTTGTTGGTTTCTCAAGAGAAAATATATGTTGAGGACCCCAAAAAAGGTATTTCATGAATATTTTCATTGTGCTTGTTACTTAAAAGCCAATGGTGAAGCCACAAATTCGGGTAAAATGAAAAAAAATCTTTTGACAACTTTAACGGATTCACTATCTTCAAGGTGATGTAACGCTTGAAAATATATTTGCTTGTTGGTTTCTCAAGAGAAAATATTTTTTGAGGACCCCAAAAAAGGTATTTCATGAATATTTTCATTATGCTTGTTACTTAAAAACCAATGTTGAAGCCACAAAGTCGGGTAAAATGGAAAAAAATCTTTTGACAATTTTAACGGATTCACTATCTTCAAGGTGATGTAACGCTTGAAAATATATTTTGCTTGTTGGTTTCTCAAGAGAAAATATAAATTGAGGACCCCAAAAAAGGTATTTCATGAATATTTTCATTATGCTTTTCGTTAAAAGCCAATGGTAAAGCCACAAAGTCGGGTAAAATGGAAAAAAATCTTTTGACAATTTTAACGGATTCACTATCTTCAAGGTGATGTAACGCTTAAAAAAAAAGCTTGTTGGTTTCTCAAGAGAAAATATTTGTTGAGAACCCCAAAAAAGGTATTTCATGAATATTTTCATTGTGCTTGTTACTTAAAAGCCAATGTTGAAGCCACAAAGTCGGGTAAAATGGAAAAAAATCTTTTGACAATTTTAACGGATTCACTATCTTCAAGGTGATGTAACGCTTGAAAATATATTTTGCTTGTTGGTTTCTCAAGAGAAAATATAAATTGAGGACCCCAAAAAAGGTATTTCATGAATATTTTCATTATGCTTGTTCGTTAAAAGCCAATGGTAAAGCCACAAAGTCGGGTAAAATGGAAAAAAATATTTTGACAACTTTAACGGATTCACTATCTTCAAGGTGATGTAACGCTTGAAAATATATTTGCTTGTTGGTTTCGCAAGAGAAAATATTTTTTGAGGACCCCAAAAAAAGGATTTCATGAATATTTTCATTATGCTTGTTACTTAAAAGCCAATGTTGAAGCCACAAAGTCGGGTAAAATGGAAAAAAATCTTTTGACAATTTTAACGGATTCACTATCTTCAAGGTGATGTAACGCTTGAAAATATATTTTGTTTGTTGGTTTCTCAAGAGAAAATATAGGTTGAAGACCCCCAAAAAGGTATTTCATGAATATTTTCATTACGATTGTTACTTAAAAGGCAATGGTGAAGCCACAAAGTCGGGTAAAATGGAAAAAAATCTTTTTAAACTTTAACGGATTCACTATCTTCAAGGTGATGTAACGCTTGAAAATATATTTTGCTTGTTGGTTTCTCAAGAGAAAATATATATTGAGGACCCCAAAAAAGGTATTTTATGAATATTTTCATTATGCTTGTTACTTAAAAGCCAATGGTGAAGCCACAAAGTCGGGTAAAATGGAAAAAAATCTTTTGACAACTTTAACGGATTCACTATCTTCAAGGTGATGTAACGCTTGAAAATATATTTTGCTTGTTGGTTTCTCAAGAGAAAATATATGTTGAGGACCCCAAAAAAGGTATTTCATGAATATTTTCATTGTGCTTGTTACTTAAAAGCCAATGGTGAAGCCACAAAATGGAAAAAAATCTTTTGACAACTTGAACAAATTCACTATCTTCAAGGTGATGTAACGCTTGAAAATATATTTTGCTTGTTGGTTTCTCAAGAGAAAATATATGTTGAGGACCCCAAAAAAAGTATTTCATGAATATTTTCATTATGCTCGTTACTTAAAAGCCAATGGTGAAGCCACAAAGTCGGGTAAAATGGAAAAAAAAATATTTTGACAACTTTAACGGATTCACTATCTTCAAGGTGATGTAACGCTTGAAAATATATTTTGCTTGTTGGTTTCTCAACAGAAAATATAAATTGAGGACCCCAAAAAAGGTATTTCATGAATATTTTCATTATTCTTGTTCCTTAAAAGCCAATGGTGAAGCCACAAAGTCGGGTAAAATGGAAAAAAAATCTTTTGACAACTTTAACGGATTCACTATCTTCAAGGTGATGTAACGCTTGAAAAAAAAGCTTGTTGGTTTCTCAAGAGAAAATATATGTTGAGGACCCCAAAAAAAGTATTTCATGAATATTTTCATTATGCTTGTTATTTAAAAGCCAATGGTGAAGCCACAAAATGGGAAAAAATCTTTTGACAACTTGAACAAATTCACTATCTTCAAGGTGATGTAACGCTTGAAAATATATTTTGCTTGTTGGTTTCTCAAGAGAAAATATATGTTGAGGACCCCAAAAAAGTTATTTCATGAATATTTTCATTATGCTTTTTATTTAAAAGCCAATGGTGAAGCCACAAAGTCGGGTAAAATGAAAAAAAATCTTTTGACAACTTTAACGGATCACTATCTTCAAGGTAATGTAACGCTTGAAAATATATTTTGCTTGTTGGTTTCTCAAGAGAAAATATATGTTGAGGACCCCAAAAAAGGTATTTCATGAATATTTTCATTATGCTTGCTCCATAAAAGCCAATGGTGAAGCCACAAAGTCGGGTAAAATGGAAAAAAAATCTTTTGACAATTTTAACGGATTCACTATCTTCAAGGTGATGTAACGCTTGAAAATATATTTTGCTTGTTGGTTTCTCAAGAGAAAATATATGTTGAGGACCCCAAAAAAGGTATTTCACGAATATTTTCATTGTGCTTGTTACTTAAAAGCCAATGGTGAAGCCACAAAGTCGGGTAAAATGAAAAAAAATCTTTTGACAACTTTAACGGATTCACTATCTTCAAGGTGATGTAACGCTTGAAAATATATTTGCTTGTTGGTTTCTCAAGAGAAAATATTTTTTGAGGACCCCAAAAAAGGTATTTCATGAATATTTTCATTATGCTTGTTACTTGAAAGCCAATGTTGAAGCCACAAAGTCGGGTAAAATGGAAAAAAAATCTTTTGACAATTTTAACGGATTCACTATCTTCAAGGTGATGTAACGCTTGAAAATATATTTTGCTTGTTGGTTTCTCAAGAGAAAATATAAATTGAGGACCCCAAAAAAGGTATTTCATGAATATTTTCATTATGCTTGTTCGTTAAAAGCCAATGGTAAAGCCACAAAGTCGGGTAAAATGGAAAAAAATCTTTTGACAATTTTAACGGATTCACTATCTTCAAGGTGATGTAACGCTTAAAAAAAAAGCTTGTTGGTTTCTCAAGAGAAAATATTTGTTGAGAACCCCAAAAAAGGTATTTCATGAATATTTTCATTGTGCTTGTTACTTAAAAGCCAATGTTGAAGCCACAAAGTCGGGTAAAATGGAAAAAAATCTTTTGACAATTTTAACGGATTCACTATCTTCAAGGTGATGTAACGCTTGAAAATATATTTTGCTTGTTGGTTTCTCAAGAGAAAATATAAATTGAGGACCCCAAAAAAGGTATTTCATGAATATTTTCATTATGCTTGTTCGTTAAAAGCCAATGGTAAAGCCACAAAGTCGGGTAAAATGGAAAAAAAATCTTTTGACAACTTTAACGGATTCACTATCTTCAAGGTGATGTAACGCTTGAAAATATATTTTGCTTGTTGGTTTCTCAAGAGAAAATATTTGTTGAGAACCCCAAAAAAGGTATTTCATGAATATTTTCATTATGCTTGTTACTTAAAAGCCAATGGTGCAGCCACAAAGTCGGGTAAAATGGAAAAAAATCTTTTGACAACTTGAACAAATTCACTATCTTCAAGGTGATGTAACGCTTGAACATATATTTTGCTTGTTGGTTTCTCAAGAGAAAATATATGTTGAGGACACCAAAAAAGGTATTTCATGAATATTTTCATTATGCTTTTTACTTAAAAGCCAATGGTGAAGCCACAAAGTCGGGTAAAATGAAAAAAAATCTTTTGACAACTTTAACGGATCACTATCTTCAAGGTAATGTAACGCTTGAAAATATATTTTGCTTGTTGGTTTCTCAAGAGAAAATATATGTTGAGGACCCCAAAAAAAGTATTTAATGAATATTTTCATTATGCTTGTTACTTAAAAGCCAATGGTGAAGCCACAAAGTCGGGTAAAATGGAAAAAATCTTTTGACAACTTTAACGGATCACTATCTTCAAGGTGATGTAACGCTTGAAAGAATATGTTGCTTGTTGGTTTCTCAAGAGAAAAAATATGTTGAGGACCCCAAAAAAGGTATTTCATGAATATTTTCATTATGCTTGCTCCATAAAAGCCAATGGTGAAGCCACAAAGTCGGGTAAAATGGAAAAAAAATATTTTGACAACTTTAACGGATTCACTATCTTCAAGGTGATGTAACGCTTGAAAATATATTTGCTTGTTGGTTTCGCAAGAGAAAATATTTTTTGAGGACCCCAAAAAAGGTATTTCATGAATATTTTCATTATGCTTGTTACTTAAAAGCCAATGTTGAAGCCACAAAGTCGGGTAAAATGGAAAAAAAAATCTTTTGACAATTTTAACGGATTCACTATCTTCAAGGTGATGTAACGCTTGAAAATATATTTTGCTTGTTGGTTTCTCAAGAGAAAATATATGTTGAGGACCCCAAAAAAGGTATTTCATGAATATTTTCATTGTGCTTGTTACTTAAAAGCCAATGGTGAAGCCACAAAGTCGGGTAAAATGAAAAAAAATCTTTTGACAACTTTAACGGATTCACTATCTTCAAGGTGATGTAACGCTTGAAAATATATTTGCTTGTTGGTTTCTCAAGAGAAAATATTTTTTGAGGACCCCAAAAAAGGTATTTCATGAATATTTTCATTATGCTTGTTCGTTAAAGCCAATGGTAAAGCCACAAAGTCGGGTAAAATGGAAAAAAATCTTTTGACAACTTTAACGGATTCACTATCTTCAAGGTGATGTAATGCTTGAAAATATATTTTGCTTGTTGGTTTCTCAAGAGAAAATATTTGTTGAGAACCCCAAAAAAGGTATTTCATGAATATTTTCATTATGCTTGTTACTTAAAAGCCAATGGTGAAGCCACAAAGTCGGGTAAAATGAAAAAAAAATCTTTTGAAAACTTTAACGGATTCACTATCTTCAAGGTGATGTAACGCTTGAAAATATATTTTGCTTGTTGGTTTCTCAAGAGAAAATATATGTTGAGGACCCCAAAAAAGGTATTTCATGAATATTTTCATTGTGCTTTTTACTTAGTAGCCAATGGTGAAGCCACAAAGTCGGGTAAAATGAAAAAAAATCTTTTGACAACTTTAACGGATTCACTATTTACATCACCTTGAAGACAGTGAATTTGTTAGTAAATTAGAAAAGAATTGTTAGTTGTTAGTAAATTACCCAAAAAACGCATTTGGAAACTTCTGGGATCCTACATACATGTCAAAAAATTAAGATACTGGTCCTGGGGCATGCAAGGGGACCCAAGTAAGCCACCGAAAAAAAAAATCAGAGTTTACCACAACCATTGGACAAATACGTGGTATAACACATGCTTAAAATCTCAATTTTCTTTCTGAGGTATCTTTTGGAACTCAATTAATCAAGGTTTGATTTTACATATACTTTGTACTATTCAGGAGTAACCAATGCTTCAGAATACAGAGTACAGCTATTAAATTACCCACAAAACGCATTTGGAATTTTCTGGGATCCTACATACATGTCAAAAAATTTAAATACTGGTCCTGGGGCATGCAAGGGGACCCAAGTAAGCCACCGAAACAAAAAAATCGGATGTTACCACAGCCACTGGACATCGTGGTATAACACATGCTGAAAATCTCAATTTAAATTACAATAACAGTATAACAGTATATCAGTAATAACAGTATTTTTTAAATAATTAAAAATACTGGTCCTGGGGCATGCAAGGGGACCAAAGTAAGCCACCGAAACAAAAAAATCGGAGTATACCACAACCATTGGACAAATACGTGGTATAACACATGCTTAAAATCTCAATTTTCTTTCTGAGGTATCCTTTGGAACTCAATTAATCAAGGTTTGATTTTACATATACTTTGTACTATTCAGGAGTAACCAATACTTCAGAATACAGAGGATTTGGAAACTTCTGGGATCCTACATACATGTCAAAAAATTAAAATACTGGTCCTGGGGCATGCAAGGGGCCCCAGTAAGACACCGAAACAAAAAAATCGGAGTATACCACAACCATTGGACAAATACGTGGTATAACACATGCTTAAAATCTCAATTTTCTTTCTGAGGTATCTTTTAGAACTCAATTAATCAAGGTTTGATTTTACATCTACTTCTTACTATTCAGGTCGGGCAAGTCGGGAAGAAAAATCATTTGAAATTTCTTTGATACGGGTCCTTAAAGTAACGACTAATTTTATAATTGGGTTTACTTCGTTTATTTTGAAGTAAACTATTTTTAAATATACTTTCCTTAAAAATAATACATTTCCTTATTTTTTGAGCTATTTAAAAACGATTTTATGGAGTTGGACAGAAAATCATTTGAAGTTTCTTTGATACGGGTCCTCAAAGTAACGACTAATTTTATCATTGGGTTTACTTGGTTTATTTTGAAGTAAACTATTTTGAAATATACTTTCCTCTAAAATAACACATTTCCTTATTTTTTGAGCTATTTAAAGACGAATTTATGCAGTCGCGCCGAAAAATCATTTGAAATTTCTTTGATACGAGTCTTCAAAGTAACGACTAATTTTATCATTGGGTTTTCTTGGTTTATGTTGAAGTAAAGTATTTTGAAATATGTTTTCCTCTAAAATAACACATTCCCTTATTTTTTGAGCTAATTAAAGACGAATTTATGCAGTCGGGCCGAAAAAACATTTGAAGTTTCTTTGATACGAGTCCTCAAAGTAACGACTAATTATATCATTAGGTTTACTTGGTTTATTTTGAAGTAAACTATTTTGAAATATACTTTTCTGTAAAATAACACATTTCCTTATTTCTTGAGCTATTTAAAGACGATTTTATGCAGTTGGACAGAAAATCATTTGAAGTTTCTTTGATACGGGTCTTCAAAGTAACGACTAATTTTATCATTGGGTTTGCTTGGTTTATTTTGAAGTAAACTATTTTGAAATATACTTTCCTCTAAAATAACACATTTCCTTATTTTTTGAGCTATTTAAATACGAATTTATGCAGTCGAGCCGAAAAATCATTTGAAGTTTCTTTGATACGAGTCTTCAAAGTAACGACTAATTTTATCACTTAATTTTATTGCTTGGTTTATTTTGAAGTTAACTATTTTGAAATATACTTTCCTCTAAAATAACACATTTTCTTATTTTTTGATTTATTTAAAGACGATTTTATGCAGTCGGGAAGAAAAATCATTTGAAATTTCTTTGATACGGGTCCTTAAAGTAACGACTAATTTTATAATTGGGTTTACTTCGTTTATTTTGAAGTAAACTATTTTTAAATATACTTTCCTTTAAAATAACACATTTCCTTATTTTTTGAGCTATTTAAAAACGATTTTATGGAGTTGGACAGAAAATCATTTGAAGTTTCTTTGATACGGGTCCTCAAAGTAACGACTAATTTTATCATTGGGTTTACTTGGTTTATTTTGAAGTAAACTATTTTGAAATATACTTTCCTCTAAAATAACACATTTCCTTATTTTTTGAGCTATTTAAAGACGAATTTATGCAGTCGAGCCGAAAAATCATTTGAAGTTTTTTTGATACGGGTCCTCAAAATAACGACTAATTTTATCACTTAATTTTATTGCTTGGTTTATTTTGAAGTTAACTATTTTGAAATATACTTTCCTCTAAAATAACACATTTCCTTATTTTTTGAGCTATTTAAAGACGAATTTATGCAGTCGAGCCGAAAAATCATTTGAAGTTTCTTTGATACGAGTCTTCAAAGTAACGACTAATTTTATCACTTAATTTTATTGCTTGGTTTATTTTGAAGTTAACTATTTTGAAATATACTTTCCTCTAAAATAACACATTTTCTTATTTTTTGATTTATTTAAAGACGATTTTATGCAGTCGGGCAGAAAAATCATTTGAAATTTCTTTGATACGGGTCCTTAAAGTAACGACTAATTTTATAATTGGGTTTACTTCGTTTATTTTGAAGTAAACTATTTTTAAATATACTTTCCTTTAAAATAACACATTTCCTTATTTTTTGAGCTATTTAAAAACGATTTTATGGAGTTGGACAGAAAATCATTTGAAGTTTCTTTGATACGGGTCCTCAAAGTAACGACTAATTTTATCATTGGGTTTACTTGGTTTATTTTGAAGTAAACTATTTTGAAATATACTTTC
Organism: Daphnia galeata; assembly: GCA_030770115.1. Lineage (NCBI taxonomy): Eukaryota > Metazoa > Arthropoda > Branchiopoda > Diplostraca > Daphniidae > Daphnia > Daphnia galeata. The sequence continues at coordinate 3,230,801 of CM061120.1, read as the reverse complement.
CTCTAAAATAACACATTTCCTTATTTTTTGAGCTATTTAAAGACGAATTTATGCAGTCGAGCCGAAAAATCATTTGAAGTTTTTTTGATACGGGTCCTCAAAATAACGACTAATTTTATCATTGGGTTTACTTGGTTTATTTTGAAGTAAACTATTTTGAAATATACTTTCCTCTAAAATAACACATTTCCTTATTTTTTGAGCTATTTAAAGACGAATTTATGCAGTCGGGCCGAAAAATCATTTGAAATTTCTTTGATACGAGTCTTCAAAGTAACGACTAATTTTATCATTGGGTTTTCTTGGTTTATGTTGAAGTAAAGTATTTTGAAATATGTTTTCCTCTAAAATAACACATTCCCTTATTTTTTGAGCTATTTAAAGACGAATTTATGCAGTCGGGCCGAAAAAACATTTGAAGTTTCTTTGATACGAGTCCTCAAAGTAACGACTAATTATATCATTGGGTTTACTTGGTTTATTTTGAAGTAAACTATTTTAAAATATACTTTTCTGTAAAATAACACATTTCCTTATTTCTTGAGCTATTTAAAGACGATTTTATGCAGTTGGACAGAAAATCATTTGAAGTTTCTTTGATACGGGTCTTCAAAGTAACGACTAATTTTATCATTGGGTTTGCTTGGTTTATTTTGAAGTAAACTATTTTGAAATATACTTTCCTCTAAAATAACACATTTCCTTATTTTTTGAGCTATTTAAAGACGAATTTATGCAGTCGAGCCGAAAAATCATTTGAAGTTTTTTTGATACGGGTCCTCAAAATAACGACTAATTTTATCACTTAATTTTATTGCTTGGTTTATTTTGAAGTTAACTATTTTGAAATATACTTTCCTCTAAAATAACACATTTCCTTATTTTTTGAGCTATTTAAAGACGAATTTATGCAGTCGAGCCGAAAAATCATTTGAAGTTTCTTTGATACGAGTCTTCAAAGTAACGACTAATTTTATCACTTAATTTTATTGCTTGGTTTATTTTGAAGTTAACTATTTTGAAATATACTTTCCTCTAAAATAACACATTTTCTTATTTTTTGATTTATTTAAAGACGATTTTATGCAGTCGGGCAGAAAAATCATTTGAAATTTCTTTGATACGGGTCCTTAAAGTAACGACTAATTTTATAATTGGGTTTACTTCGTTTATTTTGAAGTAAACTATTTTTAAATATACTTTCCTTTAAAATAACACATTTCCTTATTTTTTGAGCTATTTAAAAACGATTTTATGGAGTTGGACAGAAAATCATTTGAAGTTTCTTTGATACGGGTCCTCAAAGTAACGACTAATTTTATCATTGGGTTTACTTGGTTTATTTTGAAGTAAACTATTTTGAAATATACTTTCCTCTAAAATAACACATTTCCTTATTTTTTGAGCTATTTAAAGACGAATTTATGCAGTCGAGCCGAAAAATCATTTGAAGTTTTTTTGATACGGGTCCTCAAAATAACGACTAATTTTATCATTGGGTTTACTTGGTTTATTTTGAAGTAAACTATTTTGAAATATACTTTCCTCTAAAATAACACATTTCCTTATTTTTTGAGCTATTTAAAGACGAATTTATGCAGTCGGGCCGAAAAATCATTTGAAATTTCTTTGATACGAGTCTTCAAAGTAACGACTAATTTTATCATTGGGTTTTCTTGGTTTATGTTGAAGTAAAGTATTTTGAAATATGTTTTCCTCTAAAATAACACATTCCCTTATTTTTTGAGCTATTTAAAGACGAATTTATGCAGTCGGGCCGAAAAAACATTTGAAGTTTCTTTGATACGAGTCCTCAAAGTAACGACTAATTATATCATTGGGTTTACTTGGTTTATTTTGAAGTAAACTATTTTAAAATATACTTTTCTGTAAAATAACACATTTCCTTATTTCTTGAGCTATTTAAAGACGATTTTATGCAGTTGGACAGAAAATCATTTGAAGTTTCTTTGATACGGGTCTTCAAAGTAACGACTAATTTTATCATTGGGTTTGCTTGGTTTATTTTGAAGTAAACTATTTTGAAATATACTTTCCTCTAAAATAACACATTTCCTTATTTTTTTAGCTATTTAAAGACGAATTTATGCAGTCGAGCCGAAAAATCATTTGAAGTTTCTTTGATACGAGTCTTCAAAGTAACGACTAATTTTATCACTTAATTTTATTGCTTGGTTTATTTTGAAGTTAACTATTTTGAAATATACTTTCCTCTAAAATAACACATTTTCTTATTTTTTGATTTATTTTAAGACGATTTTATGCAGTCGGGCAGAAAAATCATTTGAAATTTCTTTGATACGGGTCCTTAAAGTAACGACTAATTTTATAATTGGGTTTACTTCGTTTATTTTGAAGTAAACTATTTTTAAATATACTTTCCTTTAAAATAACACATTTCCTTATTTTTTGAGCTATTTGAAAACGATTTTATGGAGTTGGACAGAAAATCATTTGAAGTTTCGTTGATACGGGTCCTCAAAGTAACGACTAATTTTATCATTGGGTTTACTTGGTTTATTTTGAAGTAAACTATTTTGAAATATACTTTCCTCTAAAATAACACATTTCCTTATTTTTTGAGCTATTTAAAGACGAATTTATGCAGTCGGGCCGAAAAATCATTTGAAATTTCTTTGATACGAGTCTTCAAAGTAACGACTAATTTTATCATTGGGTTTTCTTGGTTTATGTTGAAGTAAAGTATTTTGAAATATGTTTTCCTCTAAAATAACACATTCCCTTATTTTTTGAGCTATTTGAAGACGAATTTATGCAGTCGAGCCGAAAAATCATTTGAAGTTTCTTTGATACGAGTCTTCAAAGTAACGACTAATTTTATCACTTAATTTTATTGCTTGGTTTATTTTGAAGTTAACTATTTTGAAATATACTTTCCTCTAAAATAACACATTTTCTTATTTTTTGATTTATTTAAAGACGATTTTATGCAGTCGGGAAGAAAAATCATTTGAAATTTCTTTGATACGGGTCCTTAAAGTAACGACTAATTTTATAATTGGGTTTACTTCGTTTATTTTGAAGTAAACTATTTTTAAATATACTTTCCTTTAAAATAACACATTTCCTTATTTTTTGAGCTATTTAAAAACGATTTTATGGAGTTGGACAGAAAATCATTTGAAGTTTCTTTGATACGGGTCCTCAAAGTAACGACTAATTTTATCATTGGGTTTACTTGGTTTATTTTGAAGTAAACTATTTTGAAATATACTTTCCTCTAAAATAACACATTTCCTTATTTTTTGAGCTATTTAAAGACGAATTTATGCAGTCGAGCCGAAAAATCATTTGAAGTTTTTTTGATACGGGTCCTCAAAATAACGACTAATTTTATCACTTAATTTTATTGCTTGGTTTATTTTGAAGTTAACTATTTTGAAATATACTTTCCTCTAAAATAACACATTTCCTTATTTTTTGAGCTATTTAAAGACGAATTTATGCAGTCGAGCCGAAAAATCATTTGAAGTTTCTTTGATACGAGTCTTCAAAGTAACGACTAATTTTATCACTTAATTTTATTGCTTGGTTTATTTTGAAGTTAACTATTTTGAAATATACTTTCCTCTAAAATAACACATTTTCTTATTTTTTGATTTATTTAAAGACGATTTTATGCAGTCGGGCAGAAAAATCATTTGAAATTTCTTTGATACGGGTCCTTAAAGTAACGACTAATTTTATAATTGGGTTTACTTCGTTTATTTTGAAGTAAACTATTTTTAAATATACTTTCCTTTAAAATAACACATTTCCTTATTTTTTGAGCTATTTAAAAACGATTTTATGGAGTTGGACAGAAAATCATTTGAAGTTTCTTTGATACGGGTCCTCAAAGTAACGACTAATTTTATCATTGGGTTTACTTGGTTTATTTTGAAGTAAACTATTTTGAAATATACTTTCCTCTAAAATAACACATTTCCTTATTTTTTGAGCTATTTAAAGACGAATTTATGCAGTCGAGCCGAAAAATCATTTGAAGTTTTTTTGATACGGGTCCTCAAAATAACGACTAATTTTATCATTGGGTTTACTTGGTTTATTTTGAAGTAAACTATTTTGAAATATACTTTCCTCTAAAATAACACATTTCCTTATTTTTTGAGCTATTTAAAGACGAATTTATGCAGTCGGGCCGAAAAATCATTTGAAATTTCTTTGATACGAGTCTTCAAAGTAACGACTAATTTTATCATTGGGTTTTCTTGGTTTATGTTGAAGTAAAGTATTTTGAAATATGTTTTCCTCTAAAATAACACATTCCCTTATTTTTTGAGCTATTTAAAGACGAATTTATGCAGTCGGGCCGAAAAAACATTTGAAGTTTCTTTGATACGAGTCCTCAAAGTAACGACTAATTATATCATTGGGTTTACTTGGTTTATTTTGAAGTAAACTATTTTAAAATATACTTTTCTGTAAAATAACACATTTCCTTATTTCTTGAGCTATTTAAAGACGATTTTATGCAGTTGGACAGAAAATCATTTGAAGTTTCTTTGATACGGGTCTTCAAAGTAACGACTAATTTTATCATTGGGTTTGCTTGGTTTATTTTGAAGTAAACTATTTTGAAATATACTTTCCTCTAAAATAACACATTTCCTTATTTTTTGAGCTATTTAAAGACGAATTTATGCAGTCGAGCCGAAAAATCATTTGAAGTTTTTTTGATACGGGTCCTCAAAATAACGACTAATTTTATCACTTAATTTTATTGCTTGGTTTATTTTGAAGTTAACTATTTTGAAATATACTTTCCTCTAAAATAACACATTTCCTTATTTTTTGAGCTATTTAAAGACGAATTTATGCAGTCGAGCCGAAAAATCATTTGAAGTTTCTTTGATACGAGTCTTCAAAGTAACGACTAATTTTATCACTTAATTTTATTGCTTGGTTTATTTTGAAGTTAACTATTTTGAAATATACTTTCCTCTAAAATAACACATTTTCTTATTTTTTGATTTATTTAAAGACGATTTTATGCAGTCGGGCAGAAAAATCATTTGAAATTTCTTTGATACGGGTCCTTAAAGTAACGACTAATTTTATAATTGGGTTTACTTCGTTTATTTTGAAGTAAACTATTTTTAAATATACTTTCCTTTAAAATAACACATTTCCTTATTTTTTGAGCTATTTAAAAACGATTTTATGGAGTTGGACAGAAAATCATTTGAAGTTTCTTTGATACGGGTCCTCAAAGTAACGACTAATTTTATCATTGGGTTTACTTGGTTTATTTTGAAGTAAACTATTTTGAAATATACTTTCCTCTAAAATAACACATTTCCTTATTTTTTGAGCTATTTAAAGACGAATTTATGCAGTCGAGCCGAAAAATCATTTGAAGTTTTTTTGATACGGGTCCTCAAAATAACGACTAATTTTATCATTGGGTTTACTTGGTTTATTTTGAAGTAAACTATTTTGAAATATACTTTCCTCTAAAATAACACATTTCCTTATTTTTTGAGCTATTTAAAGACGAATTTATGCAGTCGGGCCGAAAAATCATTTGAAATTTCTTTGATACGAGTCTTCAAAGTAACGACTAATTTTATCATTGGGTTTTCTTGGTTTATGTTGAAGTAAAGTATTTTGAAATATGTTTTCCTCTAAAATAACACATTCCCTTATTTTTTGAGCTATTTAAAGACGAATTTATGCAGTCGGGCCGAAAAAACATTTGAAGTTTCTTTGATACGAGTCCTCAAAGTAACGACTAATTATATCATTGGGTTTACTTGGTTTATTTTGAAGTAAACTATTTTAAAATATACTTTTCTGTAAAATAACACATTTCCTTATTTCTTGAGCTATTTAAAGACGATTTTATGCAGTTGGACAGAAAATCATTTGAAGTTTCTTTGATACGGGTCTTCAAAGTAACGACTAATTTTATCATTGGGTTTGCTTGGTTTATTTTGAAGTAAACTATTTTGAAATATACTTTCCTCTAAAATAACACATTTCCTTATTTTTTTAGCTATTTAAAGACGAATTTATGCAGTCGAGCCGAAAAATCATTTGAAGTTTCTTTGATACGAGTCTTCAAAGTAACGACTAATTTTATCACTTAATTTTATTGCTTGGTTTATTTTGAAGTTAACTATTTTGAAATATACTTTCCTCTAAAATAACACATTTTCTTATTTTTTGATTTATTTTAAGACGATTTTATGCAGTCGGGCAGAAAAATCATTTGAAATTTCTTTGATACGGGTCCTTAAAGTAACGACTAATTTTATAATTGGGTTTACTTCGTTTATTTTGAAGTAAACTATTTTTAAATATACTTTCCTTTAAAATAACACATTTCCTTATTTTTTGAGCTATTTGAAAACGATTTTATGGAGTTGGACAGAAAATCATTTGAAGTTTCGTTGATACGGGTCCTCAAAGTAACGACTAATTTTATCATTGGGTTTACTTGGTTTATTTTGAAGTAAACTATTTTGAAATATACTTTCCTCTAAAATAACACATTTCCTTATTTTTTGAGCTATTTAAAGACGAATTTATGCAGTCGGGCCGAAAAATCATTTGAAATTTCTTTGATACGAGTCTTCAAAGTAACGACTAATTTTATCATTGGGTTTTCTTGGTTTATGTTGAAGTAAAGTATTTTGAAATATGTTTTCCTCTAAAATAACACATTCCCTTATTTTTTGAGCTATTTGAAGACGAATTTATGCAGTCGGGCCGAAAAAACATTTGAAGTTTCTTTGATACGAGTCCTCAAAGTAACGACTAAATATATCATTGGGTTTACTTGGTTTATTTTGAAGTAAACTATTTTAAAATATACTTTTCTGTAAAATAACACATTTCCTTATTTCTTGAGCTATTTAAAGACGATTTTATGCAGTTGGACAGAAAATCATTTGAAGTTTCTTTGATACGGGTCTTCAAAGTAACGACTAATTTTATCATTGGGTTTGCTTGGTTTATTTTGAAGTAAACTATTTTGAAATATACTTTCCTCTAAAATAACACATTTCCTTATTTTTTGAGCTATTTAAAGACGAATTTATGGAGTCGAGCCGAAAAATCATTTGAAGTTTCTTTGATACGAGTCTTCAAAGTAACGACTAATTTTATCACTTAATTTTATTGCTTGGTTTATTTTGAAGTTAACTATTTTGAAATATACTTTCCTCTAAAATAACACATTTTCTTATTTTTTGATTTATTTAAAGACGATTTTATGCAGTCGGGCAGAAAAATCATTTGAAGTTTCTTTGATACGGGTCCTCAAAGTAACGACTAATTTTATAATTGGGTTTACTTGGTTTATTTTGAAGTAAACTATTTTGAAATACACTTTCCTCTTAAATAACACAGAGAATTTTTTGAATTTTTGGAGCTGGCGATCTTAAAAGTGCTGTAACTTTTGAAATATCGCTGCCTAAATTATTTTTTCTTTAAAACATATCAAATGAAGACTTTATTAATGAAATTTAATAGTACTTTGTTCAAGCTAATCTATAGTCTGGGTGAAATCGATACAAACCTAAAAATGATATGAGAATTTTTTGAATTTTTGGAGCTGGCGATCTTAAAAGTGCTGTAACTTTTGAAATATCAGTGCCTAAATTATTTTTTCTTTAAAACATATCAATTGAAAACTTCTTTAATGAAATTTAATAGTTCTATCTTGAAGCTAATCTATAGTCTGGGTGAAATCGATACAAACCTAAAAATGATATGAGAATTTTTTGAATTTTCGGAGCTGGCGATCTTAAAAGTGCTGTAACGCTTCAAATATCAGTGCCTAAATTATTTTTTTTTCATAAGATATCAAATGAAGGCTTCCCTTATGAAATCTAATAGTCCTTTCCTGAAGCTACACTAAAGTCTGGGTGAAATCGATTCAAACATCAAAATGATATGGGAATTTTTTGAATTTTAGGAGCTGGCAATCTTTAAAGTGCTGTAACGCTTCAAATATCAGTGCCTCAATTATTTTTTCTTCATAAGATATCAAATGAAGGCTTTCTTTATGAAATCTAATAGTCCTTTTCTGAAGCTACACTATAGTCTGGGTGAAATCGATACAAACATCAAAATGATATGGGAATTTTTTTGAGTTTAGGAGCTGGCAATCTTTTAAGTGCTGTAACGCTTCAAATATCAGTGCCTAAATTATTCTTTCTTCATAATATATCAAATGAAGGGCTTTCTTCATGAAATCTAATAGCCCTTTCTTGAAGCTACACTATAGTCTGGGTGAAATCGATACAAACAATAGGGCGATTTAAATAATCATCTTGTCTGTGATTTTGATTTTGATCTAAATCACTTTTCATCCCTGAGGGTTATACTTCTAGTATACCGAAGGCTCTTAAGTTTCTGATCATGTATCGTATCGTAGTAATCGATACCTTTCTTGGAGTTGGGCTCCAAAAGGTTTATTGTCAGTTTCGTTATTTGCTATCTCCTTTTTTCTACTTGACCGATTTATTCCAAATTTCGGCAACCTTCCTAACTTAATTTCTTACGCCACGACTGGATATTGTCGTTCGTATCTGTTTTAAGTTTTATTTTATGTATTTTTTCCGTAATCCCCATGTATAGATTTTCTAGTCTTAGGGCAACTGCATGTTTGGTGTGAGCATTTATCCCTGAGGGTATACTTTGTATACCGAAGGCAATTCGTTCAAAAAATTGAATTTTGATTTTCCCTTTTTTATAGGAGTGATAGTGAGGGTGTAATGCCTATTGTCTAAATTTTTTTCTCTCTTAATTCATGTAAAAATTATTGCGACGTGGGGTGGTGGGCGAAGCCCACCGCACCAAAGTCGCACAGCATACAGTCAAGCCTGCAAGTTTCTTTAGCAGGCAAATAGCTATGTATGTTTTGATTTTAATTTGACAGAAGGGATACTATGGTGTCTACCGAACCCTTTATATTTTTCCTTGTTTCTGTTTTTTTCTTTTAAAAAAGGTGGGAAAATTGGATGAATTTGAAGGAAGAGATGAGTAAAGAGAAAAAAGAATACACTGTTAAAATTTTTTACCACTTTTTGGGTGCTAAAACCCCCAAATATTTGTAGACGTAGTTTCGTAGTTGTTCAATACGAAAAACTTGGGACCAAAAACATTACGAAAAATTTGGGGTGGTTAATACGAGTTTTTGGGGATGTAAACGGAAGTTTTTAATGCATAAAAATACAAAAATGCGTTTGTTAATTAAATAAAAAGTATACGGGCAATAAATAAGTTGAAAATCGAACGTTCTGTATTTCAAACAATTTTTTCCTTCTCAATACATTCCAATGTTAAAAAGGTGTTAGGAACTCTTCTTTTTACCGACAATCTTTTCCTTAACAATTGCAAGATTTTTAACGAACAATTTCAATTTTGTACTTTTTTTTGTGTCTGAATCTTCAAGTTCGAAGATTTGACTTTGGATAAACAACAATGACAGTTTGACTTCGCGACTATACGCAATGTAAAAAACGTAGTACGCGGCAAACAAATTCAATAATGCTTCAGTAACAGATTGGGACGTCATCAAAATTTCGTTGTCAACCACGACGTGATAGGACATTCCGATGTTCAGTATGTAGGGAGGCCGATTCACAGCTTTCTTCAAAAATGCTTCTAAATTGATAGTCTCCTAAAAAGTGAAATTTAATTCAACAATTAGAAATTTACTATATTTAAATGTATATGCCTATTCGATTACCTCCTGTACGTTGAACAAAAAATTAGCTGCAATAACACCTTTCTTATTCCTTACAGGTAATAGCAGAGGGAGAATTTCTAAAGCAAAACATGCTTGACTCTCTGTAACAATGAAACAAAAAATAAAAATTAGATTTTATCGGTACATTGAAATTTAAAGGGTTGAAGCATTACCAAAGGATTGTGTTTTAATGTCTTCACCGTACATATCAAAGAGTTGGCTCAAAGCATCTCCTTTTTTCTTTGTCTTAATCGCATACTTTACAAGTATTGGTACACAGGCAGTCCAATTGTCCCAAAACTTACGGCAGATTCCAGCACTCTTTATCATTTCAAACTCTTCATGAAGCTGTAATTAAGGAGAATGTCTGAAGTAGTTGGCTAGATTTATTAAACTTAAAAAAGAATTTTGAAAAAACTTACATATTCCGGTTGGTTCAATACTGGACAAGCCGTTTTCAAAAGATGCTGAACATTATCAAACTTATTTGCAACTATCTCTTTTCTTCTTCCTTCAAAAGTCAATTTCCACAAATATTTCATAGTTTTTTTGTCGCCAAGATTACGACACACCTCAATAAATTTGGCCACATTGCCCTGGTAAGAAACCATGTCAACCTCTATTTTGTAAATAACACAAATGTTAATAAAACCATCACGGGAAAATAGTAAGCAATACAAATACCAGAAGTGCAATTTCGCTGATTTTGTAAACTTAATATTTGTGCTGTTGGACTCTGGTCGTCAGTTGACCTTTTAGTCGCTACACGTCCTCCTTTATTCGAATACTGTTGGTTGTTCTTTCTCCTCCTGTATTCAAAATTCCTTTGGAGTCTCATATAAAATTCAGTCTAAAGAAGCAATAAAAATGTTAGCAGTTATTACATGAAATACAAAGCTGTATACAAAGTATACTTACATTTGTTTGCATGGAGTCTTCACTGTCCATGATTAAATTGGGATACTTCTTTAGCAGACTATCAACAACATATTTAACAGAGTCAGGATGAGGGTGGAGAGTTTGTTCCTCAATAGAAGTAGCCAGAGTTCGTGTGATGGATGAGAAATCAGAAGGCTGATAACTTTGTTTTTCTTTAGAATTCATCTTCTGAGTTAGTGCTGTTCCATAACAGGTTGGTAATTTATATGTAGAAGAATTCAGTCGTTCATAGCCTCTGTCCACTCTTTCAGACACTGGGATTAGTTGGGAATAAATACGCTGCCCATCATCTGATTCTTCACTGCTGCTATCTAAGTACAAAAAGTATTGTTAATCTGTCGATCTTTACAAAGTACAAAGTAAATAATAATAGGCTAAGGAATAATACCATTAGAACACATGTCAGCAGTCTTTCTCTTCAGTGGTCGTACTTGTTTCTCAGTAGCTTGTTTTCTGAAATAATTGTTTTCTGAAGTTTCTTCTTCTGACAGTGAAAGGTGTACACTAGGAGCATCTCCCAACAATGCCGTAGAATGTCTAACAGACAAATTTGGTTCTTCATCCGCAGTGCCAGATAATTGCCCAATGTCTTCCATACTACTGAAATCGAAATTCGGTTTTATTACGACGCACCTCACTTCACTTTTGTCCTTTACAGGTGAATCGTCACCAATTGTAACCCAATTATTGGGTCGAATTTCGCTTTCTTTTTGAAAAGAAAAGTTTTCGGACGAGAGAAACACGTGTGTAAGGCCCTTACTTTTTTTTTCAAGACGTCAGCAATTCTCTCAAGATCGTTTCTTTTATCTGTATGACACATTCTTTTCTGCAAAACAATATCGTATGGAGTATGCACTTCACCGTCAATTACGGTAACAAAAATACATCTTGAAGATTTATCAATAGGTATATTGAAGCTAATAGATGCTGACTTCGCCATCTTGCTCGTCTATTAAGTCTGTCAATCTGTCATGCTGGATGCTGTGCTCTCTCAGTCCCTCAGTCAGAGCAATAATTCAAAATGATAAATAATTGCTTGATAAATAAGTCATAAATAATTAAAAATTTAGATAAAGTAAAGAATATGACCAAACAAATTCTTTCATTTAAAATCAAAATCGTTTTGAAATTACTCGTACTGGGAATTTAGCGACAATTTGGCAATCATGCGCTTTCTGTCATCTTCTTGGTTTCTTTAGAAGACTTGATTAAAAGAATTGAAAATTAAATTGTCAAACAATGCATTCGTGTATAAAAAAAAAAAAAGAGATGCAAATGAAGTTAGACTGTTACACCTGCCAAATAATGCAATGTAACTTTGTGACTAAGGATAGCCAAACGATGCTGCATCATTTAAGTACTATTCACTTGAAAGACAAAAACTTTACTAGCCCTTGTCTGTACACAACTGAGTGTTTTCACACAGCAAACTTCAAAACATTTAGTGGTCTGAAACAACATTTAAGAAAGTTTCATCCATTGTTTTTTTCGGTTTCTGCAAATGTGATAGAAGGAAATTCAAATGGCACACCTAGTGAGCAAGGTGGCATGGGATGTGTTGTCAACTCATATTACGTTGACTCACCAGACAATTTAGGTAATTTAAAATTGGTTGTAATTATCTAAATCCTAGCATTAGTTTTAGGCTCTTTATTGATTCTTAATGTGTTTACAGGTCTTGAAACAATCTGTGATGATGTTGCTTGTTTACAAGCTCGTCCACCTAATGATTTAAGTTTGCTTGCTGGAGATTTTGTTCTAAATCTCTTGGCAGAACAAAAGATGACACAAGTAAACATTAAGTATGTGATGGATGTGGGGACCAAACTAGTGAATGAAGCTGTAAATAGAAAGTTAAAGGAAGCCTTGCATCTCGTACTGGAAAACAACTTGGATCCTAGGTCAGCCCTGTCTAGTCTTTTAGATTGTCAGGACAAACCGTTTGAAAAACTTAAGCATCAGTCTACCCAAAACAAATATTTTGTCAAACACTTTGGTTAGTATTGAATGTTTTTATAATGAAAACTATATTCTGGTGGTTTGTAAAATGAGACACATTTTATTTTGATAGGCATGATTGAGGCTGAACGCATCATTCTCCCTGTTCAGGCAGCAGATTTTGGTCGTCACAAAACTGGAAAGGATCAGCATTCTAAGCCCAAACAGTACTGTTATGTCCCCATTTTAAAGCAATTAGAGAGGATCTTAAATTTTAAGGATGTTTTAAGTGAAATTAATGAGGTTAAGACAATTAAACCAAAAGAATATTCTTATTTTGAAAGTGGGGAAATTTTTAAAACAAATTCCTTTTTTCAAACTAATCTTAATGGTTTACAAATTCTTTTGTATATCGATGACGCTTCCACGACTGCTGACAAAGGCAACCGTTCTAAGAAAAACAAGCTTTGTTTTGTTTATTGTTCCCTCGGAAATCTTAAAAGAAAGGATAGGTCAACATTCATAGCAATCAATCTGGTTGCAATTTTTCGCAACACCACCGTCAAACAGTTTGGGTTAAATGTTTTACTAAGGCCACTTATCAATGATTTAAAAAAATTGGAAGAGGGTGTTTTAATGAATATTTTGGGGATCGATCGCACTGTTCGAGGTACGCTTTCAGCTGTTATAGCAGACAATCTCGGGAGTCATCAGATCGGTTGCTTTAAAGTTGGTTTCTCTAAAGGGTTCCGTAAATGCAGATTTTGTTTAGCCGTCGACGATGACATTCAATCTTATTTCCGTGATAAACAATTCATTGCTAGGGATAAAATACAGCATGACCAACATTGCGATGGACTCTCTTTGGAAGCAATAAGAGAGCATGTAGAAAAACTATACGGGATAACAGGGACTTCCATTTTGAATGAGCTAAGGCATTTTCATGTTATTGGGGGATTGACACCTGATATAATGCATGATATTTTAGAAGGCATTCTTCCTCTTGTCATTTCAAAACTTCTCATGTATTGTATTAAGTCAAAATTTTTTACTTTGAAAACTTTGAATGATATTATTGAGAATTTCAAATACGGACACAGAGAAGTAATTGATAAGCCATCCACAATTGATTATTCCCAACTCAAAGAAGGTACGATGAATCAGACTGCCGCTCAGATCTGGTTACTTGCTATCCTTTTGCCCTTGATGATCGGAAATTTTATTAGTGAATCAGATCCTGTATGGCATTGTTTCACAACGCTTCTACAAATTTCACGATTAATTTTCTTAGAACCAATCTCTGATCTTGACATTGCTAAACTTGAATTGCTGATCGAAGAGTTTTTGATTGATTATAAGGAACATTTTTTCCAATCTTACAAAAGAGACGACCCCAAATCCGAATTGAAATGTAGAATCATACCAAAGATGCATCATCTTGTTCATTACCCTCGATTTATTAAGCAACTAGGCCCACTTCAATCCTTCTGGTGTATGAGGTTTGAAGCGAAGCATAGTTACTTCAAACAGCTTCAAAGAAAGATAAAAAATTTCATTAACCCACCTTACACCCTATCTTTAAGACACCAACAATGGCAATGCAACCAGTTTAGATCTGCTGGTGAAATGCTCCTTCAGCCTCGTATTCTGACGTCCCCATATAAAGTTAGATTGCTTGATGCGGTTGATGTACATGATAAATTTGCAGGGCAAGTCGCTTCTTTATTGAATTTGGATAAACTTGATGTGTCTTTGCGAGTGTATAAGTGGATAGCCATTGGGTCAAATAACTTTAAAGTGAATGAAAGCCTTATTGTATGTCCATTGTCAAATATCAGTAATGTCAGACAGCGAAGAGGTGCATTTGGTTTAATTACCAGTATATTTTCTTGTGATGGCAAGTTCGTTTTTGTCTGTGAAGTTTACCGCACACTGAGATTTGATAACCATTTTCAGTCTTTCGAACTTGTAAAGAGAGAGGATCGTTTCCATTTAGCTTTGTCACCAACACAACTGTCTGATTATTCCGTTTACCAATTTCATAAACCATGTTTTGAACGTACTACTCATTTATATGTCCCATCAAAAAGTGAATTACGTCATCTAGTTCTTTGAATGAAATATATTCATTTATTAAAACTACTTTTTTACATGTTTCTTATTTTAGTCTAGAATGCTATTATTTTTTAGGGGTTTTTTCAACAAATAATTTGGGGTTTCGTTGCAAATAGTAAATTCGTATTTAAAACCCCGAAAATTTAGATCAATTTGAAAATTTGGGGGTCATGCGATTTTTTCGTGGTTTGCAACCCCGGAAAAGTGGGAACCATTTTAACAGTGTAGGCATAGGTAAAGGGGCGTTAAGTATCCCTTCCGTTAAATTAAAACAAAAGCATGCAGAGCCATTTGCCTGCTAAAGAAACTTGCAGGCATGACTGTATATTTTCAAAAAAAAATGTTTAACCTAAACCCGAAGGCGTATACCCAAGGACCTTGTTTTTTTATTTTTTTTTGGGGGGGTGATTTTCTGATTTTAAATCACTTTTTCGCAAATCAAAATCAGTTTTTAGATTTTGGCCGACAGATGAAAAAAACAAAGATTATTTCAAATTGGAACTATAAACTTCATAATTTTTTCCATTTTTACATACAATATTCCCTAATCTAGTAATTTTACATCTATCATCAAATCAGATCCTTAAATTCCTGTTGCCAAGTTATTTTAATCGATTCCTTGGTCAGCTGACTAAGAATAGGTGTGATAAAATCAATCATACTGTAAATCGTATCAGAATTAAACCACAGGGTATTATAAAATAAAACAAACTTTATAATGTAGGAAATCAGTTTGTTAACAAAGCTCATTTATTGGTTTCAATAAAAAACCAGAGATAAAGAGATGGCTCACTCTATACAAAGTACAGCAGTCGACGTTTTTTCCCTTCCCCCTCCTTTTTTGACGAATTCGACTGTTGTGCCTCTATCGGCGAGCTCCGGAAGCTTCACCCGTGGCGGGTCCCCTTATGTTTTCCCCCTCTCTGACCCCCCTATCCCCCTTCACACACACACCCGCCACTTAAAACAAGGCTTCTGGATAAACAAGCCTATGGCGCGCCGAAAGGGCCACAAAAAAAAAATTAAAAAAAAAAATTAAAAAAAAAACGCCACCGCCATCTAGCGGTCAAATTTGAAACTACCCCTAAAAATTTTTCTCCTACTAAATTACAACTTTTAGTCTTACTACATATCCTTGGCGTCTTGCTTCTCGTACAAAATCCTTATATAAATGAAGTAAAAATATAAAAGTGTTGCAAAATCTTTTAATATTATATATACGAAGTACGCCATTATGCCCCTTTTTTCTGGCCCTTTGTCAATCCTAAGCCAATAAATTACTTAATGTGACAAAAGTACCGAAAAGTACTTTAAAAACCGAAAGAGAGATTTGGATTCTAGGCTACCGTAAACGGGATGGCATATGTTGGTAAGTTGCTCTTCGGAAAAAGCGTAACGCTGTTGATGCCCTGTTGTTGTTGCTTAGTTTAAGGTAAAGAATTTTTCGAGAGAAACCATCGATTGCTCCGTGTAGGACGAATCGCCATCTGCGAATGATGAAAAGAACGTGTAAGCATGGTTCATATCATAAACAGCACACAGGGCAGTTTTTTATAAGCAAATTAAATGTTATAAATACGTTAAATGAAAATTATGATATACCTGATGCACTTATGGTAACTGTCGATGTGAACTAGAGACAAGGGGGCCCGACAGTAATACTGTCTACGTTTAATCCTTCTCAAGGCCCTTTCTGGTTCGGGAATTAGAGTTCGTAAGATATTCCGAATCCTATTCCTCTGTACAGTGTACCCTAACGTCTTCAATCTGGCGTCAACCATTATTTCACCTTTAAAATACTCAATCCACCTTAACAAATTTGTGTGCAATATTTGATATGTTAAATAAGTTACCTAGTTCATCTCCTTCATTAATAATATTTCTAATTATCTCAGTCAAGTCATCGTCACTAATGAACGAAAAACGAATCATACGAATACTGAGACCAAAAGTATTCAACCTCCTTTTAACTGTTCTTATTGAACATTCAAAATGACTTGCTAACCTGGCAGTGTCATATCCTATTTCTGACATTAAAAAAACGTCAAATATATGGATACTTTTTCGTAATGAAAAGATTTTGCAACATTATTTACTAACCTACTAGTTGTTGTAATTCAACCTGGGTAATCTGCTTAACCATTTCACTTCATTTATGTAAGGATTTTGTACGAGAAGCAAGACGCCAAGGATATGTAGTAAGACTAAAAGTTATAATTTAGTAGGAGAAAAATTTTTAGGGGTAGTTTCAAATTTGACCGCTAGATGGCGGTGGCGTTTTTTTTTTTTTTTTTTTTTTTTATTTTTTTTTTGTGGCCCTTTCGGCGCGCCATACAAGCCTACAGAGGAGCGCAGTTCAAAAAACAAAGAAATAAAAATATTCCAACGCCATCTATTGGCAAGAAAAACGCCATCTATTGGTAAAAAATTGCAACTTTCCTCACGTATGCCCAAGTTGTACAGAAATCCCTACGGGAAATTTCTTTTGCGTAGAACGATCTGTTGAGTGTTGACAATCACTATCGTTGTTAATTTTCCACCTTTAATTTTCAAAAAAACTCATTGAGTTTGAATTCCAGATTTGGTGTAAATTGACTACCATTCAGCATATACTGTAGTTATCAATAATAATCATGTTTACAGAAACACACAGCACAAAAAAAATTATGCCTCTCATATTTGATCCAAGCAAATACGTATACTACACACAGGACACAGCAGTCACAGTCCACTTGACCGTATATGCAAAGCTGCCCCATCAGTCCCATAAGTAACCAGTTGGTATTCAAGAAAGTGCATGAATGAAACAAGTATTTCGTCAAAACGGATGGAAAGTAACGCGGCGAGACACACACAGCAACGGCAGCACGGTAATAAACCGTGCAAAAAGAAAAATTTTACTACTAAAGTGTACGTACACCTATGTATGTGTGTGTGTGCTTGTGTTTCATCAATATTTACCTGCATGGACGTGCTATGCGCTTAGTGACAGGTGACCGAATCTCCCCAGAAGCCACTTTCGCCCCGGTGCGCTCTTATACACCGCAAACAAGCGAGCCAGGCTTCACAGGTATGTAGGCTATGCGTTGTTTAACTATGTATAGGCTACCTGAACTTACCTGATGCCAATAACCTTCTCATTCTATTCTTGAGTTGATTCCAGTCAGCGAAAATATGTTGTTTCTGGAATACTGTACAAGAAATGGAATTAAAGAGTCGTGGTGTTTATATTTGTTTGCTACACAACCCTTTGCTCTATTATTACATCAGCAGGCAATCAGTGCCAAGGTGAAATGGACTTGACACAACACAATTGACCGAATGATGTGCACACATGGCGGTGTCTAATAATTCAGCCCATCATTCATTCGCCAACAGAAATATAAAACCAAGTCACCCGACGACGACGATGGGAAATATTATTCTAAAACTCTTGTGATGTTTGTTTTGTTTTTATTTATATAATTGCGGTTCCAGCAGTTTCTATGGTACACCTCATTGTATAGTCTCAATTAAGATGACAGGAATTCTCTTTTGCTTAGAGCTATTGTCGTTGCGAGTCTGAATTTCAATGACGAATGACGAGAAAGTGACTTGTTTTGCGTCATCTTTAAATATATCCTTATTACTAGCTGTTTCGTTCTAATATCAATGAGAGTCGATATATTATACATTTGAATGTGTATTCATTCCAGTCCACAGCATTTACTGAAAATATTTGTCCCGATTCATGTGTGTCGTCCCCTTTTTTAAAAGACAAATACTTGACCAGACACCGATGAGAATCGATGAACCGCAAATGAAAAGAATAACGGTATTAATCTATGTAGCGCAATAATGGTTCGCCGATCATCGAACCTGCGCTTTCTGATACGATAAATTCCCTATTAGACAACGTATCCAATTATCCATTCCTCCCGTTCCTCCAAGTATAAGGAGAACACACCGCATGAAAGCCCGCGCCGAGGAAAAGAAATAACAAAACTAACCCATAAAACAATTAAATATAAAAAGTCCCTCATCGGAAAATTTGTTATGGAAAATGTTGAAAAAGTTCATTTTGTATTTTTTTTTAAACATTTTCCGGCCAGAAAATAAAAGCGCTTTTGTTCGTTGAGGGTTGACGGTAAAAAAAACAAAATTAAACGCGTGAAAGTCCTTGGTACGGGATCATTGCGAACGTTAATTAAACTTCTGCCGAGAGGAAGAATAAAGAAGAAAAAAACGTACGGCTTACTATAACTTACATGCGCAATAATATACAAAGTCCCGTCGCATTTGCAATTAGTCATCATTCGTGTTTGATTCAACGACATTTCGTGCATTACACACACACACGGGGGACAGACGTTGCTGACTACATGCAAATCGCAGCGGAGATCAAGGTTATATTCGTTCGCCTATAAGACTCACGACTTATATCTTTTAGATTTTGGACGACGACGATTTTCCTTTTCAACCTCGTCGAGAAGATATATGCGCAAAAGACATTTTCTTTTTGACACCTAACAAATAACCCGCGTATACATACGCGTACAGTACCTTGTTTCGCGTCGAGATTGTTGTTGTTATTGCATTCGGTTGGCGTGTATGGTAAATGTGTTAAATGTTTGTTTTTTTTTTTCACTTTTGCGATGTGCTGATGTTGCGCAATCTAAACCCGCTGAGTTTAAAAGCGCCCAATTGAAAGCTTTTTTTAGCGCAACAGTAGACAACTAATGAAGGCGAAATGAATAAGGTATCTAGCATACAAGTGTATTTAATTATGTAGACCGATGACGACGAACAGAAACTTTTACTTTTGTGGATGAATCAAAAAACGGGTTAAAAATATTTTGAAAAAAAAAATAAAAAAATTTTAAACAAAGACCGGAGATTCGGTCATTGGACGTGTGGGACGTCCAAGTCATCAGCGAAAAAAAAAAAGTTACTAGTTACTAAAGAATCGTGCAGGTCGTAAAGGTGAGAAAATAGCGAAAGTAACTCTCGTCCGCTCTCCGTTCCGATAGTACGACGCTCGTACGACAAGACACAGTGGAAAAAATTAGAAATGAAAGGAAATGTTCAAAACGTTACATTACAATAAGGTACGTACGTACACTATGCGCACGGATATAGCGGAACAACAATTATAACTAGACACAGCGAGGAGGAAAAAATATATTTATACATACAGTATACAGTACAGTTTATAAAATAAGATAAGAAAAGAGAAAATGGCTTTATATTGGAGAACACTGTGCAGCACAATGACGAAGCATTCGCCATCGCTGCGTATTAGGGGCTTATGTATATGTACAGACCATATAGTTCGAGAGAGAGAGAGAGAGATATTTGACACTCCCCCGCCACTGACGCTGCTGTATTCTCTTCTTCATGTGCGTGGTACACCTTATCGCTCCCGCTGACATCACAAGTTTAAAAAAAGAGAGATGATTCACTTTCTCTCTCTATCAAGAAATTTATTTATCGGAAGATTATCTTTCACGGCGCATCAGTATGATACAATAGAAAATAGAGAGTAGTATATATCTGATTTAGGAATATATAAATCAATTATACAATTTTGTGTACTAAGGATAATCAGTTGGTGCAATCAATTTTAGAAATTATGATGGCGACTAATGATTTCATTAATATAAGAAATGTAACGTTATCATTCACGAATGTTTCGAGTGCTAACAGTTCATTTAGACGCAATGGGCGAGAGCGGTCCGTCGTATCGAATGGACGTGACGAGAATTTTGACAGTCATTTGACAAGGAAAAAGGAAAAGTAGCTAACAATAACGTCAAAGATATTGTTGATTTGATCAACAGCAATTGGACAATTGTTTTCACTTTTCATTCAGGATATTATAGACGCAGTCTCACAATATCACGATGAGATTATAACAAGTATATTATACATAATAAATTTATGTGAGAACGAGTTGTTATCACTTTTAATGAGAAAGAGTTGATCTCCCATTTTTCGTCTTTAAAAATGAAAGCGAAAACAAAAATGAAAAGTCCCCCTATACTGCATAGGCCATGTTAAATAATACGATTCATAATTTAGCCAACCAGTTAACCAGTTTTTTAACAGCAGCGGAACTCGTAAATAAACGTGAGCGTGAGCGACGATCAATGAAGTTCGTTACAAGCGAAAGTCGAGGTAGCAGCAGATTATTTTTTTAAATTTCAAAAACACATTTTCCATGTGTCTAACAATAAATTGTTAATTGTTGTTATCTATCCTGAGACGCGCTGCGAGTCATAAAAATCACCACACAATTCAAAATTCTCATCGCCACCGTGCGAGGTCATCCGCAAATAAGGCTCACAACTCACAATGTATATAAAATTCATTTGTCTCTGATCACTATTTAATCACATCACCTTGATTTTCCAGAGCCAAATGTAATTCATCATTTCCTTAGGCGAATTGTACAGTATGGGCATTAGATTTTCAATTATGTAAAAACCCCATCGTTGCAAAGCCAATGAGCAAGACCACAATATCTTTTATATCTGGTCATGTAGAACACTTTAAATCGAATGAAATTTCCCTATGTTTATGTTAGATATACATAAGAAACGCCGTCACATTTTAATTGTATAGCGGAACGATCGACAGCCAGA
Source organism: Daphnia galeata (assembly GCA_030770115.1). NCBI lineage: Eukaryota > Metazoa > Arthropoda > Branchiopoda > Diplostraca > Daphniidae > Daphnia > Daphnia galeata. Next base: position 3,209,441 of record CM061120.1, on the reverse strand, counting down.
GTCACAGAGTCTGTCGATCATTGTGAAACAGAATCTATTTGCTGATGGATGGAGAGAATAATGATTCACTTTCACGCTCTCAATTACGGTGTATATTTATCGGACGATTATCCATTGGCCTATGTGCGTGCAGGACATCAGTAACGCACTCGATGCGGAAAATATTTTTTTAACAAAAAAATGTTATTTGATATAAATATTGAAACAGAACGAGCGCGCTGTTTGTTCTCTTTTGAAATGAGGTTAGGGCGTTGGACGTGGGTATTTGCAATATGTGGTGTGTCCGACTTTTATACAGTGGGAGTCTTTTAGTTAGAGCCGTTTATAGTTTTTTTTTGTGTCTTCATGCTCTGTTGGACTTTGCAATTTTTTTTTTCAATATTTTTTTATGATTCTTTTAGATCCTGTATATGTAGGCTGTGTAGTATTTCCGCTGTACAAATACAGAAGACAACGACGTTACGGCCGTTTTCACTCGCCATTGCTGCCCTTGTTTCGCCATATTTGATAAATATTAATTTAACAACATGTTATGATAGTTACTAGACTATATGGACACTATTTGTCTCAGACAGATTCGATAATAAGGTCATCATCGTCGTTTTTTCGGTGGTATTCAATTATTCGTTGTCCGCTGTAATCATTTAATGATCATCTTTAATAAAACGGACAATCGAATTTAAACCCTTTGCAAATTGTGAACCCGAATTCCAATTCCTTATAACATTTCACTTTCCTTTTTCTCCCCCCTTTTCTCTTATATAGTTGAAAACAAACTGGACGCTGTCGTCGTGAAACGAATTGAACAGCACTCCCCGCCCAAATTCAGTGATATCCTAGGAGTCAGACTCTCTCAGTCATTGTCTCCGCGTGTTGTAAATTCTATTGCCATTTATACGAATACACCAACGATTTCTTCTGAGAGAGAGAGAAAGGGTTTACATACACACAACTGGTTGCGATCTCACCATCAGCCGAACAAGAAAAAAACAAAACAAAATACAAAAGTGAACTTTTTATGTACGTAAATTGATGAACATTGAATGCAGCAATCAGATGGATACAAATGGCCACTCGATTCTGTTTTCGGACCGAAATAAGAAGAAAAGAAGTCAAAGACGGCGCTCTTTATTGAATTATTTCAAAATTAAAATTCAAAACCCCAGCAAAGCCTCGGAGAGATTTCCACGAAAAAATGACAGACCAACAATCCGAAATAAGACGAAGTTTTATTAACAGTCCATCTTATATACGTTTTGTTTTGTATTTTTTTTTCCAAGTTGGCGGCATCTTTTTGAAAAAAAAAAACAAGAAGAAAAGAAACGTTTTATTTTATTGTTTGAAACATATGGAATTTGGTGGAGAAGCGGCAATAGGCAGCGGCGGGCTGGCCGTGCATCAAGCCTGGAATTGGAATGAAAAAAAAAACCAAACCAAACAAAACAAAATATTGTACGTCATATATAAGAAAAGAAGCGGAGAATCAAGCCAACGGGGAAAAGGAAAATGTTAACATGGGAGGAGCTTGAGTTTCTTTTTCTCTCTCTTCCCTCGACTCTACCACCTTCTCTCTCATTCAGAGTTAGACACACTGAGGCTCCGTTATAAAGCCAGGTCCTTTCTCCTGATGTTGTCCCAGTTGGTCTTAGCTCATCCTCAAGAGTCTTAGTAGTTCCGCATATTACCCGAATACCAAAATTTCAAGATTCCCAGTGCAACATCAACTGTTGACCACTAAAATCAAAGTGAACCATCTTATCATTTGACAACAACCTAAAATCACCAATCAAAGATATACAAGGTAAGTGAAACAGCCCCAAATTGAATTATTAAATCCGGTCCGAATTGAAATATTTTAATGCCGGTGGGTGTTGTACATTCTTGAAAACGATTCAAGCGGCTCTTAACTCTTGACGTTATAATATTAGCTCACAGCGTTGACACTGTACGTATGCGTCGTAGAGTCCTGATGTAATAATATTCGTTAATAAAATAGACGTCATAAATAACCCAACTGTACGAGGAGGTGAGTGACCGGCCATCTTCTTCTTCAGGCGGAGAATTTCTGGCTCTAGTACTTACGTATGTACAGCCATCAATCAACAGAAAATTGTCGTGATGAGACGAGTGATGAACATCATCATTGTGTTGTTGCTCGCCATATTGCAATGGAAAGAAGCTAGGCGCAATGCCTATAATATATCCTTATACTTATACATTAGCCATCGGAAAAATTGTTGAGCAACCGCGCTTGCCATGGCCAGCAGTGTTATCATCTGATGGTTCCGCGTGAGTAACGCCGGCACACCACACAGTACATCGTCGTCGTCGTCGGGAGATCTTATATTCGATTCCCGACTGCTGTCGTTTATTTTACTTTTTTTGTTGAAGTTGCGGCTTCGTTCGTTCGTTCGTTCGTTCGTTCGTTCGTTGAAACAACAAGCAGAAAATTGGGACCTTCGTGCCAAAGTGATTGGGAAAGTTGCCACCATCGCAGGTTCAAACTCGGCGTGAAAATTGTCGCCAATGTTTGTTTTGTTTTTTTTTCTTTTAGTTGGTGTGGCAACATGTCAATCAACAATTGCGCAACGTCTTAAAGAAAAATAAATAAATAACGTGCGCGATTAGATCGACATCGATGCGCAACTGATTTCGCAGACTCTGAGAGTCTCGGCAGTCGGCACGCGACGTACGCGGGTGACAATCGTCTAATGCCGGTCGTTCGCCTCTTCTTAGTTATTTGACTCGATCGTTGATATTACACAGCTCGGCAAATGGTCGACTAACTCTCTCTCTCTCTCTCTCACGCGCCGTAATGTGTCGCTTTGTGTCGTTGACTGGCCAAGTATATCGTCGATTAGAAAAGAATTACTTACCTATTTGAAACAGAAGAATAGCGGAAAATATGGCGTCAGTCATCTCTAAAATAAAAGATCGCCCGAAATTCGAATTGTATTTGAAAAATGTTGAGACCCGTCCGATAAAAGTGAAATTCATTTTTCTTTTTTAAAGGGGGGGGTAGGGAGGCCAAAGAGAAAATCAAAGTTGTTTTTCCATCAATATACGAAGCAGCAGCTTTCATCTTAGAGTTGAGAATATCGAATCGAGTTTAAAATCTGGATAGAAGAACTATACAACAAGTTCTTTCCATCTGCATCAGGAGACAGGGCAATGTGACGTCATTATATATCTTTCTGGTCACCCATTAGTTTTTCTGTCTATCCGGACCGTCCGATTTGTATCATTTTCCCTCTGGTTTTTTTTCTTTCTTTTAGACCCCGTTGAATTAAAGATGAGGGACTTTCTTTCTCTTTTCGCCTGAAGCGGATTATCATCAGTGTCTCGAAGTGTCTCGCAACGGCACCGGCACTCTCTCTCTAGTCTCTAAATCTGCTCACCTTACAGATACAGACGAGAAATATTTCAGAGAGAGTTCACCGGCCTTTTTATATTTTTATTCTTAAAAAATAAAAGCGAAAATTACATGAAAAAAAATCGAGAAGGAAAAAATTCATTTTATTCGGATTTTTCCCATCGTCGAGCAAAAAGAAAAAAATTTTTTAGGGACACAGCAACAGACGGAAGACACGCAATATATAAAATGTATGTACAATTCTCTTCCGACCGTGTGGATATGGCGCTTATATTGCGCTACCCGCAAATCACGAAATCGACCGGTCCGGTGGTTGCCGTGGCTGTGTGTACTTGTGTATCACACAGTTCCTTATACATTCCGTAGTATGTCGACTTCACTTTTATTATATTACACAATGAAAAACCAAAAAAAAAAATTTAACAAAAACAGCAGAAGCGTCGACTTGTTTTGATTTTTTCGTGAGAGAAAAAAAAAAGCAAATGAACATTTCAAAATTCGATAATTTGATTTTATTATTATTACACAGTTTTTTTTTTGTTCTTTCGGATGGGAAACTGAAAGAAAGTGGTCAGTTCGTTGCAGTTGGAAAGTCTCTGCAGTTAAAACCACCCCTTCTCCATTTTTTAAAAGTATTATTATTAGTTGCAGACGACTACACAGATTTGCGTTTCCTTTTTCTTTTTTCTTTCATTTAATGATGTAAAAATAATAAGAACCAGGAAAAAAAAAATTAAATTAAACCAAAAATATACACAGACCCCACCCCAAACTTGGTCCCAACTGAATGAAAACGCCAGAAAAATGGAGAACGTGAAAAGAAACTTGAAAAAATCTTGACGGCGATTGTGCCAGTGAGATGACAATTTCAAAAAAAAAAAAGGGAACCGACAATAAAATTGATGTATCGAAAAGAAAACGGGAAAATCAAGATTGGTGGTGACTATCGAGTCTTTTCCTGGACGATATTCAACGCTGTTAGTTTGTTTTTTTTATGATCTGATATCTGATTCGTTATATAAAAAAAAAAGGAGAAAGAGGGAAAGGACCTAGAATATAAGAGGAACGGACGCTCGACGTGCTGTGGTTTAGCGGTGGCTACCATCACCACCACTTCTTCTTCGTCTTTTCTTTGTGCTGTGTGTGTTTGAGGAAACCAGGTATGTAGGTCATTCGACCCGATGGCCCGAGCGCCACGTTCAGCCGGCGGGCGACCCTGATCAGGTGAAGTGGCATTCAGCCCCGGTATAACGTAATACACACACAGCCCCACAAATAAAAAAAAACAAAACCCAAACATCTTTTAGCTTCCCCCCTTAACACACATAATAGGGAAGGAGTCTACTTTTTTTTGCCTTGACCCTCTCTATACTTACTTCTACTTTGATATCATCGAATAAATCGTGAGTCTAAAATGAGATTCACGTTATTGTTGAACGATGTCGTCAAATCTTATCTTCTTGCGATACTAAACCGGATATGACGACTGGCTATGTCAACAGTGGAGCGTATATTATAGAGCTTCAACCGTTCAACGATCTCATTGTATAATATTGAGATTCGAAATCGCTTTCTAGGTCGAATCGACTATAGGAGCAAAGAGCTCAGCTCACCAGATGAATTCCTTTCACCTTATCTATACATACTGTATACATACCTTTCTTATTTCTCTCTTATAAGTTTCTTTCTCTATATGTATAATGGCGCCGGAAACCAAACTACTTTTACCCAGGGTCCCCTCTTTTTTTGTATATTCCTTTTCTTCTTCTTCTTTCTTCTTCTTCTTTCTTCTTCTTCGCTCTTAAAAATATATCATGACGTGAACTCGAGTGAATGAGGAGAGCAATGCTCAGCTCACTTTCAAAGTAACACCAAAAAAAGGTATTCGATTCCCTTATTGTTTTCGGTTAAGAGACGACAAGGAGCTCAAAAAAGAGAAACGTTATTAATCAAGATGGATCGATCCAAAAGAGACCTGGCAACTCTCAACATCTCGATGATCGTCCGGTCGCCACCATTAACTACTACCTGGTTGGGCTATAGCTGAATGAAGCGGATAAATAAACATAGAGAGAGAAAATCCAATAACACGAGTTACAGAAAACCATTTTACTTTTTTCCGGCTCTCGTCTCGAGGCCAAACATCTTCCAACCCCTCCCTTTACCTCAAGGCTATATACGGTAGTGGCTGGCGCTATATAATGTCTAAGATTATACTCACATCACACGCGCGCGCTTCATCGTCGTCGGAGAATTTTCCGTTGTTGTTGTTGTTGTTGTTGTTTTCAGACGATCATTTCAAACAGCCAAAGGATAAAATTGGTTACTATACATAAGAAAAGGGAAGAAACAGGAGAGAGTGGATCTCCCCATCAACGAAACAGAAGGTCTCAGTCAAAATCTGAAAAAAAAATTTCTCTCTCGTTTAACAAATATTATCATCACAAAATTCACAATTTATAGTGTCTTAGTAATGTACGTTTTTGCATCATCATCAGCTATAAATTGTCGATCAAATTATCATAAGAAATCAGCCGATAGTTTCTTGAGTCATCGATGGGGCAGATGTTAGTACAAGAAGCGCAGGTGCGTCTCCGTCGATCATCGTCCGTGTTAAATATAAACGCAAATATGTTGGAATTTGGATGCAGCACAGCGTTATGTTATTTTGTCTTTGGTGTATCTTTGCGGTTATTATTATACTATACGTGTAGCTCGTTGATTATTACTTGGATCACCACACACTTTGTCAAATGGATGTTGCACATCCCACCTGTATTGCACCGTTGCATTTCCTGCTGCTAACAAAAACTAACGATAAAGAAAAGAAAATAGCGTAAATTGTCCTTGTTTCTTATTATTTGAAAAAACGTGTGAGATTATATACACACATCTAACAGCTGATATTATTTACACATATGAGGATATTACACAGAGGGCACTGACCATCTATGCCCGGAGTTTTGTGGCCGAAAAAAGGGAAATGACCATTTTGACGTCAATTAACTCGAAACTGTAAAAATTCTCTTTTTATTTTTGTCTTCTTTTTCTCACTTTGTTGTTGAAATTTTTGGAACTTTTATTTAAAATCATCAAAATGGCGGTTGGTTGAAAATATGTAGCATCAGCACTCTATCATTATTTGCGTGTGCTGCTCGGTCTCCATTTTTTTTTTTTTTTTTGCTCGTTTGAATTTTGTTCGAAATATGAACCAAATGGCGTCAAAACGGTACTTTCGTAGTTTTCGCCAGCAAATCTCTTCTCCAACTGCTGCATTCCCTGCTGTGAATATAAAATAACAATCGAGACACGAAGGCGAGCAATCTTTTTTGACACGTTAAAAAAAACGAAAACGTTCTTATATATAGGGAAGGGAATGTTATGTATAATATAAAATGGAGCTGCGTTGAAATCGATCATGCACGTCGGTGTGAAAGAAGGAGGAAAAACTTTCGCCGTTTTTTCTTCCACCTTATTCCCGAAATTCGAGGCGTAACACGTTTCTTTCGTATTTTTCCCATTGAAGGGAAGCTTCCGCTTTTGTCTGATGGCACAGTCGATTGACTTTTCAAGCTGTTTCGCTTTCCCCTTTTTTTCCGTTTAGAGAGAAAAAAATGAAACAAATAGCGGCACGGCGTTCAAAAGAGTGCGGACACAGAAGAAGAGACCCCTGGTTGATGGATCGTTTATCTTATAGACGACGACAGTTTGCGGTTAGATTCTTTGATGAAAAATTAAAAGAATCGTCTTCTTTTGGTTGATGGCAAGGCAAATGGCCGATAGTTTTTCGTTATTAACGTCATTATATATTGACGGGATTTATATAGCGCGGCGTGTAACGAGGCGGAAATCTGTGAAAGAAATTTAAACAGTCAACTTGCGTTATACCCTATTCTTTCTAGGGAGATATGATGAAAATTCAAACTGAAATGTTGATACGTTCAAATTTTTTTAACGTTTTTAAATTCTTTGATTTTTTGCCGCCATTTTAGAAAAAAAAACGCGGAAACTTTGATAAACGGACATTGCGAAGCTTCTCCGCTGCCGCAACAGCCAAAACCAACGCAATCAGGTAAGAAAGAAAAAAATAAAATAACATAAAAAAAACTCTCACGTTATTGTAATGTGGATAGAAAACTGTTATTCTATAGCGTGCGCGGAACCGGTACACACAAAAAAATGTAGCGCAAATGTTGGCAAAACGTTTTGTTTCTCTTTAAAGAGGATTGGGGGGAGGGAGACTATCACGACTTTTGTGTTTCAACATTTTTCGGTGAAAACGTTTCTTTTTCTCATCATTCTGCAGGTTTTAAACAAAAAACAACAACACTCAAAGGAGGAGAGAGAACCAAAAAGAAGAAAAGATAGGACCGCGGCATATCATCCACTTGTTGCGTGAATTCCGCAACTCTACAATACCGTGCAAACGAGCGGCAGAGGAGAGAGAGCGCAATGAGGCTCTTCTGGCAGATCATCGTCTTGTCAGCTGTTCTTCTCGAAGCCGGTGAGTTCCGATCATCAATCGATATTTTCTTCTTTTCACTATATTATTTTTGCATAAATTAAATGTTACACAAACAATATTCCATCTGGCGATTTCTAAATGAACGGTGAAGTTTTAGATTTCACGTCGTGACGCAGAGTTAAACAAAAAAAGATAGAAAATTATGAATAGAATGACGACGCGTGATTCTATACGAAAATATAAGTAAAGTCTTAGGATATCTCATCTCCTCCTCCATATGGGGTGTGTCTATATCGTATTTAACTGCCGTTGCATAACTTTCTCCTACTATATACTAACTATATACCATATAACATAGAAAACTGTAGATAGACGACCACTTTATAGGTTCCCTATTTCTACAGGATGTCTGGTCCAAGTCTCTTAAAAAAAAAAGAAAATACAATAAAATACAAAAGATTCTCATCACTTTCGTTCGTCGGCTCGTTTCTCGTGCGTGAAAAATAGACGCCCAGAGTTCTTCTTCTTAAATTCGTTTAGCGTTTATTATTTCGCCCGATCTAAATTGCGCAATATAGCGAAACGAGCTGTAGCTACTCTGCGAATCTTTTCAATTCAGCGCGAAGATGAAGAGAAGTGAAAGTGACAGTTGGAACATGGGGGATTCCGTTTCGGGCCGTTTGTATACAGAAGTGTTGAATCAACCGGAGTAATATACTACTAGTTACTTCTCCACTATAGCTATACAAAGCTACTACTTTGTTATTGGTCGACAATGAATACAATCACGACTCTACAAGTACCATAATACACACTGGGCTCACTCGTCAGTTTCTTTTTTCTCTCTTTTCATATCATCTGCGCAGATGCGGATAAAGTCGTGACTCGACCATCGTCAATTTAATATTTTGTAGAGACGGGGTGAATAAGAATAGAATAAAGACCCACATAAAGAAATGAGTCGGCTATTCTTTAGCAACTGCTGACGACAATAGGTGACTGCTGCAAACATATCTTCCGGTCCCCCGAGAGAGATTGCGTATATAGTAATCACGTTTGATGTTATTATTATGTAATATAAAGGAATAATAGGACGTTTGTTATCCAATTTATTCTTTTGATTCAAGAAAGAGAAAATGTGTTTTTTTTTTCGTTGCGGGGTATTCATCCTTGTGCGCTTTCCCGGTAGATCGCGACCGGTTCGTGACACGACGACCTTTTTCTTCTGACGGGGTTTTTCATGTTAAACGGTTTTTAACTAAATGATTCGAGACTTTCGCCACAATGAGGCTCCTCACCAAAGAAAATTGACTTAAGAGGTTGGCAATTTAACGCACAATATACACAAACAACATAAGAGTTTCCGCTTTCCAGCAGCAGCTCACGAACGAAAGTGAACGCTCAAATCTCTGAGCGCCAGCAGAGAATCTTCTCTTTAGCTCAACTGGATTCGATTAGAAATCGCGCATACAAGTAGAAAGTCAACAACATCCAATCTGCTGGTTGTCAAGGAGGGTCGGCAATGATTTGCGAGCGATTTCATTGACACCAACAGCGAAGAACATTTTCTTTAAAGTCGCGCCAGATGAATATCTCGACGGCAAAAAAATTCCAATCATTGCCTTTTCCTTTTTTGGCTTTGTCCATGTTGTTGGGTGCTGGACGGATTTTTAAAAGTTCATCTCTCTGTTCCCACACGTATTCACTCTCTCCGTTTTCTCTTATTGTGCGCTCTCCGAGTCCATCAGACTCTCAAAAAAAAGTCCAGTCACAACAAAAGGAACCAACCGTTTTGTTGTTGTTATGACGCTCCGTGTCCAAACATAAAAACAAAACTTACTACAATGTCATGTCTCAAATTTAATTTATCGCTCGAATGTTTATATAATATATACCCTATAGTATGTATCTACCCTTTTTCTTTTTTGTTTTATTATCCGAGTCATGAAAAAGAAACACAAGAGAACAAATTTTTTTATTCTTGTATCTGTTGTTTTGTTTCTTAATTTTTGGATTTCAAATCGCCCGCGCCTCCGAGGAAATGATATTCCCGTGTCTAAGTTGAAGTTGAAAACGTGAATGGTTGTTTTCTCTTCGCAACCAAGCGAAATTGTGTCTTGAATAGAGAGAGAGAGACCACGGACGCTTTTCTGCGAGAGTGGACGGGAAATGGCATAGTATATAACTTTCTCCTGTTGTTGAGGGGGGTCAACAGACACACCTATCACTTCGTGACCTGGAGCAGCAACAATGGCAACAAATCCCCCTCCCGTGTCGTTTCTCCCATTCCCTGCTGTTGTGTTGTGTTCAACTGGCAATGATGTTGCGTCATCATTATCATCAAAAGTAGCGGACAATAAATAGAAGCCAGGAAAACACGCATGTTTTTTTTCTTTCTCTTTTCACGTCTGACTCGACAAATCATCAAACGATGCAAAATAGCGAAACTAAAAGGGCGAAAAAAAAAAGATTCAAATTTTCTCTTGAAATTCTTTAGCCAGACGTCGAATCGAAATGTGTTTTGTTTTTAAATTGCGCACATTTATTACAGGTAAGGAGCGGGCGCTTGCCGCTTCGAACGCGGCCGTCAACGACAATGGCTCGGCCGGCCGTCAAGTCTCGCCCACCAGCACCAAAACCGTCTACGGTTTCTTAGATTTCACCACAATCGTCAGCGATACGATGATGATTTTCAAGCCCAGCAAAGCTGGAGGTATTCAATTAAACATTCATTGTTATTCAATTTTTTTTTCTTTTTGTGGAATAATTTAATTTAATTGGAAAAACTTTTTTCGACAGGTAACAAAGCGAGGAACGCTTTTGGATCTCAACGAACGGCTTCTGCCATTTTGAACAAATTTAACAAACCCGGGCCAGCAATTGGCAATCGAGCGAAAGTGGAGGCCAGTCAGCCGGTCCTTGAAGCGTCTGCAACGGTTCAATTGGCGGAAGAGACGGGCGACGATGAGAAATCGCGCGGAAGGAGCGGATCTGTACACGGAAGCGGCCGATTCAAACCGTCCCGACCTCGCACTTCGACTCCATCTGAAATTCACATCGAAGGAAGTTTACTCAACTTTGAAGAACCGGCCACTCAAGCGACGCCACGCGGCAAGACTTCATTGACGGAACGGTTGAAAGTTCCACGTCGACCGACCACCATTTCATTGGAGGGCAAAGGTCCCGATTCCGTTGTTCCGTCCTATTCCGTCATCAAGAGCCACGTCGACGTTAGTTCCAGAGTCGACATTCACATCGGTGGATTGCCCAAGGTACGTGAATAATTAACTAGACATTAATATACCATGTGTAGTGAAAGTCTGAAATGAGTTCAGCGCAGTATATCACTTCAAAGTTGCATAGCTCTCGAATAACTGCAGACAGCAATTTCATCCCTCAGGGACCCGATTTAATAGTCGAAAGAATCTAATAACCTAAATTCGATTTACTAAAATACTTTAGTTGATTTGACGTCTATAACGCAATCATTAAACATCGATTGGGAATTCCCTATAAAAATAGAAGATAGGTGACACCATTTCAATCCTCACACACAAAAAAAATGACGAAACAAAACAATTTTCTAGACTTTGGTCCAGTTCCGAATACAATCGGTTAAACATACACCGTGGAAAAACTAAAAAAAAAAACAAAAACTAAACTAAAATAACTGGAACGAAATTGTCTTGTAAAAAGAGTTATACGAGTCGGCAGTTTGTGCTGGTGAAATTCCGTTTCTTGTTTTGAAATCATTCCGTTTTTTTTTTTTTTTTACTTTTTTGCCGCCCCGGTAAGTTTTATGATGGATTACGTCAACCAACAGTTTGGCGCCCTTTTTATTGAATGACAGGTGTTATTAGTAGCACTGGTATAACTTTGTCATGGACAATAGAGCATCGATAGCCTATAAGGGCCGGCGCCGTTATTACGTGTAGCCTGGAAAATAAATTAAAAGAAAGAAAACAAATAAAAGAAAAAGAAAGGCGGACATGTTTTGTTTACGACGTCTAGAGCCTGTTTCTCTTTTTTTGTTGTTGTTATCGTCTGAGGATAGATTTTTTTGTTTCTTTTCTCCTTTACGGTTTTATGTTCACCGGTAGGGAAACCGCCGCACCGCAATTTAAAAGATGAGGCGTTTGCGGATGTCTCGTCATTTCCATACGGATAATAATGATGACTGCATATACGGATAGATTTCCTTTCCCTTTCCGATTCCTGTCTATTGCTCCCCTCCCTTGAAGAAAACCTTGGCCCTTTTGATTGTTCCTGGGGTCGCATTATGACGCATTGCGTGAGCTCTTCTCTCTTTGACTTTCTACACTTTTTACACATTTGAATTTCCCGCGCGTAATCATTCGAAGGGGGAAAGAAAAAAAGAGGAAAATCGCTCTGGTTGAGTGAATTGAGTCTTGTCATCCGGATTGACAAGAAATAGTGTTCACATAGTCAGTCAAAGATGGTTGAAATTCAAAAAAAGAAGAAGAAGAAGACGAGAGAAAGAGAAACAAATCGGAGCGTGACTTTCGCTAGTTCTTTATCTTTCTTGTGTTCTGTTAGCTTTTTTTTCTGGGGTTTCGTGCGCGGATGTCGTCAAAGTCGTGAGCTTCTACGTTGACGACATAATTATTCACGACTGAGAGATCTATACAATGACTGCTGTCACTTATTCAAATTCTTTCTCTATTTATTTTTTGCTTGTCGTGGCTCAGCAGGTGAGTGGAACTTCGCTCGGAAGCAGATTCTTACCCAAACAGGTGGAAGTGCGCATGGAAGTGAATTTATCGCCGCCGACCAAGAAATCGACTTCGACAACCGTCGCACTGCCACCTGGACAGAGTCTGGTTTCTAAAACGGTCGGGACGCGCATCCAGAACGGATTGACCACCATTCACGAAACGTCTGTCATCGGGACCACCATAGACGGCCAATACGCTCATTTCGTGCAGAGCACTTCGACCGTATTTCAGGAACCTACGGCCACCGTTGATTCCTTGCCACCGGGTCGCTCCGGAAGCGTCGAAGTTGTGACCGATAATGCGCTGACCGTCTCCGTCGCTAAAACCAAAATCTCCAAGCCCGGCAATGTTGCAAACGGTCCGTCTAAATCGACGACAGAAGCTGAGGATCAAGCTCATTTCGCATCTCTCCCGTCGCTGGAATCTCTTTTCGAATCCGTCAGCGCTCCAGCGCCTGTCAAAGAGGAAGAAGAAGAAGAACTCCCCAAAGCGGAATCTCAAGTTTCCAAAAAGAAGACATCCATCCAGGAAGAAGTTACGTCACCTGCCGTCCAGCACAAATCACCTTCATCTCCGCCTGTAGTCCCGAAACCTTCGAATTCTCTTAGCGGAAACTTGGAGCGACGGGCTGGATTGGCTTCTTCCCCCCGACTTCGTGACCCGACCACACCAAGGCCACAACGTCCGGAAGAGCAGCGCTGGCGTTACAGTCCCACTCCCAAACCTAAAGTGACAATTCAAAGGACTTCCAACGCATCCGGATCACGCTTCCGGGAGAGACTTACCAATCCAGGATCTTCTAACCAGCCGTCGAGGGATCATAGCGAAGCTGACGACCATTCCGGCTCCAACGGCAACAATTACCAAGAGCCTGAATCTCCCGATCCGACGGAAGTCATCACCCTGCGCGTTCAAAGCGTGACGCCGGAAGGTTACAGCAATCTCTACTACGAAATAGCTACGATTAAATCGCCGTACATTATGCGACTCGGTGCCGTCCGTAATACCCGTTTCGTGACGTTGACTCGCAGTTACACAAGACTCATCACTCCCACGCCACCTCCGGTTTCCATGGCTACAGTCATGGACGACAGTGACTATAATTTGCCCGAATACGAGTCGGAAGCCTTGCTGGAATCCAGCCAACCTCTTCCAGATCCAGAGAACATTTTAGCCACGACGACACCTTACGAGCAGATCTTGAAAGAATCTAGCGACACGGCCACTTTGCCGGCCATCATTGTCGCGGCCACTGAAGTGACTAACGACTACACAATGCAAACCGTGACGGAAACGTTCAGCACCACTGAATTGATGTTAAAAACGTCGATATTGCCGTACCAAAGAGGCGGGACGACGTCTCACATGACGTTGACTCAGTCGTACTACATCACTCGAGTCGTTGTGGCCGTTAAAACTGTTCCGCCAGAGGATCTCTACCAGTTCATTCCCAGCAAGACGCTAACGGACATCAGTACCAATTTGCAGGAGGCCGGCTCCGAGCATAACGTTCGATTGTTGCCCGGTGAGCTGGAATTCAGCGAGAATGACGAGTACTCTGATCAGGAAGACGACGGACACCGTAACGAGAAGCGCGTTCCAGCACCGCAAGACTATCCAATCGATTCGGATTTGTCCAGCATCGGCCAGGAATTCGATTTGTCTTCGGTAGACAGGCCGGCACCTCAAGTTGATTTGGAACCCAGTTTGGTTGATCCAGCTGCCGAATTCACGACCAGGGCCAGCACTCCACCTTTACCCAACAGTTTCCAACAGCTGGAACCCTCAATCAACGGCAATGTGCCTCAGCAATTCCCTGCCGGCCAGGAAACACCCATTCTATCTCCCGAGCAGTTGCAACAGTTGGCCCTGTTCCGCTACATGAATCCGTACGCAGCAGCCGGCCTTCCATTCGGTTATCCCGGTCTGCCAGGTTACGGGGCCGCTAATGGCGGTGGCCAAGCTCAGGTGATAACCACAAGCAAACCAGTGGTGCGGACGTTGGACGTCATCCGGACGGAAACTGTGCCCATCTGGAACGGAGTCACGACAATTTACAGCACAATAACACGGACGAAAGGCACGACAGTGGTGACGGAAACCGAGTACGGAACGACGACGATTCCAACGAATCCGCTCTTCCCTGGCCAGCAGTACACGATCGTCAGCAGTCCGGTCGTGACGGAAGTGACCACAACCAGCACCGAACTGCGCATTTACCGCATCATCTTCCGGGCGCAGACGACCTACACAACCGTCACGTCCACCACCGTATTCCCGACGATGGTCACCACTTACGTGTCGAGTACCATACCAATCCAGCCAACCGCATTCCCTCCTGGATTATTTCCCGGATCTTATCCATTCGCCGCCTTCGGTTAATATAATAATAATAACACAAATTCAGAGAAAAACAAGAGATTTTTTTTTACATGAAATAATTTAGCTTACATGATGATGTCTTTTCCACATATTCAATGAAGACAACTATAACTTTCTTCTTTTTTTTGTAAGTGAGTGTCTCTTTTCTCTTTATTAAACCAGCCATCATCCTCCTAAATGAAAATTTTGATATAATCCTGCCCTCCATTTAAATGCGTGAGCGTTCCGTGTGTGTATATATTATAATGTGCCGTTTTGTGTTTCTCGTCTGCAAAAAAAAAAATTATACCGATGTCTTCTCCACAAAGATATACACGCCCCATCTATATACCCCCCGTTCAACCAAGTTATACCCTATAGTTCCAAGCTGATGATTCCAGGTTGCGTTATTATCTCTCTCTCTCTCCTTTTTTTGAAATGGCGCCGTAAAATTTCGTTTTCTTGCACTTTCTCTTGACCAACAGAACAGCAAAATTTTGTCTATTTAACTTCCTTTTTTCGGATGAAGACGAAAGGTATTTTTTTTTTTGGTTGTTGATCAGTTTGATGACAAAATGAAGAAAGAGAAAAGAGAGGGAGGAGGAGCCCACCTGTCAGACAATATAAAAAAGAATAATGATTCAATCCTGTTGACAATAATTCTTCCACCCTCTCCCGACTCGAAAAAATATACAGTATTTTCAAAAGAAAAAGCGCGCTGGTCGCCCGCGTCGCCATTTTTAACTGACTGAAACGCCGAAAATAAAGAAATACATAATAAAAAAATAAACAGTTACAGGTAGTAGTTTGGAGAAGTTTTAGATGAGCTTTAAAAAAAATGAAAAATGAAAACAAATCATATTTCTTATAACTTTCTACAAATTTCCTATTTTATACTGTCCTCCCCTCCGCTAGCCCCTCCCCATACTTTTATATCTCTATCTCTCTCGTGTTTCAACACCCAAATTACTGTTTGCCCAATTTGCCTGGATTCAGAGATGACATAATACAATCAATCGGTTATTAACTTTGAGGGTTCATTTCAACAGAAAACGCAAAGACAATATTTAGCGACAAATAAGAACATTGCACAAGCAAAACTGGGGCTTGTTTTTTTTTAAAAAGAGAGAAATTTAAAGATAATTAATATATATAAGATTGAATTAAATACATTGGGCGGATCACCGGCGGACGATGAAAAAGGAAAACAAAAATCATAATAAATAAAGAAAATTTCAAATCGAATCATGAGATTATGTTGACGATGGGGCGTTGCCCGGGGCCGGTGAAAACAGGTGGGTACATGTTTTGCATAGGCATCATCATCGGCGACGGGTACGGTAAATGATTCATACCTCCGTATCCACCTCTTCCAGCACAGCACGGCATTGGCATCGGCATAGGATTTGTGTAAGGATTGTTGTACATGTTGCCGGAACCAAACTGCAAATCGGGTCTACTCGAGCGCATCATCTGACGAAATTTCTTATCTGTAATTCATCAAATGAATTGACGAGCTAGGAAATATATCAAATATTTATCAGTGTTTCAAAAAATAAAAATACCTGGGTCACTTTCGGTTCTATTGTCCATCAAATTGCAAGCCAGCGTGATGGAACCAATCTGTAAAAATAACAACAATCGAATAATGACTATTGAAACGTTGTCGAAGTGAAAGTCGACATATTATTCCTACCTGCAGTACAACGGAGACGCACAAGAATGAGCCGGTGATGACGAGCAACATTGGCTGGACACAAAGTTAGCCAAATCGCAGAGAAGTTTCAAATCGCGATCAAAGTTCTTGTTCTTGTTACGATTACTGGCCTTGTCATGGGCTACAAATATGAAAGCGGTCGTCGCCATCTCGGCCATGATGACCAGTACCAAGGCAGCGACACTCTTTGACGCAATTCAGAGAAAACCGTCAACAATAAGAGTCAACAATCAATTAAAAAAACAACAACAATAACAAAAATATTTTTTTACGAATTTCAGGCAGCCATCGATGCGAAATAGGCCACCGCAAATGCCAACCAGTGACGAGAAGAAGATTAGTAGACCAGCGGCCGTGCAAACGTACAGGCTCGTCTGAACGAGAAAAAAGACTTGCTCAAAGTAGATGGGAATGTGGTCAGCTGTCAAGGTATCGCTCGTACTGACTACTGGCGCACTCGTTGTCGCGGAAGACCTCTTACGAAGGATGTGAGCAGATAAATCTCGGCGACCTACTAATTTATTGATAGAATCGATGACATTCGTCAAATTAATGAAGCCAACTGAACTGGGCGTCGTGGTACTCGTATTCAATTTTTTTGTGGACGACGCCAAAGAGATTTTAGTGGAACTAATAGTGGTAGATACGGGTCGACTGGTGGTCGTAGCCATCAAAGTTGTAATAGCTTTCTGAGTTGTAACTGACGGAGACATACTGCTGGTTGCCGTCGGCGTTGATGTAAATGACGCGGTAGTATGAGCCAGAATAGTTGATGGCATGTCTTTCGTCGATGTCATTAAAGAAGTTGACGCTTCAATCGAAGAAGAAGAGGACATTTCTGTTAAAGTTGTTGCTTGAGCTGTTGTTTGTGTGCTGTCACTCTGAGGAATAACTGGAATCATTGACGAAGTGAATGCTGTAATTGTAGTTGGATCCGGCGAAGTAGTAGAAACGGTAACCAATAAAGTTGTCGGTGTTGACGTCATTAATAGTAAGTCTTTTGTCGTTGATGATATCAAAGTTGTTGAAGATGCGACCGATGTTTCCAGCGTATTTGTATGAAATCTACTTGTTTCTGTGGTGATTGGTTTTGTTGTAAACATTACGGTCGAAGTTGTCGAAGTTGTGGGCCGTTCAGTAGTAGACGATGACGAAACTATTGTTGCTTTTTCTGTTAAAGTTGTGGTTGATGATGTTACTGCAACCGAAGTTTGAGAGGATGCAGAAGATAATCCATCGACTGTTGGTCTTGAAGAGGACAAGAGGACCGTCGAAGGAGTAGACAACAGCGATGATGCAAGACCTTCAGTTGACTTACTTGCAGTAATGGACGTCACAATAGTGTTTGCTGGCTGTGTGGATAGTTGGCTTGGGGTTGTTGGAATGGACTTGGTTATCAAAACGGCTGGGCGACTAGTGAGAGTTGTTGTTTCAGCCATTGCCCACGTAGATGTTTGCATTTGTTTTATCGGGAAGTGGAGTTCTGCAGTCGGCAACTGAAACGCAAAATCAATCCGTGTTATTTTCATTTAATTATGTCGATAATTAGATTAACTCGCCTGCTGCTGTAATTGCGCTAGTCTCAGCTCATTTTCAAGTTGTGCTATTCGATCCTTCAGAACCTGACCGAAGTCCAGAATATCATCAGAACTACCATTTTTCAATAGAGTTGGCGTCTCTAATAGAGTACTCAAAATGCTACTGCTTGTAGATACCTTTGACATCATTGAACTTATCGTCGACGTAGCTGTCGTTGTTTGGGACATGGTTACTGGTTTCGTGATATCAAGAATCTGCGTGCCAAGAGAACTTGTTACGACTGTACCCATTTCAACAGCATCGTCGGGATTCTTCACTAAAGTGACCGGAATAGGAGGAATTTGCGAATAACGGGAGCTACCATTTTGAGGTCCAACCTAATTGAACAAACGAGAAAGAATTTTAAAAAGCATTAGAATTCAAATATGTTAAACAAAACAAATCGTTCTTACATAACGACTAACCCGAGGGCGTCCTTTTTTCGTAGTCCGAATCATGTTGCGATCATTGTAGTTGCCATTTTTCGACACCGTAACACCTGGTGGCAAGGAGACGGGCTCTGGTGTTGTCAAATTAGATTCCTGAATAGCAGCAACGATCATCTCATAAGTTTCGGGCATCAGTTTGACTTGATAGAGGCACAATACTGAGCACGTCAGTCCAAGTAGCTGTAAAACGTGATATATTGCAGAAATAATTAATTCAGCGCAGCTGAACATTAAATGTGGGATCATATATGTTTCTGGGGGAGGACTACAAATGTAAACAAGATGCAGGATGAGTGAGAAAACTTGTGGTAAATTTCGTCGACAAAACAAGACAAATGATTTTGACAGTAGACGTGTATACAGAAATAAAATATACTCACCAATACAGTGACATTGATGGCGAAAAGCAAAATCCGTTTGGCAGCCGATCCAGCACCGAATGACACTCCAATCGTGGCAGTCATGGCTAAACACGAGCCGACGTTGGATCGCGAAGTATTCCTAACGGCATCTATCACTTGACTGATTTAAAGGGATGGGAATTTTCTTTGTATATTAGCGCTATCACAGCGCTATGCATTCACTTGGCAATACACAAACACAAAATTTCATAAATTTGGCATTCCAGCTCATTTTTATTTGTAGAACGGAAAAAAAGAAAATGTAGAAAATGTGTTTACAATAATTTTTAACTCGAGTTTTTTTTTCTTTAAATTCTTAAAAAATTGCAAATTAGTTGAAATTCGGTTTGGGAATCAGAGCGTTGATAAGTTCCGGCGAGATAGGAGAGCTTTCGGCTTTCTCCAGCAACTGGTAGAAACCATTGCTTAATCGAGCAATATAGTCGGCAAACATGACCTCAAGTTTCTACAAATAAAACGGAACAGAACATGTCCATGAAATTAGTAACAACACACTACAATCGAAATTTTAAAAAAGATTTTCTACCACAAGTTCGATTTCGCCAACTTTTAATTCTTCGGCATATTTGGCCATTGTTATTTGCAGGTCTTTTTCTTGTTTATTCATCTGAGCTTTTTGTTCAGCAAATCTGCAAAGAAAAAAGTATTTTTGCGTTAATTAATGTCATTTTCAAAATGTCAAAAATGTCCTACTTTTGTTGAAACGTTTCCAAATCGTATTGTTGACGCATTTGAAGCGGATCAGAACGTGGGGCAACGGACAAACCCTCCATCTCAGCCAACTGAGAAAGATACAACCGTTCCTGTGCGAAAATGGTTGTCATAAATTGTAAGCTTATTATTGTAATACTATTTGATGACAAAACGGAAACAAGAATAGCTTACCATTTCATCACGATCGGCTTTCACCGACTGCAGTTTTTCTTCTAATCGAGATTTCAAAAGTTCGGTATGTTTCAATTCCATCTTCAAAATGAATGATTACATTAGATATAGTGAAAATGACAAAAATGAAACAATAATGCATTGAATACCTTTAATTGGGAGATTTCCGCCAAAATCCGTTCCTTATTCTCGTTCAAAGCGATGCAACGACTTTCGATGTTCGACAACCGACTTATTTTGGTATCCAGAAAGTTTTTCAGTGCTTCCTAAGAAATGATGTCAATTTTAAATAGGCCAACAAAGAGAGACGAAAGAAAGAATAAAAATTACCTTGGGATCCGTGTCGGGCGCAATAGTCATACCCATATCCATCAGTTCAACATTCAACTCGCGATCACATTTAATATCCTGCAAATTATAATCACAATTTTTAATTTCGTCTGTAATTCTCTAGTCACTTGACGAATTTTTCTTTTGCGACTTACTTGGGCCGCTATATTGGCAAATTGCATTTCACGTTTTTCAACGAGTTTAGCCACTTGTTCGTGTTGCTCGGAAACAGCAGCGCAATCTTTTTTATTGGCAGCGATGGCTGACTTAATACGACGGGCCTCGTCAGCGCTGACTTTACAATTCTTCGCAGCTGTCTGGAGTTCGGCGATTTCTTTTTGTCCAAGAGAAGTTTTCTCTCCTGGATTGCGAAAATATCCATTTATTATATTTTAATTTTTATACTAAAACAAGCTAGAGAAACTTGCTTATCTCCTCGAGACGCTGGAGAAGGTGTTTATCCTCATTTTGAAGCTCTTTGCGACGCTGTTGTATCTGAACTTGTTTCGCCGAATCTCTTCTAGTCTTTGCTCTTCTTTATTCGCCTCAGCTTTTAATTCCTAAAAATAAAACATGAAAAAGTTGTAAAAGAATTAAAATATAGTAATTCGTTGTAAGAAACCTGAATCAGAGAGCTTTTTTTCTCGAGAGCTTTGTATTCTTCGGCTATGGCTTGGATCTGATGTTCGAGCATTTCTACGCGACCTTCTTGAATTTGGTGCTTTTCCACTGTCATGGATGAAAATTATAAATAAGTTTTTTTTTAATACAAAATTTAGCAATGCCTAACATACTAAAAAAGCAGCGGAGCTCGTCTATCAGATTTACATCTTCATCGAGGCACCAAGCGCTATATGAATTCGAAATGATAATTAACTCCCCCTATATAGAAATGAGATTGATTTTATTTTATCAAATAAGTAAAGTGAAAAAAATTGCTTACTTTTTCTGACGATTCGCTATCTTCATGTTCGGCCACAATCGTTTTGATAATGTCACATAACCAACAAAGAAGACCAGCAATTTGCGAAGTTGAATGTAATGCTCCGACTATGGAAAGTAGAAGAATTTCGAATTTTAAATAAATTTTTTGAGCAAACAACTACATCGCACAAAATATCTTACTCGATACAAGAGCTGATTTAGCTAAAGTTCCACAATAACCAGCATCCTTCATATTCCTTATCAGTTCGTCTTCATTGAAACGAGTTGCCAAATAGTAATTCGGATCAATAAACTGATAAATATACTATTTAGAAAAAAGAGAAATTAATCAGTGTGATACTACAATGCATGTTCATGTATGAAGTAATTACATTAAAATATTTCATAAAGGATTGCTTGTCAATTTTTTGAACCTCCTTGTGAGTAACCATTTCAGGATATCCCGCATCATTTAAAAACTGGGCCACATTCTTTGACATTTCCAACACACAGTTTTTATCATTGAGATTTCTTGTCTCCTTCAGGTAAGGCTTAGATGTTCCAGTCATTGTCATGTTTCCACGGCTTTCCATAAAAAAAAGTTTGTAATCAACAGTTAGATCAAAGAGATTACAGAAATACTTTCACTTATATTACCTTTGAGGTGTTGTACCTCCCATCTGAGGTGTTAGACCTGTAAATCGTGAAGAGCCATTTTCTAAAAAGTAAACATTATTTGCTAATGAATAAATTATTCCTTAAAAAATTAGGTAATTATTTACTTGACGGAGTCACCCCAACAGCTAAACTTTGATCCTGTCTTTGTCCATACATTGGTTTAACCTGAAACATAAAAGCCATCATCTCATTAGAAAATATTCAGTCACCGAAATCACACTAGAAATACCACTGATGAAACAGAAGGCCTGGGAATAGAAGAAGACCTTTTTTGGGCACTGGATGAGAAAGAAGAATAATAAAAACAATGAAAACACCCCAAATTGTATGTGTTAACATATTTGTCTATAGTCTATACCTGGCCATACTAGTGGAGAGATTAGAAACTGGTTTAGCTAACACTCCCGGTCGAATCGGCAAAGTGTTTGATGACCGTCTTCCTTGTGATCTTCTCATTTTTGTACTGAAAAACTAGAAACTCGTGTGGCAATGAAATAAAAACTGAATTCAATAGGAATAATAATATCTTAAAATAGTTTGAGAGGTGCAAACGGTTACAGCAGAAGACATCAAAGCCAAACATTCAATGATTCAAAATTTTTGGACTGATACAAGAAATACAATGTTGCCAAGTTGTGTTATTGTATTTTTTAAATGCTCGGAGCGCCAGAGGCGGTCAGGCAAAGCAGACTCAGCAGAGTGTAGGACTGTGGCCCGGTTCATGTTTTCAGCCCGTTTTCGACCCGAAAGAAAGCAAGCGAAAATCTTCGCGGCTTTTCTCCTTTGTACATCCATATCCTTAAAACGCACATTTTTTTGCTCCGAAAACAAAAGCGATAACGAAGGGTAAGATACACACAGGAAAAAAACCCGCGGAGATTTTCGCTTGCTTTATTTCCACAACCCGTTTAGCCCGAAATGTGAACCGGGCCACAGCGCTAGCAGAGTGCTCGGAGGAAAAAATTAAAAAAACAAAACAAAAAAGACTTTATTTGTGATTATTTCAGAAGTGGATTTGTTACGACAAATTGATAATTGCGAAAGTTTGTTTCCGATTCTTATTTAATATACTTACATTTTATCAATCAGTCAATCACCTGTGATCTGTCCTTGTCCTTTAGGAACCGTGCATAATATTCCTCCTTTGGCTCTTTCTGCCTTGAACCAGAGAACCGTAATAGATGCCATAGTTTCTGTGACTAAAAAACTGTGAATGCCGTACGCAGAGGCATCATCAATCTCACATATCAATTTACGGGGGATTTACAGCCTTACAGGGACACAAGGTGTATGCTCTCTTTACCTTTGATGTAAGGTGCTCTTCCTTTTACATTGTTACAAGATCAAGGAATTCAGGCTTACCTCATCGCAACGCGTCGCATCACATCGGTAATTAGCGTATACAATACTTTCATGCACGATAGTGAAAACTGAAAGTGGAATAATTAAATTTTTTCCTTATTTACCTTTATTAGTTATTAGATTTGTTTTTGCTGCGGCCTGCGGATATGGTGAATTTTTACTTCCAAGTCTTCTACCTTCCCGGCACTAAAAGACTGTATCAGCCAAGTGTTATATATACCTAAGCGTTGGTCAAAAAGAATGATGGTGATTTTTCTAACGATCATTTTCCAAAAACAATAAATTGAATTAAATAATTTGCACGGAGATTACTTTTCAATTTATCCTATTTCTTATTTTGATACAAGTAGTGTTCATGTATTAGAAAAAAATAATTTTTTTTAAATTTTGATATGATAGAATGCATTAACATACGTGACCTAATTTAACATTATGAAGTGCCAATTTTAGTTGTTCTGCTGAATAATTAACAAATAGGCTCCGAAGATATAATAACAAAATATAAAAGTCAATAAAAAATAAATTTACAACGCGGGTATTATCAGGCGTGATGATGTTGAAGGAACATTGGAAGAAACAAGCGTGAAAAAGAGTTGAGAGCAAAGTAGCAAATTCTAAATATAAATGTCAACAGGATCGATGTCAGGAAAAAGCGGGAAATCCCCGTAAGCCCGTAAAAAGGCGCAAGCATGACAAAGAGATCGCTGCATCATCATCACATGCTTTTTGGTTTGAAAAAGCTAATAGCCTAAAAAATTACAGAGCTAAAACTACTGTACATGTATGGTCTATTGGTCTATGACAAATATTTTTTTAATCATCGTAGTATTCTCTTCTAGATGTCTAAATTACGAATAAATATTTGACTGCGCTGGGAAAAACTTTTCCATCTTATAGACCTCCTTTCCCATCATTGCCAGTGTTAATAATTAGGCTAGATACTTCCTATAATAATAATCTACCCGCTTATTTTTATTTTAAATGGACTAGAAACCAATGAATTTCTGTACGACTCCTATATAGTGGAAGTATAACTACTGCAATGATTCGTAATAGATGTCTCAATTGCGAATTTATAATCCAAAGCACAGTAAGCTGTTGCTGCAGTGCTGCAGTCCATGATTGAGTAATTATTAGCGTTCTGTTGAATAATATCATAAAACTACTAAACAAATGTGTTGTCCTTTTTATAATTAAAGTAATAGGATAACAGGTATAGTCATATATATTACTCAGAAGTCAGAAGTACTGTGAACACCTAAGTAAAGCTCACATAAGAGCTAGGCCTATATAATAGAGAACTGCGCAAGGCAAGATGGAGTCCGACAAGTCTCTTTGGATTTTGGCATGCATATTGTACGTTAAAATGTTGGTTTCTTCTCCCTATGCCATCATTCCATTCCGCGCACAAAACAACTTCAGTTTCACGGTAAATGCCCACAAAATGAATCACTCCTCCGAAATTTCGACGCCATCCTTTTCACGGTTTCCCCTAGATATTCCAATGTCAATCCGACCGATGACTCTGGGTCAACAAAGCTATCGCTATGGCATCGTTGTTTTGGGATCTTTGATCAATTTCGTCGTTGTATTTGTGGTTTATTATTCCCGTCAATTGCACTATCCTCGTCACTTGTTTTGGGCTGCGATTTCATTGCTCAACGAATTCACAATCATCCAAACACTTTTGGAAGTAGTGGCCATCGTCAACGACGATCGAGTGGCGTGTCAAATTTTCGTTCTCCATGCAGGAGTGACTTACACAACAACTTTAACTTTCATGGCTCTGGCGGCCCTTGATCGCTACTTGGCTATCGCCCGTTATGAGTGGTACAAGAGAAAAGTCACAAATCGAGGTGCTATTTACCTTTTATCCTTTGGATTTTTTGTGACGTACACAACAATTACCAGTCCGTTTTGGACCAGGTTTAAAAATATTAGCGACTGTACAGTAAATATCACGCACATGCACTGCCTCATGATTTACGATCTGCTCTTGGGTGTTGTCTGCGTCATATTACACGTCATGTTATTTCTCCGATCACGAGCGTACATCAACCAATATCCTTCGAACTTCCTCCCAACGTCGATCGCGCTTCCGATTCTTCCAATAAACCCCCAAAATGATATTCCGGGTAAGTTTATCTATCCCTCCCTCCCTTCCATACCTTATTTGCTTATTCAATTTCGATTTCATTTTCGCGAAGAGGGACAACAAATGGAAGGACGAAACCACCAAAAAGAAAATTCAACCAATGCTGCTGGTCAAACCGCTGAACCTCAAACAGGGGACACAATGTGTTTCTCCTGTTTTTTCAACCGGCCCAAAATCAACCGACTTGAAATTCTCGCAGCTTTAAAAATGGTCTTTGTATTACCTGTTTGGCTTTGCACTTTCCCCGTCACTTTGAACGCCATCATGATTTATTGGTGCATTCGTCTAGAACAACATTGCCCAGTCATCTTTCAAATCAATCCTTATTTTACGGATCTGTTCCTCGTTCACGTTATTTATAATCCTCTGATGTACATGTCCACCAGCACAGAATTCAAGCGCGCAGTTGCCCATTTAAAACAAAAATTGAATTTGTAGGATAAACAAATACAAAGTGAACAAATTGTTTTAATGAAAAATATGTTATTTCTGTTTGAAAATGATGGAATCCCATAACCGACCGAATGTGCGAGTCGAAAAAGAATAAAAATTCAATATTTCTCAGAGTATTTTGTCTGACAGAATGATTTTGTTATTTTGATTCAGTTAGTGCGATGGTTATTTTATTTAACTGCTGATATACCTTGGGATTAGACGCATTGGCTATAATGCTGTGTATAGACACAGTGGCAGTGGCCTGCACAATTTTAAATATTTTATAAAAATGAAACAAAAAATAGTACATTACCAAGTCATTCTTGGAGATATGGATAGTAATACCCTGCCAAAAGGACAAAAAATACACAGTCGAATGCAGGGCGACATTACTACACAGGCTACCACTCTTTCGAGCGGAAAGTTATTCTCCTTTTTTCAGTCAACTTTTCCACTTTTTGAAGAGCCACCACTACCCACGGATCAACAATATAAAGCGCTTGGACGAAATCAGACTGAATGTTCTCTCAATTTCAATTTTTAACTTCATGTCAGCCGTTAACAAAAAATTGATCAGGTGAGAGGTTATAAATTACGCTCACCCAACGCGCTACCGTATCAATAATGAAAGTTGCAACAGGCAGAAAGGGAGTAGCCTAGGCCAGAATTCAAAGATCATAACGTCATATAATAAGGTGGTCAAAACTGACTCAGTTTTATTTAAATGTCAATTTGTAAAGGTTAAAAACAATAAGTTTTTAAATTGAATTACTCAGCGGAAATGAGGGGCTCAGCTTTTAGGATTTAAACACAGTCACACACAGTGGCGGTTTTCTACTGAAAAAAAAATACTTGTTTGTGCATTTCTACTTAATTACCAAATTTGGTACTAAATTTAAGTAGACTTATACGACTTATACTTAATCGCAGCTTTTTTAGTGGCAAAGTACTTAAGAAAAGTCCAATACATCGAAAAGAAAACAGTCCTGACACAGATTCGAACCTACTGTCATAATATTAGAAAAGGATTCACTATCCGTTGCTCTACCGACTGAACTATGAGTTCATATCTTATATCATATATTATATAAAATTAAATATACTCTAGGGCCTAATAAGAAACTTAGGACTTGGTGAAATTTCGACGAAACATGCAGTTGATGATTTTCTGCTAGGATATATAGAAACTAAAGTTTGGGTTTGCAATAAAATCGATTTTCAAACCAATCCAGGCGATGTATACTTATTTCATTTATTGATTTAATAGTATTATTTCAAATTATTACCAATTTAAGGTTAACAATTATTTTTAGGGCAAAACTCCTAACAGCCTAATCGCAAGGTTTTTGATACTTAGCGTGGCATATTTCCCACTTGTTTTTTAAAAATAGTATTCTAGTAGGCATACACTTAAAAAAATCAGTGTTTAACACGTTTTTAAGTGGATTTGCACAAACCAGTGGCGTAGGCCACTGAACTACTTAGTTTTTAAGTAGCAAACCGCCACTGTGCACAGTTCACGCATATATTTTTTGAATTTTATTTGAGATTTGAGAATAAAGGAGTTGGTTGGTATTCTGGTATTGCGATAGCGGTGTCACCTACTGTCGCTAGGTTGTGCTTGTTGCCGTCTATATAATATATTTTTAAAAATTCACCAAATCGGCATTTCCCACTTTAAAGCTATAACAGCGGGATGTAGCAAGGATGAAATGGAATGTTAGTAACACTAATATTTAACTATTTTTTTTGAGTCCTTGCAGTACGAAAAACTTTGATTCGGAATAAGCTCATCCACATGGGTCAAAACAGCGTTATTATAAAGGTCTTTTACATATCTTACGCGACGGATTGCGATAGGAAATGTTTTCTCCGTTTTGCTCTTTAGTGTTGTCAGTAAGAAGTTTCGTCGTAAAATTTAGGAAAGTCATCAATATAGTAGGCCTACAGTATCGTGGCATTTCCACTGACCTTTTCGTGCTATCTACAACATTGATTTTTATATACCTTTCCGATGCAATTGACATGTATCATGGAAAGACGCGGTCCAGCAATGTTTGAATTTTTAATTCAAATTTTTGCCATGACATGTGAAGGACGTAGCGTATGCTATGGTTATATACTACAAAAACTACTTCCGTACTAAAAATGTATTTAGGAAAGATAAACAAAGAAATCATCTTATCATTTTCTTTCGTGGGCCGTTATAGACTTTAGAATTTCTGCTTCATCACATAAATTTTCTATGAATTTTGTTCGTGATTGCCGAGTCATCCGAAGGAAAGTGAACATTAAATCCAAATTCAAGAGTATGGCGTGAGACTATCGTTGCCGGTCTTGGCATGAATTAAATTTTTTCAATTGTTTCAGATGTTAACGATTCAATGAGCGCAGAAAAATAAAGTTAGGCCAAATGCAATGCCGCATAAATCCAAATGCTATAGTAATTTCAACAGAAAACAAAAGTTCATTTACTTTCTTATAAGGATGATAAATAATCCTCAATATTAAGAGAGAACTTGATACGTATATGTTTTAGAACTGCGTGAACATGACATATACGTCTCCATGTTTCCAATTGATGTCTTGGCAGAAGGGGTATATAATTCCACTGCCAGGGGCTGTAGTTGCCTGAAATATCAACAACTCTGGCACGCAATTCCTCGGTGTCGAAAATTGAAATAATTTCTCGCTGAATTGCGATGTATTCAGGGATTAATGAGTAGCTATAAATTTACTGCTCATCACATCCGTCGGGTTTTGCCCAACAATGCGCGCCTTTGCGCGTCTATTGGGTTACTGGGATACTATAGTCATCCAAATAGTAGCTAAATGCCCATGAAAAATATAAAGTCGTAAGTCACGTAATTTTAATAACAATAACGTCATTAAATATTTTGATTTACAATTTAGGCTACACTCATTCGTCAAAGCTCTGTGAAAAGATATGAGAACATTTGTCTATATAGATCGTGGGGAGTTTATATGTTAAGAATACTTAAATAAATTGTGTTCAGGCCGGTTCACGCACTGCTGATCGCTGAATAATGCAGTATTGCTACACGTGCTACACGCCTACAGCACACAAATCCATTTCCAGATTGTAGGAGCACTCGGCAGACGATATATGACGAAGTTTCTAGGTAAAATATGTAGGTAGGTGTCATGCGTGAGCTAGATGACGCTATATAGTTGTCGGATTTTATTAAATAAGGTTCTATTGATGTCATGAGCAACAGTACGCATGAGATAGGCTACTTCTATTCATGGCTGGTGTGTCAACTTTTAAGATATACTGAAAAAAGATATTGCAGTTCAACTTTGAATTCCTCATTATTTAATCATTCATGTCTAGGAGTTAGAAGAATCAGATTTTGAGAGCCGACGAGGGCCTGCGATTTTACTTTCAAGATTTCTTTCAAGACTGAATCTTATAAATGCGTTGCATGTTCTGTTAAACAAAACATTTGTCCCCTTGAGATCACGACCTTCTCACTGATAATAAGCGACAGAAAGGAAGATGTTCAGATTGGTTTCTATGGAAACTTCCGAAAACTTCTAGTATAATCTGAAATAACTTTATACAAATACGACCTATAGTATAATTCGAGTCGTTATCGTTCTTGTTATTCACTTGAAAGTATTGCTATTGCGCAAGTCTATAGAGCGATATTTTGTGGCCACTAGCCTACTATACCGGTATAGGATGTCTTTTTACAGTGTTGGAATAACGTCTCCCAAGTGAAGCACGCACCGGCTGTGCCCAAATCACCCAAATCAGCACAATTGAGCAGCAACAGGAATAATGTAATACTGCGCATGACATACCGTACAGGTTATACAAGAATCTAGGTGCTCACAACGTATATCGCTCTATAAATTTGTTGAAAGATGCCTCATTCGCTCTTTAAACACGCTGTACACGAGTGTTATTGATATCCAATCCATATCTTGAACATGAATTATTCGATTGAAAATTCCGCGAATTTTTCACTACTGATCAATTTGGACGTACCAATGAATCTTCGGTTCATTTCGTTGACTCAACAAATTTATCACAGTATTCTCACCGTTGTCGGAACTTTGATCAATTTATTTGTCGTGTTTGTGATTTATTATTCACGTCAATTGCACTATCCTCGTCACTTGTTTTGGGCTGCGATTTCCTTGATCAATGAATTCTCAATCATCCAAACACTTTTGGAAATAGTGGCTATCTTACATGGCAACCGGGTGGCGTGCCAAATTTTCGTTTTCAATGCAGGAGTGTCTTACACAATTTCTTTGACATTTCTGGCTCTTGCGGCCCTTGATCGCTACTTGGCCATCGGTCGCTACGAGTGGTACAAGAATAAAGTTACAAATCGAGGTGCTGTTTACCTTTTATCCTTTGGATTCATTGTGACGTACGCAACAATTACCAGTCCATTTTGGACCGGGTTTAAAGATTTTAGAAACTGTACAATTAATCTGACCCATATGCACTGTGTCATGATATACGATCTGCCTTTGCGTCATATTGCACATCATGATATTTCTCCGTTCACGAAAGGCCGCTCGTCAACATCAAAATTACCTGGAAACCTCAATCGCTATGCGATTTACGCCAACTCCTTCTATAAATTTACGTGTTCCGAATGGTAAGTTACTTAAGTTTTTTCATTTCAGTTTTTGGTTATTCATTTTCATCAATTACATTTTCCTAAATTTTTTAGCAGATCAAAGAGTTGAAATACCGCTCCGAGAACGAGAGCCAAGTCATATTGATGCAACAGGCATTTCCCTTCCGCGCCAACTTGACGATATCGCCGAATCTGGTGATCACAATGGAATTGGAGATACGTTGTGTTTGCCCTGGTTCTTCAATCGCCCCAAACTCAACCGACTTGAAATTATCGCAGCTTTAAATATGTCTATCAATATTTTACCCGTTTGGCTGTGCACTTTCCCCGTCACTTTGAATGCCATCATGATTTATTGGTGCATTCGTCTCGAAATGAACTGTCCGGTTATTTACAGAATTAATCCTTACATAAGAGACATGTTTCTTTTCCACAATGTTTACACTCCTTTGATGTACAGTCTGTTTCATATTAACTGGTGCAGGCTTTGTATAAGGGTTAGCGCCAAAAAAAGTAGAGGTAAAAATCTGATAGGGGCGCTAGAGGTCTCTTATACTGATACCAAGTTCTTTCCACTTTCTGCTAAACAAAAGGCGGATTAGGCTAATATGTGTATATTTCGAGGAATTGATTAACGGGATGCTGTCGCTATAATATATATATAAGCGAAGAAATGAAAGCTCTTTCTGATTCAGATCCACATTTATGATTATCTGGTATTTGTATACCAGCCAGTTCGATCAACATGCAATAGGTTATGACATTTTTGCCGTTTATTTCCACGGCCTCATAATTCCGCTAGCCTAACAGTTATGTTTCGCCTATCGATAGGACGATAGCAAAATGGGTTGGATAGGGTTATTTAGACATTTAGAAAGGCTCTTTAGCGTAGAGCAGGGGTAGAGTATAGGAAACAAAACTCTGATAACTGTACGGTTTTAAATATTTCTAAAATTATAAATATGCCTTCATACAATCATACTATCAATCTAAAAATCTAATTTCATGACCATTTATTTCATGAGTCATGTCTAGGACTCGAACACCAACCTTTTCGGTGCCAGCGCATCGACTATAACCACTATACCCAGCACAGGTTTATTTAAATGAAAAATAAGCACATTAAAAAAAATGTTGTAAGGAATTGACGATAATGAGGGGACCAAAGTTAAATAACACCGATATTCGGTGATTTCTTTTAGTGATGTTAAGAAAAAAGAAAACAAGAGTCTATATATAATATATACTAAGTGAATTCTTTATAAATAGTAATTGTTTGGTGTAATGGTTATAGTGGCTGCTTTCCAACACAAAGCCAGGTGTTCAAACCTTGTCAGTGGCAGTTTATTCCTGTAGGATGGTCAAATAAGCGATTTGACCCCAAACAAATTGTTTACAGTTTTTTTTATTGTGAGCACTGTTTCTATCATTATATTGTAGTTATGTTTAAAATATTTCTTAAAAATATCGTGTAGAACATGTTTAAATCGTGATTTAACTTTTTTTTTTTTTTATTTGCCGTGTAAATATACTTTCTTTTTGAAATAAAACATTTTAAAAAATATGAAATGGTAGGAAATATGTCATTCTATAGGTGCCCAAATTTTGGTGCAGTTATGATTAGATTTAGTATTTAAAAAAAAATTAAACGTAAAACCCCCTTTTTTTCCCCGCTAGAAAGGGCTTCCATTTTTTAACACAGGCGCTTATGGGAAAAATGGGTTTTTTTTAAATCAATATTTCCATTACATCTTAGCACATAGAAATCTTTCCCTTGGATTCATTTGATAGCTAAAGAATCATTCTATCAAAATCATTTGCATTTATTCCTAAGGGGACGTTTATTTAAAAGTTATGAATGAAATTGTCATATGTGTGTGTCATATACATCATCGGGTGTATAATTTCATTCATAACTTTTAAATAAACGTCCCCTTAGGAATAAATGCAAATGATTTTGATAGAATGATTCTTTAGCTATCAAATGAATCCAAGGGAAAGATTTCTATGTGCTAAGATGTAATGGAAATATTGATTTAAAAAAAACCCATTTTTCCCATAAGCGCCTGTGTTAAAAAATGGAAGCCCTTTCTAGCGGGGAAAAAAAGGGGGTTTTACGTTTAATTTTTTTTAAAATACTAAATCTAATCATAACTGCACCAAAATTTGGGCACCTATAGAATGACATATTTCCTACCATTTCATATTTTTTAAAATGTTTTATTTCAAAAAAAAAGTATATTTACACGGCAAATAAAAAAAAAAAAAAAGTTAAATCACGATTTAAACATGTTCTACACGATATTTTTAAGAAATATTTTAAACATAACTACAATATAATGATAGAAACAGTGCTCACAATAAAAAAAAACTGTAAACAATTTGTTTGGGGTAAACCCCTTTTTTGGGCCCAATTTGACCATCCTACTGTTGTTATGATGATATTAGATTAGATAAAAGCCATTTAAACTGTATGATTAATTTAACATGGCATTTTGAAAAATGAATTTTAATCACCTATGGTTAAGGTGTTTTTGAATGTCGAGCCCTTCATTAGGAATTTTAATTTTTCAACATCGTCGCATAATTTTTACACTGATTAGACTGATTAGGTTATAAAGGGCTGTATTGATTCCAGCTTT
This sequence comes from Daphnia galeata, assembly GCA_030770115.1. Classification (NCBI taxonomy): domain Eukaryota; kingdom Metazoa; phylum Arthropoda; class Branchiopoda; order Diplostraca; family Daphniidae; genus Daphnia; species Daphnia galeata. The sequence goes on along the minus strand of CM061120.1, from coordinate 3,176,307 downwards.
ATATTTCTAAGATTAACATCTAGCGCATCTAGGAAACTATTATAAATATTTATTTTTTTGTTCGATCTTAGTCCCTTCTCCTCCGCGGGTGGATCGTAATTTCGCTTGGAGCTATGCGGGGAGTCGGTAGGAATTCTCAAGCGGGTTCTCTCGAGATTTTCGAGAAAATGGTAGTTTGCACCTTTTGTCTATATATTTTGGGCGAACTCTTTCCACTTGGAAAGATTTTCGTTTTTAATTCCCTTTCCTTCAGCCCCGTCGACGAAACAAAAAAGGAAATGAAGGCCAACCTTTTCGCCAACTCTAACGCTCTAACGCTCGGCTTTTTAATCCTTTGTTTCCTACTCTACCCCTGCTACACGCTAAAGAGCATGTCTAAATTTCTAATGTTATTCTAACCCTACCCACCCCACTTCGCTATTACCTAGCGAAACATGGCTGCTATTAGGCTAGGCGTTATTCGCATGGACCGTGAAAATAAACGGCATAAATACAAATTGTTTTTACTTATGCTTTAAGTTTGCCTTATTGATAAAATTATACCAGCTATATAACCTATTAAAATGTTGATCGAGGGGGCTGGTGTGCAATACCAGATAATTATAATTGCTAGACCAGAGGACTTAATTAAATTTTTTCTTAATTTTTTTAAGATAAATTATATTTTGTAAGTAGTCGCAATCTCATTATATCAATCAGTGTTTTACTAACACTTGACAGCATCCCGTTTATCAGTTCTTCTAAATATACACCGAAACAGACTAATCCGCCTTTTCCTTCGCAGAAAGTGGAACGTAATGGGAACACTGTAAGAGACCTCTAGCGCCCCTGTCATATTTTTACTTCTACTTTTTTGGCGCTAACCCTTATACAAAGCCTGCACCAGTTAATATGAAATAGACTGCACATGCTTACTAGTAGCGAATTCAAGCGCGCCTTGATTCACTGCAAACGGAAATTCAAACGCAATTATTCTGTTCGCACGTAAACATGATTCCTATTCAGAAAATACAATGCATAGATTAGGCTATGATGTACAATAATAGAGCTTCATAATCTTTATAAGTTGTAGAACATTACTAGTAGTATATACTCTCATGAACCGAAAAAATAATTTTCTTAGCGCACATAGTAATTCCTCTCTAATCTAGATAACACATTTCCCATCTTATTCCAGCAATACAGAAAAAACGAAAGTCCTTCTTTTTTATCTTTTGGCCAAGCCTCTGGCAGAGCTTTTGTGAGCTCGCTGGTAATTATTATCTTTTGTAGATCATAAAACAAAGAACAGAGCCATCGTCTGTCTTGTATTACTTAATGGACAAAATTCGGGATTATGTGGTAAAATATACCTTTGGGTTGGACCGAGGGTTAGACTGTAAACAACTTTTATTATTTTTTTAACGGCGAGTTAAAGCGCACAAAAAATATTAAATTATAGATATAATAAACAGAAATTTTATTGCAATTTTATACTTAATTTGTTGTGAATTTTCAATTGAGATTCGCGATTGGATTTATGATTTTATTCTCCGCGTTACTATTCTCACATTTGATAACGGATGACGATATTTACAAGGTCGGGGAAATATTGATTTTAACCGAACAGACTACAAATCCGCGAACAGTTAACTCAGTAGAGTCCGGTTCCGCGTCTTTCGTAACCATCACTAATACTTGACCACCTTGACACATTGGATCGCGCACGTTTAACTTGATCCAATTTTGAGAATTGGGCAGCATCAAAGAAAGTTTCACGCATGAACGCTCCAACGACAGTTTGCCATCAGTCACTTGGAGCATAACAGTTAAGCTGTCGATAACGGTCTCACTTATATTCTGCAGAAGAAGATGTAACATGAATCGAGATCCAGAGCCAAGTAATTTGGCTACAAGGTGGACGCAGCGTTTTTCATCCGGAACCGTAGCAAGCTGCTCTACATCCGCTTTATCAATGTTGTTCGACGATACATTCATCCATTCTTGTAGAGATCGCAGATGTAACCGGCATATTCCTTCTTGAAATTGCTGATACATTTCTGTGAACATGAAGTCAATCAAAGTCTAAACAGATGTACGTATAATTTGGATATAGTTTTTACTTTTGGGGTCTTCTTTTTCTCTCATGGTTTGATCGACGAATAACTTTGTCTTTGCTGGCCAAAGAGATTTCTTCTTGTTACTGGCGGAGACCTTAGTGACATTTTCAGTTGAAATCGGTTTGGTCGTCTTGTATCCGCGATTCAGAATTTTCACGATGAAATCTCCATCTTCATACAAGAATTGTGTACGTCAGGTAAATGAACTTATACTTCGTATACGATATTTTCAAATGAAGTTCAATTTACCTTTTGATACCATGACTAGAACGCCATCTTCCCTTCCAAATCGACCGCACGTCATACAGATGATACCCGAGTTGAAACGCAATTTCTCGATCTGGATGCCTTGACGGTAGAAATGAACTTCTCCGTTGGCAATTGAAACAGCCAGCAGTGAAATGTCCTGATTTGCCATTTCAATCCAAGTAATGGCCAATATGAAATCTTCAACAACTACTTTGCGTAGTTCTTGTCCCTGGATATTTTATGACGCGCATGAATACATTTTCAAGAAGCACTTACAAATATTATTTGACGTAGGATCCTTTACCTGCATTGTGTAATATTTAATAGTGCGGTCACTAGTGGCTACAGCAATGGTAACGCCATTGAAAGCCATTTCCACTATTGACGATCTAGGAGACAAAAAAGGTTTGGCCTCCATGGGCTTCTGATCGGATCGCAACATAAAGACGCCTGCATCTGGGGTACTAATAAAAATAACAGCTTCCACGTCATAGGAGCCACTGCATTTGATAGAAGTGGGTAGTCCTGGAAGCTCGATCTGATACAATTAACCAAAATAGCTTCAATTAATAGAAAAGAATGGATTTAGATGAAGCAAACTCAAACTTACTCTACTAATTGCATTGAAGGTGTGAGGATCGATTATGAGCAGGGAATTATGTTCGGTGCCCACCAATAGTAATGATGAAGAAGAAATGTCCGGAGTTGAGCGCGGTAAGGCAGCTAATTGAGTAATTTCGGCCTGATTGGGGTTTCCGGGTACAATGGTAAGAACAATCAAATTTGTTGGCTAAAATTGAATAAAATATTATATCACTTTTTCGGTATTTGTAGGGCCACCACTTGGTATGTTATATTTGTAATAAGGTTTGAAGTTTTTGTAGATGTACAAGGATGAGCTAGCACCAACAGCAATACCTGTCATATTCAAGGAGTCTTAACTATAAAAAAAAATAATAATTTATTAATTTTCAGTGATAAATACCAGGAAGTGATCCGTCCATGCTGAAAGTACAAAGGGCGACAGCCATTTCAGGCAAACTAATTTCACACTGTACGTCCGTTCCGTTGAGTATCTTGAGATAGCTGATCTCATAGCCAATCAAGAGCGCCAAAAGACGATTTGTTCCATCTTTAGCCAAATCATCTAATGCTAGTAGCACTACACCGCATTCGGCTTTCAAATTTAGAGACGAACTGTAAAAGGCATCCAGCCATAGCTGATTTCTCGACATTTGAAGAACTTTGCGTGGGAAGCAAAACAATGTTGTTGTCTTTTCTGTGTTGTTGTTGTTTTTGTCGCGTTGCCTTGGTAACCGGTGTCTAAAGGGATATGAAAACTAGGGCGGGATATTCAAGAGTAAAACATTTAATATGTATGAAAAACAACGATAAAACTAGGGAAATAGATTTTGCCCTGTTTGTTGTGCCTCCTAAGCGCAATTATTAGCCGAATTGGTTTTCTTCAGATTCATTAGTCATTGATTATTAATTTGTTAGTGATCCGAGTATCTGAAAACGCGCAACTGTTTCAAACTACTTTTTAAATTCCTGTGAATACATAATTATAATTGACCAGTATGGTAGACATCTGAAATTGTTTTTGTTAAAAGAAAGCAAGTTTCCTTGTTCAAGAATGAGCCAATATTCATAAATCCCCCCGTTTAGCCGCTTATCATAAAATTTGCCCAATCTAGATAGATACGTAACCAATGACGACATTTAGAACATTTTATCGCACTCGACACCTTTGCGCAGATAAGAGTAAAGCAGCCCGTGTTTCACAAGATTCCATTTCATTTGCTGACATTTCTCAATCGAGAAGAACATTTAAAGAATGCTTCACGTACGATTGGTGATCATCGCAGCTGTTTTTGTTGTGAGTTTACAAGGTAATTGCTTTCTAACTTGGAGCTATATTTAATTATTTGAACCCACCATTCGTCTTCGGATACTTGGCTTCTTTATAGCATCGATCCAGGATTTTAAAACAATCCAGTTCGGTCACGAAAACGTCGGTTATCGAGTCATTGAAGAAGTTGAGCCGATTCGAGACAAAAGGGAAACTACGAGTACCAACAGTTCAAGCAAAAGTTCTATTTTAGAATGCTATCAGTTCACCTGGCCGGGAGTGACAGAGAATAACACGGTGCCTGACTGTGCCAGAATTAAAAAATATGTTCCGTGCTTCGCACCTTTCGTTTTTACAAGTAAATATATCCATTCGAAAAAAACGAAAAAAAAATGAAAATAGTAAGCACTGAAGGTTAAGATTAACTGTTATTATTGCGACGCAGACGATACCTCTTATCCAGAGCCCGACCCAGCCATTGTTAAGGATCACTGTGATACTAAAGGATGTAAAGTAACGTGCCCGAAAACCAATGCCAACTCTTGCATTCGCTATGCTTACTATTCAGGTAACTTGTGATAAAGACCCTTTTAACAGATTTGCATAATCACATTCTTTGATTGCGATCTCTGTAGCCGGCCAAGCCATCAATGTTACATACTTTTGTGGAGCTGTCCAAGACAAAACGAACGACATGACTTTGAAATACGGGGGTTTCACAGATACCATGTCCGGTGGGTTAATTGTAGACGTCAAGTACTGTCAAGGAAATCTGTGCAATTCAGCCAATCCTATGCATGCTCCTTTCTTCGCCATGTTTGCTCTGATGATCACTTTTGTTTTGTTTCGGTAATTCGTAATAATATACGCGTAAATTTTCTTTAATAAACTTATACCTGAACGGCCTAGAAGATAATCACTCTATTGTGTCATGATGAATGGAATATTTTTGACTTTCGAAGAAAAAAATCTTATGTACAAGTACAACATTTCGAAAAACTACCAAGAAGCAAATAAGACAAAGAAGAAGAAAAAGAACAGTGTAATAAATTAGCTCGATTCCTTTAAATGACACATTTTTTTTGTTGCGTCTATGAACCGCTAACCAGAATACGACACACGAAATTTTAAGACTTAAAGCATACCGAACCCTTTCGAGTAATCTATTGCTTTCATCAGACGCTCCTTTAGTTTCATCTTGTTATCGTACTCGGGAAGTAGAAGCACATTATAGCACGTGTGAGCCATCGGAAGCCTAATAAGATAAGCAAATAAATTCTTAACTAATCAATTGTTAACAACTCTCTTTTGCATTACCTATCCGAATCGGCTCCATTGCGAGCAATTATTAATTTTAATCGACCTAATCCCCCGACGGGCACGCGGTCAGAACCGGTAGTAAATTGAAGCAAACGTCTTTTGTCCTCGACACTTAGCTCGTGGACAACAGACCTGTGATCCAAATGGGAGCATTAATAAGACTATGCATACGGATAAGGGACAATGCTAATAAAGCAGTTACCAAAAATATTTGATGGTCTCAGATTGAGCAGTGAATCCACCATCGTATTCCGTGGCGTTTTGAAGTTCTTCAAAATCGAAAATATGGCTACCGCAGACGAGTTGTTCGACTTCTTCTGGCCGGAATAGCGTACTCAGAGGACTTTCGTCCGTAACCATAGCAAACCCGCGACGGAAGGCGGCAAACTGTCTACCAACGCACTCGTTGAGCAGATAATCTGCGTAGAGCTCAACGAACTCACGTCGATTTTCAAGATTAACATTGCAACTGGCGCCATTTTCCTAATAAAAAATCAATCGTTAAAAAATCAGGTGTCGTCAAATGCCCTCTTTGCTATCAAAAAATGAAATACCTTTAAATCATGATTGTAAACTACTCCGAATACATCCTTGTAAGATATGCTAAATGTTTGCATTAGTGTTTCTTCGATGTCAGAATCAGGGTACTCCAGCAGTTCTGTCAAGCCTTTTCACACAAAAGATGCGACAATTTAAAAAATTCAACAGCTTAATTAGAAAACAAAATGCCTTACCTTTCCAAAGAGTTGGGTCAAGTTCTTGAAGGTCTTCGAATGTCCCTTTACGACCGAGAAGTTTACGGTAGACGACCATAGGAAAGTGGATATCTAAAATGATCGTGTTATATATGGCCAGTCCGAGCATGATGCCAATCAACGTGAACTGGGCGTCGCTTTCAAACGAAGTAGGGTTGAACCAGAAATTGCGAGTATCGGAGTTAAAGGCGAACATGGCATAGTCGGGATTGAAGACTTGGTCGATGACTAACTGAAAAAACTCTTTTGACAAACCACCTTCATCAATGCCTTGCTCTCCTTCAAATTCAACCACCAATTGCTTTTTAAGATCCGAAGGATTCTCCATGGCAACCTGGAAAGGAAATCATATCAGTTAAGATGCATTCAAATTAGATTCGTGATCGAAATTTACCATTTCCAAACCAATAAGAGCGTCGTCTATGACATGATCACGTCGAATTTTCAGCTAATAGAAAAGAAATAGTTCAATTAAAAAACGTTGTGAAATATTAAACCAGTGACACTGAATACATACCTTGAGATATGGATTACTCGGTTGTCCGTTCATGACGCTGTTGAAAATACTTTGACGACGTTCACTGTACATTCGTATACGGTTGTCATAATAGAGACCAAGGGCTTTGGCGGCCGGTGTTAGAATGAATGGAAAATTCATGAAGCTTATCTTTATCGCATTGTTGGAAGCAGAAGGAGGAGCTTCTGAGGCAGCGGCAAAATAAGCAAAATCGCGATCCATTTCAACAACATCACTTAAAGGTTCATTGTAAAAATCAATAAATGCGACCGGAGGCTTGCGACAGTCAAGAACGTTGACTCCAAGTTCCACCATAAGGGGATCATTTTTCCTTGTCTGTTCACCAAGGAAAGTATCAGAAAAAATTTTCAATTCAAATAGTCGGAACTGATAATTTACCTTGTTTTGTTTAGGACCCAACCTAGGGGCAGGATCGATGCCAAACGAAAAAACATCGAAGGAATCTTTAGACGGGTCATCTGTTTCCATCGAGTCATTTGATGCATCAGTAGACTTACTGCGTTTAGTACAAGAAAATATATTGACGCAGTATAGTATTCGCATCACCTGAAAACAGAAACAAAGAAATAAAGAAAACTTTTGAGTTTAATATTTCATTTTCATACCTTGACGCAAGCAGTAATAGTATTGTCATCATTGACGGCATAGTCTCGGCCAAAATCTCCTGATAACACTCGAAAACTAATGAGCTGTTGAAGTGTTTGGACCAGATTTCTAAGATTGGGGACACTGTGAGTCGCCCAAAATCGGACTAGAGTGGCTTGTTGGGTTAGAGGTAAAAGAGCACAGGCGCGGCATAAGGTTGGCAGAACACTTTCAAAATAGTCCCCAGTGCCTAGCCACGGTAGTTCGAATACAATGACGAAGACGTTGAGCAAATTGACTTCAGCTTTTTGCCTCCCGAATTTCATATCAAGTTCAATGGTTTCGCATAGAAGAATGAGGGCGTGGACTAAGGCGCTTTCGTAATTTTGTGACTGGATCGAGCTGAAGGCCTCGAATGATCGGCGGACGGAGCAGATATCAACACTGACTTCTTGGCCGATGTCCTGGAGTCGAATTTCTGCGACAGCTTCTTGGCTGTCTTTATCTTTATCCAAATCCACCTCCATCGAGCGAAGTTGCTCCTTACTCAGTTGGCCGTGTCCTACTGTTGATGTACATGAGTTTCCTTGTCTAATAAAACTCTGTCCCAAGAGCTCAGGATTGGCAAAGACATGACCCAAGGTATGAACTAGCTTTGAGTAAATTCCAAATTCATTGCAATTGTCAATGATCTGCTTAAAACTTGTTTCTGTCAACTTGGTTAATTTGGAAATGCCTGATTTGTCATTAGCTGAATAACTAGCCACATTCAATGTCGGAGGAACCCACAATTCCTGCTTCAAAATTATATGAAATCTACCATGATTAATATGTTAAAAAAAAATTACACAACTGGATCAATACTTTGAGCAATTGCTGGTCTGACATGGCACTACTACCAGCAGAAGTAATCTCAGGAAAAAATGTGCTAGGTAGTTCATTCTTGCTAGTGCCAACACAAAGCCTTCCTTTACGGGCAAATAAATCCAGAGCCTATGAATAATTGACAAGAATCAACAAATGTATTTTATCAATTATCTTTGATGGTAGTACTTGAGCTGCAGCTTGATTTGGAGAGAGAGGTTGAACTTTTTTACTAGAGGCACAATGTTCATTGTTACAGTTGGGATCACCACATCCTTCTGTCAGCTGAAAATAATAACGTTTGATTAATTGACGAGCTGCAACTCGTTTGTCTGGGGCTTGACTCTCTCCAGATGTGCTGTAATAAAAAAGAAAATATGAGTATTGACTGCACATAATTTTGTTGATTTTCAAAATACCTTAATAAGTTTCCACCATCACTTTGACCATTTTCAGCCATGTTGCAATAAATTTTGTTTGAATAGATTTTAAATTTCTGCGATGGTAATTAATTAGAAAGCCGCGAGCAGTTGATAAACTTCAGACAACCGCAAGAACAAGTTACATAGAAGACTACCATAATGGAATTCGAGCCATTATATCTGCATACGACTTAAAACAAATTTTGAAATTCTGGTTTAGAAAAATGTGTTTTAATCAAAATTACGTTGGCCGGTGGAACGTAAATAAATCGAGTAATTACGATATTTATTCGAAATGAATGATGGTATGAACAAAAAGTAAATTAACACTTTTAACAGCTATTCTGTTTTTGGTTTTCAGAGAAAATTCTTTGACAACACTTCGTGCACTAGTGTTACTTGTGTAATGCCCTCTAGGATAGAATTGCGGAACGTTGTAAAACACATTTAGTCCGAGCATGGTGTATTAGTATGGTGGGGGAACTTATGGTTGGAATCGGCTATCTCGAATGAAGCCAGACAAGTAGCGGGGCTTTTTGGGGCTTGTCTCCTTTCGTCAGTGCCCTCTATGAACCAATATACTAAATTCTTTCATAATTTAGAAATTCGTCTGTAAAATAGTATATATATTTAATTTTTAATAAAGTAGATATAGTCTAGTCAGAATAGCATTTTAACCCAAAACAAATTGATAAGTTTTGTTTTTTTCATGAGCTTTATTAATATTAACATTGTTTATGTTCTCCCAAAACCCTCCCGCGAAATTTTAATATTTAGTATAATTAATTTCAATTATAAAATATGTGTATTTTTGTATTGTAGTTTAGTCTGATTAAATACAAAATAATTGAAATTTTAAAAAATGAATTTTGTTTATTACGAATTGGTCTACATGCATGCCAATTTTTATTTCCCTAACTTGTAAATTAATGAAACCCCACACGATAAATGAGTTGCGTCTCCCTTTTTACTACCCCAAAACCGCTTCCGTGTTTAACACAGAGCTTACGGGGAAACTGCTTTAGCGAAAATCGCTGCCGTTAGTTATCTATAATCCCCTCCTCTTCCGTTTTTGTCTCATTTTAAAGAGCTAATTCTCTTCTACAAACACAGTAAATGATTTTCGGGAGGGGGTATTAGTTTTTAAGTTATTAGATTTTAATTTTCAAACCGTTTATAGCTCATAGTTCACCCAATTGTCCACCAGGCAGCGTTGATGATAGGTGACCACTGGCTTCAGCCGAGATAGCCGATTCCAACCATAAGTTCCCCCACCATACTAATACACCATGGTCCGAGACTCCGAGAGCCTGCGCCGGTTTTGGGGTATACGTAGACGGTAGACCTTATTGCAATGGATAGGTATGCGTAGAGGCAACAGAGAAGCGGTGCTGCCACCACTGCGCACTCTCGCAGCCTATAGTACTCATAAGTCATAAATCTTTTATTTCGCTTGACGGATAAGTGTGGGTACATAGAATTTTCCCTGTTAGCAGACGACAATGCTGTTTGTTAAGGGTAAAAGTTTTTTTACAATAAAGTGAATAGACCACGAAAGGATGCTGAGTTGCCAGGTCTGGAAAAGGTCGAAAATCTCGATTAGGGACAATTTGCCTAAAATTAGGACAGTCCTCTTATGGAGCTACATTTTCAATTAAACCATAGTACGTCAAAGAACGAGTTTTTCCATGTTTAATTTTTGTATTTGTCATCATTCTGGCAAGTAAATTTTTTTTCCTTACCACACATGACGTCTTAAATATTTTATGTTAATTGTTTTATCGGATTGTTTTTCCTTTTTAGTGATCACCCGAATCAATTTAAAATGTGATTCGGATAAAAACTGAATCGAATCTAACCCTCATAAGAATAAAAAATAAAAAATCGGAATCATCCAATGATTTTTTATTCTGAATCAAGAATCAAGAATCAAAAATCAGAATCAATGATTAAAATTTGATTCGAATCAAATTTCGAATCAAGAATCAAAAATCAAAAATCAGAATCAATGTTTTAATCGTCTATTTTAATTCAAATTTTTTACTTTTTTTGGTCCGACAAAAAAAACTTTCATGCCGTTTTTTTAAATTCTGCATTTTTTTCAGAAAAAAACCAAAATATGATTCTATTTTAGAGAATCATTGATTCGAATCAATTTTATTAAGAAAACAAAAATCAGAATCAAAAATCAAATATAATTTCAGAGAAAATAAAAAATCGGAAAATCAAGCAAAATTGATTCAGATCAACAAATTTGATTCGGCCGATCACTGGTTATGAAAACAAGTTGTTTTCATAACATTCTTGGTTTTTGGCTTTCATCCCCCACCCACCTAGCGGGAAAAAAACACAACATGTTGTCAAGGGCCCGTGTAATAAGGGCCCATTATTGTCTTGGAATTAGTCGATTAGTATTACGTTGGTTATTATTAAAATATAATTTGAGATTAATTACTTGGTTATAACTTATAATTAATGATATGAAAATTCAAAGATAAAAATTTGACCTTTGACAACATGCTTTTTTATCAACCCATTATTGTCTTGGAATTAGTCGATTAGTATTACGTTGGTTATTATTAAAATATAATTTGAGATTAATTACTTGGTTATAACTTATAATTAATGATATGAAAATTCAAAGATAAAAATTTGACCTTTGACAACATGCTTTTTTATCAACACATTTTAAAATTTTAGCTTTTTAAAAAGAAGAAAGAAAGGGCTACAAAATGGTACTTAGATAATTAAGTTTATTTTCGAGAATGAAAAGATATATTTGAACTCTAACAAAGTTTTTACGATTTTGTTCAGAATAGCCCGGCTCTCCCCTACCAATCTACCATTTACAAAAATCATGGAAACAGCACTGTCGTCCGCTAACAGGGAAAATTATATGTACCCACACTTATCCGTCAAGCGAAATAAAAGATTTCTGAGAACTATAGGCTGCGAGAGTGCGCAGTGGTGGCAGCATCGCTTCTCTGTTGCCTCTACGCATACCTATCCATTGCAATAAGGTCTATAATAACGTTTTAATTAACATTTGGCAGACCCCAAAAAATATTTAAGTCTCAATATTTTATCGGAGGAAATCCAAGCCTACCGTTGCACAAAGGGCTCCCCTGGGCGGTATCGGCTCCCAAAGTCAGCGGGAATTTCCAAAGGGGTAAAATTTTTATCATGGATGAAATTAACACAAAAAGAGCGCGAAAAGTTTTTTAGATCCCCTCTGACCAGACGAAAAAATTGGGTTCCCAATACCGACCAGACGCAGCTGTGTAGGCCTAAGTGTGTCGATTTTCACCCTCTCATATGCCCTTATGAATAATGGCCACGTCCCATCGAAGCCGCGGAATGCAAATGTATTTTCTTCAGTAATCAATCATCTCTTAACGAAACCAATTAATTAAATAATCTAATAGTTGGTTAATTAAATAATATGGGTTTTTATTGGTTAAATTGTTAAATTTTTGTTAATTTCAAAATGAGTTATGGTTACTTCAACAGCTGTGTAATATATTGTGAAGCATTCGTTAGTGCTGTATTTTATTCCACAAAGTAATAAAAGTATTAATTTAAAAAAAACTAGACGATTCCTTTGGTAATGTCCTTTATCTTCCATGACAAGTTGACTGGAAGACATGCAAAATGTAAGGGAAATAATGGTAAACTATGATGGGTTGTCGAACAAATAGCTTGATGAATTTTTTTTCAAGAACTTTATTATTATCAACAATATGAATCTCCGTTCAAAATACTCATAGGAAATTATTAAATTTACTTCTAAAAACATTTATTCGAAATGAAAAATGCCGGATTGATGCCGTTTGATAACAGTGTTTTACACCGGTGTTACATCCACATTTTCGCGTGATAGGACAGGTTTCACATGGGAATCATTTTTATGTTAATGCCTGACATATTGATTATTGCAACAATACAACATCAATTAATCACATCAATACTTTTAATCATGATTGACATGAGTGAGATTAAATCCAAAATTGTAAAAGTTTCACCACTAGGGGAGAACGGGGTTATACTGGACCATGGACTACTCTATCTAGAGGACGGGTCATGTCGGCCATGTATTTTTTTTACATTAGCAATAGAAAAAGCACAACAAAATATTGGTTGACTTATTAAATGTTCCTATACTCATAATTAACAGTTAACGAGATATTTCTAATTTCATTAAGGAGACAGGGAAGAAACTCATTTCACCGGTGCAACCTAGCGACCAAGTCCCATAAGCTCTTACAACTAATTGTCATGCTAAAAATCACTAAAACCGACAAGATTGTGTAAACATTTTAGTAAAAAGTATACAACGAAAAGAGAGGGGCACTAGGCATTCGTGGAAAAGATACACAATTCAGTGATTAGTGACAAGAAAGCAATTTCGTGGCAATAGACTGTGGGACCCCGTCGCCTCCCGAAAAGCAGACGGAAAATCGTGGCAATAGACCAACACTGTTTTGTGTTGGTTAGCTAAGATTTGTTACCTAGAACTAAAATTGGCCGCTAGGGGGCACCGGTGAAATGAGTTTCTTCCCCTTCTCCTAATACTAAAACTTAAATATATGTTTCATTTCAACTTTTCGCTTAAAACCATTTATAGAATTGTAACCGCTTTTTAAAGCTCTATCTATTGCTATATTTAAAACATTTCCCCGTGAAACTAACCCACCCGACAGGCTTTAACACGGCGAGATAGGGAAAGAGCCACGTCCTCTAGATAGAGTATAGTCCATGACTGGACACGGGTCATATTGGACAAACGCCGTAATTCAATTAATTTTAAGCTGAAAATTATTTATCATCTTTTTTTATATTAACATATGACATTTACATTATGGATAAAATTTATTTGAATATTGCTCCATTATTGTCCATGTAATCGACAAATGAAAAAAAATAGAGAGGTTTTCTGTTGTTTCCCTTTCCGTAAAATTTTGAATGTTATAATAAAAAAAACAAGAAATATTTGAAAAATAATTGCAGTATAATTAGAACATTCATTTCTTGAATGTTAAAAGTAACATGACATTTTAATGTCAGGTATATTAAAAGTTATGCATAAAATAGAAAGAGACATAGGGTTGGATAAAACTGGACAGCGTTTTTGGGGGTGTAATTGGACCACGCTGACTATAGCAACGAGGGGAGCTTAACCGCCTTAGGGCATAATTTACAGGCAAATGTCCAATTCCCCCCAGTCTTTTCTAAAACACTCGTAACTCTTAATTGTTTTACACAAATGTGTCATTATCAGTGTGCATGAATAAAGAAAAGGCAGATGAACATTCTAAAAATTTTTAAATTTTTTTCCGTTTATTATTTTAATTTTTATCATGATTGTCCAGTTTTAGACAGAGCCTGTCCAATTTTGCCTCGTCTTTTTCAAAAAGGGCCAAAAAATTTGACTTTTAACGTCACAACGTCACAAATACGCGCATTTTGTTCCTTTTTTTAGATAACATATTTTTAACGTATTCAGAATATTTTGCATTAATAATCACGAAATAAACTAGTTTTTAAAGTTCATTTCTCAAAAAAATGATAAAGTTTAGTTGTTTTGGGAAAACTTTATTTTGGTCTATGGACTAATTGAAATCATTCATTCTGGCACGATATAATAGGAAAGTTACACTCTCGTGCTATCCCAGTCTCTTGGAAGGAACGGCGGGTGTTCAGTAAAGGGTCCCAAGATTCCCCGCCAGGTTCGCTAGTATCGGAGGCTGATCGCCTCTCGGGGGTATAGTAAAAATTGGGGTTTTTCGTACATAAAATAGAAAATTACCCATATTCATATTGTGAAGAAATTGAATGAATTGAAACTTTATTTAATTTCCTATCCTAAGAATCCAAATTTATCTTGTTTAGGGAATTTTTGAATTGTTGAATTTATGATTGAATATCGCAATTTTTAGAAAATTGCGAAAGGCACAATTTTCGAAAAATTGTACCGTATTTAAACACGCTTAAAGGGTGAGAGCAAATTGGTGGGAAATTGAAAGCGAAGAAAAAAAAAGAAGAAGAGAAAGAAAAACGAAAAAGGTATTAAAAAAGAGGGAATAGTAGGATTTTTAGTATCCCCCCGTCAAATAAAAATTAAACCATGCAGAGCCATTTGCCTGCTCCAGAAACTTTCAGGCATGACTATATATACCAAATATATATATATATATATCCTCAAAGATTAAGGAGTTTTACAAATATTTGATTGGCAACCAATACATTTCAAAGTTTTGTTGCAAGTTTAACCAAAATCTGGTCGTTTGTATTTAAGATATAGATATTTCGGATTTGATCTTTGGAAATATTTTTTCCAATCGAATATTCAGTCTTGCGCTGCGTTGTCCATTCCACCCGTTAGACATTAAATACCAAATTTTGATAACATATTATTACTATTATTTTTTTGTACTTAGACTTTCATTTTGAATAGTTTTGCAATAGCATTAGAGTTATTACCATGTCTTTTATCGCCTTCCCCCTCTCTGTCCAGTTCCCCCCCCCCCTGATATTTTCTTCCAATTTTTTTTCAAAGCTTGATTACAACTAAACTAATGATCCGATCTTACATAGATACATTCTGACATAGATTTCAGGGTGTTTAACAACTCTATTTATTTTTTTTAATCAATTAGCTAGCAGTTTCAGAGATATTGAGAAAATAATTTTTTTGTCCAGGGTGACCCCGCTCTCCCCTTTATTGCTTCTTAGTATCAAACTAGATTTGTATAAGGTAGCTAGCAATGCAGCTGCATTGGCTTTCAACCGTGCTGTCTGCAGCTGTCGAAAAATCTGTATCAATAAGAAATTGTATCGCTACTCCGTAGTGGTCTCTTGCTGTAGAAAAAATTAGTTTTTCGCTGCTGGTAAATATTGAAGACATATGTTTACTTGCACCAAATATGGTTTATGTTTTTCCACGTTATAAAAAAATGGAAATACACGAACTAGATTCTCCATGGAGGTAACTATATCCAGTTGCTGCAACGCAGATAGAAGAAAACACCTTTCCATTACTTTGGGTCAACACAAAATTATTATATAAACCCATCAATTTTGGTTACAAACGGTACATTGGCTTATAATTCTATAGTCGAGTCGTCTAATACTTCTGCATTTTCACCTCAAAGGTAAAAATTTGGTTTTTAATTTGCATATTTGAAACAAACATAACTTTCAATTAAGTATTTTAATTTAACTCAAAATAACCTATTTTGTTCTTGTGTACCCCAATTCCAAAAAACTAATATAGTTAATTTTTCTGCTTTTTTGTTATGTAAAGAATGGTGAAAACTAGCTTTGTTGCATTAGCTGTCTTTGTGGCCTGTGCAGTTCATGTCCATGGAGCTTCAGATGACGTAGAAGTTGCATGGGAAAATTTTCAGGTAAAAAGTGTACAGAGAAGCAGTAATGTAACATGAATTTTGGAAAGTATTATCTTTAATACAAGGCTCATCATCCAATTAACACGAAATCCCAAACGGAAACTACAAAACGCAAAGAAAACTTTGTAAAGACCCACGATATGATCGTGAGGCACAAAAAGAATAAGATGGCTACTTTTGAAATGGAGCACAATGTATTTTCTGTCATGGTAATACGATTGATTTTGACTTTTTCTTATTTGAAAAATACAGATTTTCAATAATTTTTCATGAAAAAAGCTCTGTCTTTCAACCACTCAAAATTTATATTAAAACATGTGTGTGCTTATTTCTAACTTTTCGTTCAACGCACAGGACGAGGAGGAAAAGAAGTTGTACACTGGTGCGATCGCTCCTGCGAGTAGAGATTTCAGACATTTTATAACTGATGAAACCATGCGCCAACTACCCACTTCCGTGCGATTTCACTTCTCCCCTTTGTGTTTCAACAAAATCCATAAATTTTTTTTATTTTTTTCTTTTAGTTGGATTACAGAACCAACAAATGCTTGAGTGCAGTTAAAAATCAAGGATCGGTAACATTCTTAATTTCTCATTTATAATTGAGAAATAACGTTATTTGTGTATTTGCATTTTAAGTGCGGAAGTTGCTGGGCATTCACTGCCATTGCACCTCTAGAGTTCGCCCAATGCAAAAAAACAGGAGTAGCAGTAGTGTTAAGGTAAATAAAATAAAAAACATCAAATATAAATTTTTCCCTCATCATGTTCAGTAGTTCAAAGTGAATCAAACAATGTAGTTTTTGCAATAACATTTAATATTACAAACTTTTATTTAAGTCATCAAAATTTTAAAAGATTAAATTTTTTAGCGAGCAGCAGCTAGTTGACTGCAACACTAGTAATGGTGGATGTGCCGGTGGATGGTACACAAGCGCTTGGAACTACATGAAAAATGGTTCAGCAAAACAGTCACTCTACACCTACACTGCTACTGTATTAATTTTATGGCTAAAGTTGAAGGTTAAGAAGATTAGCATTTTTTATTTGTTCTATTTGGTTCAGGCCAGGACTTGTAAGTTCACCACATCCATGATCAGCTCAAAGGTTGCTACGTACGGTTACGTTGCATCTAAATCACCTTCTGCTATGCAATCGGCTCTACAGAAATATGGGCCTCTTGCAGTGGCTATCACCGTCGTCAAATCCATCTACTCATACAAGTACGCGTTATTGTTTAACAAACATTAATAATTCTGTAAAAGTAATAGAGCAATTAATCATCACACTTTTTTATTCTTAAAAAAATAAATAAAGGAGTGGTGTATATACTGACGTAGCCTGCGATAATTTGGGTGTCAATCATGGAGTGGTTGTTGTAGGATGGGGCACTCTCTCCGGATTGGATTACTGGATCGTTCGTAATTCATGGGGGAGCGGATGGGGATCCCTGGGTTATATCTTGATTCAGCGTGGCGTCAATAAGTGTAGCATTGAAACATATCCTGCAACTGTAACGTCTGTCGTTTAGTAATTTTACTTACAGTACCCACCATGAGTATTGGCTCACCCCCGCCAATTTTAGCGTTTTAACACGCGCGAGATAGCTCTACGGTGTCTTGCGTTGGAATTTTTTAAAAATATAAAATTTCCCGTAGAACATTCGTTTTTTTTTATTGGAAAGATAAAGGATTGTTCTTTATCTTTCTGATTTTCAATTTGAAAATTAATCATAAGTTTATGGAATAATTGATAGACATCAATTATTGGCTCACTCTTTTCCCCACTTTTCCCGTCGCAAGTGCCTGTCCCTACCCGCAGCATAGCCTGAGGGTTTTTATCCTTTGTTGACTTTGGCGCGGGATAAAAAGGCACTTTGGGTGAGCGCAAGCTTGAAATGTTGGTTACTCGAGAAGAAAATGCTAATAACCAAAGTAAGTACTATCAGTATTAGAATGTTTGGTTTATGTTCTTAATAATAATTTATCTTTTTGTGTGTATAGGAGATTCACTTCAATTACTCGACAGTCATGAACAACTTGGAATACCCAACACAGTTGACGGGGTAGCTAATGTCAAGATTGAAGGTCCTTTACGAGGAAATGGTATTGAAGAGTCAGCACTAGAAATACCCAACACAGTTTATGTAGAAGCCGATGTAGAGATGTTGGTTCCTCGAGAAGATAATGCTAGTAACCAAAGTAAGTACTATCAGTAGAATGTTTGGTTTATGTTCTTACTAATAATGTATCTTTCTCATTGTGTGTAGGAGATAATGATAATCAAGCCTATATACCAGCTGATGAAGAGATTGCAGATCCTCTACGAGAAAACGAAAATGAAGAAATCGATGATCAACCATTAATTGAAGCAGTCCAGAACATAATTTGTGATCCAACGGAAGCAAAGCTCCCAAATTCATGGAAATGGTGTTCTGTTAGTGAAGAGTATCAAGAGGACGATCCCATAGCTTACAGCAAGATAACAGCAGTTAGATTCGGTGTTGTAAATCAAATCACAATGCCCATCAAGATGCTTACAGTTGTTGGTGAAGAAGTCTTTTACACTGTGAGGGGAGTAGTAATCAAAACACCAAGTTTTCTGCCCAAATCCTACAACACAGTTGAGCTCAATGACATCTTGATTCGCTTCGACTCGGCTAATATTTGTAGTGGTTTTAAATTGCCTTGTAAAGACGCTCTAACACCTAGCCTTAAAAAAGCTACAGTGAAGCAGCTTGGTGAGCGACGATCGAAATTCTGCCTACGAATTCTACAGAAAGGATCGACCTGCTATAGGTGCGAACACCTCAACAAGTTAGTGGCTGGTATGTCACCGAAGCCAAGCCAAATGGAACGACTCGTTGAACGAAGCCAGAAGTCAAGTCATAAAAATCGTCTGTTAAAACTTTAGTTACGCCGAAAAGCAAAAGTGATCAAGGTAAAAAATGTGAATTAACATTTTTATTATCCTTGTTTTAATCGTTTCTTCTGTGTTTAGGATTTGAGACAAGAAATAAAGGATTTACGAAAAAGCGTTGCAAAGGCGTGTGAGAATGCCCTGGAAGAGAAATTGGCCAGCATTAATCCGAAGGCATTTTTTAATACTAATGATTCTATGGTATTCTCTGAAGGCGATGATAGTTTTGGTGACGCAAAGATAGTCTAAATTAACACCGTTCCTTCAACTTCAATTAACATTGACGCACACTATTACAGTTAACTTAATCACTATTTTCCCTTCAACTACACAGTGGCGGTTTGCTACTTAAAAACTAAGTAGTTCAGTGGTCCACGTCACTGGTTTGTGCAAATCCACTTAAAAACGTGTCAAACACTGATTTTTTTAAGTGTATGCCTACTAGAATACTATTTTTCAAAAACAAGTGGGAAGAATGCCACGCTAAGTATCAAAAACCTTGCGATTTGGCTGTTAGGAGTTTTGCCCTAAAAATAATTTTTAACCTTAAATTGATAATAAATTGAAATAATACTATAAAATCAATAAATGAAATAAGTATAAATCGCCTGAATTGGTTTGAAAATCGAGTTTATTGCAAACCCAAACTTTAGTTTCTATATATCCTAGCAGAAAATCATCAACTGCATGTTTCGTCGAAATTTCACCAAGTCCTAAGTTTCTTATTAGGCCCTACAGTATATTTGCTTTTATATAATAATACATAAAATATGAACTCATGGCTCAGTCGGTAGAGCAACGAATAGTGAATCCTTTTCTAATATTATGACAGTAGGTTTGAATCTGTGTTAGGACTGTATTCTTTTCGATGTCTTGGACTTTTCTTAAGTACTTTGCGACTAAAAAGGCTGTGATTAAGTATAAGTCGTATAAGTCTACTTAAATTTAGTACCAAATTTGGTAATTAAGTAGAAATGCACAAACAAGTATTTTTTTTCAGTAGAAAAACGCCACTGTGTATGATTATTTGCATTTACTCTGTCTTATTAAGTTGTTCATACAAGCAAAATCAGAATTTTGGGAATATGTGTTTTATTGGCTAGTTATTTAATGTGGCATTATTTTATCTACAGGAAATTCTGGTGATCAAAACTATACTGAGGAAAGCAGAGACTAAAAACTCGATCAATGCGGTACGATCCAGATTTTCTTCTTGAATGCGTGATGCTCTGCATTAAGAGCAAATCTACCTACAATCACTTAAGAACTAACAAAATTCTCCCTTTGCCTAGTGCAGAAAACTATTGGTCGGCTCTTGAGCTGCATGCTTTTGAAATTTGGGCTTAATAGTTTTGCGTTATCTTCAATTAAGACTTTTTTGTCAGGGAAGCCGAAGGCTATGTGTTATGGGAGCTTAGTTTGGGATGAAATGGCTATTTCTGGTGACGTTACATTTGACTCAATGAAACTGGTATTCGAGGGCTTCGTTGACTACGGGGAGGACGAAGGATTTGGTGAACCCATCAATTTCAAGAAACACGAAGGGGAATTAGCGGACCACGCACTTGTGTTGATTTTCAGGCCATATAGATTTTCTTGGATACAACCTATTGCTTGTTATGCAACGAAAGGTGCTTGTCCTGGTTCAATAATTCATCAGCTCATGGGTAGGGCAATAGCAGTACTGCTTCAACAGGGTGCTATTGTAAAGTCTGTTGTTTGTGATGGCGCACAAACCAACAAAACTGTAATGCGACTTTGTGGTATCACTAGCAAACACAACTCCATTGCAAATACCTTCAATGGTTCAGAAAATGTCCCAAATACCAGTACGACTTCACCATTGCCTGTCAATGATGACAGTAGTCAGGACGTAACATCATTCGAACATCTCACACTTGATGAAGCATTAATTTTTTTTTAGTGGACGTCCTACATCTATTGAAGACCATAAGAAACAACATATTTACTGTGAAGGACGTACAGGTATATTCTTGTGTCCTATTTGTCCAGAAAATGTTCTATTAATTAAATCGATTAATTACTGTGTTGTTTAGTTCAAAGGTAAAGCGGTCAAGTTTAATGACTTCGAGCTGCTATTTAAAACCAGTAGGATAGCTGGAACACCCCTTAGCAGGCTTTATAAGCTCACGGAGACTCATCTTTATCCAACGTCGTTCGAAAATATGAATGTTAGACTAGCAGCGCAAATATGATCAAATTCAGTTGCTACCGGCTTTAAGTATTACCGTGAACGAGAAAATACCAAGGAATCATTTGAGAGTAATTTAATTAATATCTATTTTATTAAGTGACACAATAACCTCAATCATATTTCTGTTGCAGGATACTGAGGGAACGGAGGAAATGGTGAGCCTAATAAATAATGCCTTTGATGTAATGAACGGGCGATGTTACAAATATTCCATCCGCCGGTCGACTTGGAGAAAAGACAGACTAGTATTAATTAAGCTTTAATTTATTTTACTATAAGGCTTTCTATAAAATCATAATTTGTACCCTGGTGACTATAGACATTGGAGTCGTTGTTGGAGGCATTGTGGGAAACAGAAATTGCATACGATGCTACAAATGTTAAACCGTTTGCTTCCCAGACCACTTTGGAGGCACTGAGGGTGACGATTTTTAGTACCATCGAATTGAAAAAATCACCTTTTCCTCGAACGAGGTCAATTATGATTTCGTCTTGAGGGGTAAACTTAATCAGGACTGCATCGAAGTATGTTTCAATTTTATAATTTTAATCACGGTCTATCACTAACTTTTGATTATATTCATTAGCGATTTTTTGGAATTATACGTCATTCTGGAGGGGGGACCGATATGCCAACCGTGCATTCTTTCTTGGCGCTTTTCCGCATGTTATGTGTGTACAACCCAACCAAAACGACTGTAGCCCATTCAAACGTCGAGGAAGATCGCATGTCGCTGTTAACATCATACAAGGACTGCATGTTAAATCGCTTCAAAAAGGACAAGAAGGAAGCTAAGGATAGGAAGCAAGCTCTCAAAGATAGACTCGCAAAAGGTATCAACATCATCGACGGGATTGTTTATAATATGGCTGCTTACGACAAATGCATCGATGACGTCGTTTATGATCTTGCTGGGCATGTTGTGCATTCAAGGCGAAATCTGGTCGGCTCTTGTGCCGAATGCTGGGCTTCGTTGGTTACAACAGAAAACTTGCCGGATAATACCTACCCAATCAAATTTCTCGTTCTCAGGGATAAAGGGGGTTTAAAAAAAGTAACCCCTAATATGTTTTTTGTAATTTCAACGATTGAGACCATGCTCATGAAGCATTTCAATGAGACTGGGAGTTACATAAGGGATTCCTTTGAAAGGGTTATTGCAAAAGCTTCGAAACTCACCCTGTATTCTATTTGCTGCCCTGCACACAAGGAGATTCTTGTCCCCAGTCCTGATATACGAGTATATCGTAATTCGCTTTCGTTTTCAGGCAAAGTGGAAGAAGGTACAAGAAGTATCAAAGAAGAATAGTCAGCGAACATCAGTCACGAAAAATGTCCAAATTATAACCATGCAAATTTCAATAACTGCCAAAAATACCTGATTTCAATGTTCACTTTAATATCAATTGTATTATTCATGTTATATTCAATTTAATTTGTGATATTCTTATTTTGATTCTCAACTGTTCAATAAAACCAAGATTTGAAGCCTATCGCAATCTTTTTAAACTTAGTATAACACTATTTTCTAGTTCGTATCTTACCCGCCGTTCATAGATGCTTGAGCGATGCTGAGGTGCACGATATATTTTCTTGTCTTTTCGCATTAGCACTTTTCTGCTCGTGGCGCTCCTAGCGGAATGCCATGGAACCCTCCCACCCTACTGAGACATTCAGCTCTTATGGCGTTTGTCTACCTCTCCTGTTAGACCGTGGTAGTACGTAGGTTAACCTCCCTGAAAAGTTGAATGGTATTCTACAGTCATGCGTGTAAGTTTCTTTACTTTTCTCTTCCCCCCGTTTGTTGTCATGGTAACAAAAACAAACGGACTGATTTTTCCGAAACTTCGTCTGAAAATTGAGAAAATTAAGCACCGCCCACAAAAAATGGTTTAGGGTCCGTTTCAAAGTGGGATGGGCTTATTCCAACTTTAAATTTAAATATCACACACTCAGGTGCATTTAAAAAAAAAATAAAAAATACCACGCGAATCAGCGTGGAAAACTGAGTATACCTATATTGATTTAAAATCAATCCCTTATTTTTGCAACGACCCTATTACAGCACGAAAAATTGATTTGTGCATTTTTTCCCCTGAGCCATTTCGTTCCACCCTCCACTATCAGATATTAAATTTAAGGACAGTTCAAATGTGGGGGAAATAATAACATGAAAATACAAAAAATAAACTTTCGAAATAATTAAATTTAGATGGAAAGAGAAGTGTATTTTTATAGCAGCAAAATGTCCCTGACTTTCAGGTTTGAAAATCCGCATTATCGGGTTTAAGGTTCTTTTTTTAAGTTTTACATTTTTACCGACAGTTTCATTTCAAGAAAAAAGACGCGACGGACACAAACTTAATTATTATTTAATACTTAATTGGGAGGTTACATACTCCCATTGAAACCACCTTTGAACCAAACAGACGTTGTTGCTCCATTCTCTCTATTTCTCTGATTTAACCAACAACGTTTGCAGTTGAAGCCCAGTCTTCAACGTTACACAAGTTGGCACCTCTTTGGAAAAGAACATAGCCGGCTGACCCCCATCCCGCTCCCCAGGAGTTGCGGATCACCTATTTGAGTACCTTGTTATTAGGCTGGATCACAGATATTTAAAAATTTAAATATATATTGATATATTTACCCAATAATTCAAACCATTCAGTGGTACCATAACCAACAATAGTCATAGCGTGGTAACCAAGGTTACTGACACCGCAGTTAGAATCGGTATACACACCTGACCTAATATTAGGTGTTTTCCATACAGGCAAGAATATATATTTCCTTTCCCTGAGATATTTCATTTTTTATTTCAACTTTATTTACCGGTAATTTAAGAAGGAATTCGTGATGGCCACAAACAGTGGAGACCAGGCGCTTTTGATGCAAAAGACGCATCATTGTTGTAACATCTTTAGATACAATAGGTCTGATGGGGGATGATAAAGAAAGAATAGCTCCAATTATAGCCGCCTTTAATGAGCAAGTGCCCTTAACTCCTCTATAAGGATACGAAGAGGCTGTGGCTTGACCTCCAGCAGAGGCTAAATACTTCCATGCGTCGTCATACCACCCTCCATTGCAACCAGCGTTAACAGTGTCACAGTCAACCAACTGTTGCTCACTTGAAAAAGTCGATCATTTATAAATGGAGAATTGATATTATAAGAGATTATAACGAACTGTGTTTACCTAAGAGTCACTTTGATGCCGTTCCTGATGCATTTACCAAATTCAATGACAGCAGTGGCAGAGAAAGCCCAACAGCTTCCGCAACTTGCTTGATTCTTCACAGGTTGCATACAAGGATCATTACGGAAATCAATCTGCCGTTACATTTTTTAAAAAATCATGGCAAGTAAAATTGAGTATTTAGTTTTTCTATTAAAGATAAAATATTTCTTTTGTTGTGGATACTAACAAACGTGGGCAGCTGTCGGATCGATAAAAACAGTCGAAGCATCCGTTGTTTTCCGTAGATATCTTATTGTTTTCCGATTGCTGATGGGATTAGGAGGAATCGCACCGAAATAATTTTTCTTTTCGTCGTCACTCTGTAACACGAAAGGAAGAGTCAATTCCAAAGTATAAAGATAAATATAAATTTGTGCCGAACAATTAGTAATAAAACCCATGTTTCGATTCATTATGGAATATTTAACTTTTTATTATTACCATTACAGAGAAAATGTTGTGCTCCATTTCATACATAGAAGTTTTATTATTGTTGTGTTTTGTGATCTCGTAGTGAGTTTTAAAAAAAGTTGGATTTTCGACTTTCGTATGAATGTGCTTTATTTTTACTTTGAATGACTAAAGGAAAAGCAGCCTTCATTTCAGAAGAAATCCCAGCAATTAAAAGATGTGTATTAAGAATTTTATCTATCATTGTTTATTATTTATTGACTTCTTCATCTATTACCTGATACTTTTCCCATGCAGTTTTCCAGGTCTTCATTGGTCGTAGCTTTTTCATAGGCTTGTACAGTAGAATAAACCAAGAGCACAACAGATATCAAGTAGAAAATTTGTGGCATTCTATCCCTAGTTGAACATCAAAATTTGTATTAATACCTATGCATAGAGGTGGTTTGCTACTGAAAAAATGATACTGCTTAGTGCGATTCTACTTAACTACCTATTTGCGTACTAAATTCATATAGAATTATACTTAATCGCAGTTAAATACTTACTTTTTTAGTTTTAATTTGACGAAAAATGCCGTAGATAAGTATGTAGGGGAGACCGGAGTCAACATGGACACGGGTCATATTAGACAAAGACCATAAGTGCTCCATGTTATGGGAAAATTTTTTTTTTTTTAATTTTTGTATGTACTAGAACGTTTAACGTTCTAGAAAAAATATTCATTAAAATTGAATCATTATTGCTCTTGTTATCGCATAATGTAAAAAATGACCCTGTTTGATGTAATATGTCCCCCTATTACTCTAAGTATTTTTAATGTGAAAAACACTTCAAATGAATAAAATAATGATAGGTGAAATAGCCAATTCATTTCTTAATTGATTGATACAAAAATTAAATGTTAGTGCCTTTTCAGTAAAAAGTTATGAACGAAATACTAAATAGCACCGAGTTGTGTCATTTTGGACACCTAATTTTGGGGTGTAATTGGACCACGCTAACTATAGCAACGAGGGGAGCTTGCCGCCTTAAGGCATAATTTACAGGCAAATGTCAAATTTTCCCCCTCTTTTCTAAAACACTCGTAACTCTTCATTGTTTTACACAAACGTGTCATTATCAGTGTGCATGAATAAAGAAAGGGCAGATGGACATTCTAAAATTTTTTTTAATTTTTTCCGTTTGTTATTTTACGTTTTATCATGATTGTCCAGTTTTAGACAGAGCCTGTCCAATTTTGCCCCGTCTTTTTCAAAAAGGCCCAAAAAATTTGACTTTTTCAAATCGTCACAACTACTTTATTTTTAAAGGGAAAAATGTATAAAAAATATGGGAAGTAAACAAATGTACATTTAACGAAACACACGAAAAAAAATTAGGAAAAAGTAAAAACGACAAGAAATATTGCAAAAAAAAAATTTTGTCCACGTTGACTCCGGTCTCCCCTATCGCCTGGATTGGTTTTATAATCGAGTTGATTTCAGACCCAAACTTTAGATTCTAAATATCCTAGCAAAAAAATCATCAACGGCATGTTTCGCGACTTTCGTCAAAATTTTACCAAGTCCAAAGTTTTTTTAAATTAATGTGTGGATTAAATAATTGAACAAAAGTGACTAATATTGGAGATTACTCACTATTTGTTCAATTTTATACCAATGATCATTGGTGTTTTCTTATTATTTCTGCTATAACTAGTAAGAGTCTGCTCGGTAAAAGAGAATTAATGTAATAAGAAATGCAATTTGGTTAATTTCTAATTACATGCATGCTGCTGTTATCATTTAACTCTAGTCAAATCCTAAATCAGTTGGAGAAAATGGAATGAAAATAAAATATAAAATACAAATAGAACAAATGGAAAAATGTATTCTGTTTACTTTCTTAATATAATAGGAACTGTAGTTGTCTATCACTATGGTCTAAAGCACTTAACTTTGAAAGGTGGGAATTGTACCAGAGTATTAGTTTTAGTAGTGATTTTGGTGGGAAAGTAAATATTTTCAAAATATCCTAAAAAGATATTTTGTCCCATAACGTATTAACTTGTAAACAACAAAACGGTTCCTAGATCACATTTCTTGATATATATAACGCCTCAGAGTATAACTATAATAACAACTTACCTTATTATTAAAATATTTTCAACCAAGTCCAGAAGATTGGAAGTTGCTCACTTGTTCAGAGTATAGCTTATTAATATTGCATGCATATAAACCTGTTTGATTTTATAGACCATATTTATTGACAAAACGTAGTGAAAGATGTAGCCTACAATATTAATTGAGGTTAATATATCACTGCTGCGCAGTTCGCATGGGTTCGCAGACATCCGTTACTATTGTTCAGAGTAATATCCAGGTCATAACCTAGATATTAAATAAATGCACTTACTTATAGTTACAGTGGTGGTCCACTTATCGGCAGGCCCGAATATGAAACCAGCATGGTTATTGAACCGAAATGGTGTTGCCGTGTAAGCGTTACAGCACTTCGAAGATTGCCAGCTCCTAAAATTCAACAAATTCCCATATCAATTTTAGGTTTGTATCGATTTCACCCACTATAGTGTAGCTTCAGGAAAGGACTATTGAATTTCATAAAGGAAGACTTAAGCTGATATTTTATGAAGAAAAAATAATTTTGGCACTGATATTTTAAGCGTTACAGCACTTTTAAGATTGCCTGCTCCTAAAATTCAAAAAATTCCCATATCATTTTGATGTTTGTATCGATTTCACCCAGCCCTAGCAGCGGTTCTCGGTAGCTAGTCGGTAACAGTTAAAATTACCCTGTTTTTACCTCCAGTTTTTGGTAATTTTGAGGGCTAAATTACGTTCACCAAAACGCGTGAGGGACTCTGACAAAAAGCAGAGTGTATGGCAATATTTCCAAATTCTTCTTAGGTTTTTACTGGTATTTTTAATCCTAATGAACATTCTTGGAAAAAGAATTGAAATAACTCGTTGCAAACAGGTAAAAAATACTATGAATAATGAAGCGCAATTCCGCCTGTTTTCCACCAGTTTTGTACTCGTAATTTTAACCAAATTTCAAAACTCTTAAATCAGAAAATTTTCAGGCTAATAAAACTCTTTTTTTCTTCGTATAATAGACCAATTCATAACCGTCATCAGAAAAGGTTTTTGAAATCGGTATTTATTGGGTTGGCAAAATGTAATTGCTACCAACTTATACATTTTCTATGAAACGGTAAAATTAAAGTCAAAATGACTCTTTTTTCTCCCCTTTTTCAAACTAACTTAAAACTGACACAAGAATAGGTTATTTTTATCCGTTTTCATCTCGTTTACCAAGAGTAATTATTACCCAAATAAATTTTCACTGACACGATAAAATTCAAGTCTAAAATCCTCTTTTTTCTCCCGTATTTTAAACTTAATTAGAACTGACACCAGATAGGGATATTTTCATCCGTTTTCATCGATTTGACCCAGAGTAATATTAACCACTTTCATTTTCAATGATATATTGCTTTTTCAACCAATTTAACATTAGGTTGAAACGGAAAAAATATTGGCTAAATTCTCTTTTCATTCATTAGTAAATTATATCACATTTTTAAATTCACAGTTACGGCAGTCGGTATGTTACGGTTACAAAACTGTGATTCCAATTTGAATGTGGTATATTTTACCAATAATTAAAGACTATAACGAGTAAATTAAACCCAAAACTTGACTTGGTAGAAACTTCGGCAGGAACTCCCTTTGAAACTGGGGGAAAAGCGCCGTATTTTTCAGTAAAACTACTTGTAAATTACACTTTTATGCAGTATTTATACTGAGGTGTTGTCCAAAAACCGCGGTTTCTTGGGAAAAAGGTGTGGGATTGGTTTCGTTTAGAGTTGTATTGGAGTGGGCGATTCTTGGGTGGGTAAAAACCCACCCGGATTTGTTTGGAGTCCTAAAACCACGTTTCTAGCACTTGAAGTTAGCAACTTTTTCTATTTTATCATTTTTTACTGAATTTTTTATGAAAAGCCAATAGTTTTATTCGTTTAAAAACACCATTGTTCAATATAGCAATGCATAGCTACAGTAAATCTGTAAATTTTGCTATTTGATTTCATTTATTTTGTGTTTAGTTAGGTAATTTTCAATAACTTGATGTGTAAAGAAGAATATATTTCTAAGTCCCCATTACATTCCTTGCCTAGTTGGTACATCCTTCACGTACAATATATACATCAATCATTAGTGGCTCAGTCGGTAGCAAGCTGATGTATGGACTTCTTAACTGCGACTGGCAAGTCGTACTTCTTAACTGCGACGCAAGTTCGATGCCAGGTGCAGACATAGCAACATTTTATGCGTTGTATGGAATTTGGTTGTGGAAATAAAATATGGGGATGTGGGCGGTTAAGAATAAAAAAAAACGGTTGGATGGGTTGGTTTCACCCGGTGGAATGGTCAAAAATTAATTAAAAAATAAAATTGTAAAATTAAGAGTTTGTAGACCGCAAAAACACCCAATTACAACCCATTTATTTCCCAATTCGAATATTATAGATACGTTAAGATTACCGCTCATTTCGGGCGAAAAGACGCACTCTTGGGGTAAAATTGCGGTTAAAAAAATTAGTATATTAAAGCATGGCCTACTGAACCCTAGGCCGATGGTAGAGCTATACCCCTGTGGTGTAGCTTTTTTCCTCCCATCCCCTTCCGTTCAACCTAACTGGGAGGTGGCGCACCAAGCGGTGAGATGTGGTGAGCCCATTAGCGCATGCAGTGAGCTACATCTCACCGCTAGGTGCGCCACCTTCCAGTTAGGTACATCCCAAGTACATCAACCATAGAAAAACATTGGATTATACCATAGCTTTAGTGTTTATACGGGCTATAACGTAAGCGCAAAATAAAAATTTCTTTCCTGAGGGCGGCATTGAAACCCAGTCAATCAAATTTTTGATTTTATTAATACTTTGTGGAATACAACAGTAGCCATTAGTCCAGAATATATTGTACAGGTATTAAACTACCCATAATACACCTTTTAAAATGAGTGGAATCCCACAAACATGTTCAATTTTGAAACTTAATAACTAGTTCACAGGATAACATTTTAAGTCTTTTTTACCCCAGACCTCCTTATAAATGGTATCATTGAGAAATAATAGTTCCGGGGCATATTAGGGGACCCAAGTAAACAAAATATAGAAAACAATTTTATTATACCATAGCCATTGTGTTTATAAGCTATGCGAAGTTATGCCAATTTCAATGTTTTTTGAAATCATAAAGAAAGACTTTAGGTGATATTTTATGAAGAAAAAATAATTTAGGCACTGATGTTTTAAGCGTTACAGCACTTTTAAGATGCCAGCTCCTAAAATTCAAAAAATTCCCATGTCAATTTTATGTTCGTATCGATTTCACCCAGATTATAGTGTAGCTTCAGAAAAGGACTATTGAATTTCATAAAGGAAGACTTTAGCTGATATTTCATGAAGAAAAAATAATTTAGGCACTGATATTTTAAGGGTTACAGCACTTTTAGATTGCCAGCTCCTAATATTCAAAAAATTCCCATATCGTTTTATGTTTGTATCGATTTCACCCAGACTATAGTGTAGTTTCAGGAAAGAACAATTGAATTTCATAAAGAAAGACTTTACCTGATATTTCATGAAAAAAAAATAATTTAGGCACTGATATTTTAAGCGTTACAACACTTTTAAGATTGTCAGCTACTGAAATTCAACAAATTCCCATATCATTTTTATGTTTGTATCGATTTCACCCAGACTATAGTGTAGCATTAGGAAAGAACTATTGAATTTCATAAAGGAAGACTTTAGCTGATATTTTATGAAGAAAAAATAATTTAGGCACTGATTTTTTAAGTGTTACATTAATTTGAAGATTGCCAGCTCCTAAAATTCAAAAAACTCCCATATCAATTTTATGTTTGTATCGATTTAACCCAGACTATAGCATTAGGAAAGGACTATTGAATTTCATAAAGGAAGACTTTAGCTGATATTACAATCCACTTCGTTGGAAGCGATAGTGTGCTGAAAACTGCTGTATTAGAACTGATGCACTTTCCTTCGCCGCATACCGGTAAAGCAATAGCAGATTGCATTGAAAAAACAATCAAACAATGGGATCTTGGACATATTCCTATTGTCATTACTGACAGTGGCTCAAATATGGTGAAGGCATTTAAAGAAGCCAAAAGCTTCTATTCAAGTGAACTAGAAGATGAAACTATTGTTGAAGTAGCCACCAATTCTGTTGGTCGTGATCGACCGTTTGCACAACAGCATCCTCAACAATCAACATCAGCTGAAGATCTTTCCATCCGCTTTACAGCGCAGCAATTAACAAGCAGTTCGCGAGAGAAGTAGGCCGGATTTAAGGACCCCACTCTTTTTTCTAAATCCGGAAAAGGACTTAGAAAAAAACTAAAAAAACCTCAGCCATTTTTCCATGGCTTTATAGCGCCTCTCGCGGCTTAGAAGAGAAGCTGATAGTCCTCAGCCTTCACTTTATAGCTCAACTAGGAAATAAGGCCTACGGAATCTAGTAATGTGCCCCACTAGTTCGCTGCCGAGGGGGGTTTATCATAATAGCTTTTCTTCAAAGCCGCAAGGGGCAGTATAAAGCCATGAAAAAATGGCTGATATTCTGGGAGGGAAAATGAGCAAAATCGGCGTCTAGAATTCCGCTAATATCTCCGTCAATAAAATCCGGAAACATATTTCCTTTTAGAATCTTATTGCGGAAATATGAATACAGCTTTCTAAAAAATTAGTTTATCGAAACTCTTCCCCAATTTTTGAAAAAGTGATGTCAAACACCCCCCCAAATCGAAGAATTTCGAAATTTTTCCAACTTCAAACTCGAATAACTCAAAAACCAAGAAGAGTTTTGAAATTCTGAAAACGCTGTTAAATCCGGCATGCGAAGACGAACAGATTGGTTTTTTTAGTTTTTTTCTAAGTCCTTTTCCGGATTTAGAAAAAAGAGTGGGGTCCTTAAATCTGGCCTACTTCTCTCGCGAACTGCTTGTTAAATCGGCGAGGAAACTAGTAGGGATTTTCAACAAGTCGACGGTGGCTACTACAAAACTGAAAGAACTTTGCAATAAAAAACTAGTCGCCGATGTCGCAACTCGATGGTCATTCGTTTACCTATTAATTCGTCGTCTATTGCAACTCGAGAACACGTCAAAGTTGAGTGCGAAGAGCTGGGCTGGGACTGCCTTTCGAATTCTGAGTGGAACCTGTTATCGCGAATTGAAATTCTTTTGGAACCATTCGCCTCATTCACTCAACTTGTCAGTGCAGACCGTATCCCAACTTTTTCCTCGGTGATCCCATGCGTGGAAGAACTTAAAATGCATCTTATTGAGGTAAGATATTTTCTATTTTCCCATGAGAAACTAGAAAGAATTTTTTTTTAAACTAGTTTGATTTCTTCTCTAATTTTCAAGGCTTCTAAGACTGCTGGTCTTAGAGAAATTAGCGAGGCTCTTTTGGATGAAATGAACAGACGTTTTGAATTTATGTTGGATATTCGTCACCCCAACTTTGATCCTATATTCCTTTTGGCTACGGCGCTGGATCCTAATCTTAAGATTTTTGTTTCTGTGGAACGTCAACAAATCATTAGAAGTCGTTTCATCGGGATAATGGATCAGTTGGTAATTCATTTTTCAATACTCAATTTTTTAAAAGGAAGGAACTCATCAGCCATCTCACTGAATATTTCGATTTCCTTACTTTTCACTTTTCAGGGAGTTCTAGATCCCCCAACAGGACGTTACTCGAACTCCAACTCCAAGCAGCGAAGATGTGATGGAGGAAGGATCTCTCACCAACCAGGCTAGTTCTACTCAGCCTCGGAGTGACACGAGATCACTTGGAGGGACAGGATTCAAACATTTGTTCGCAAAATATCTAGCCGAGAAAGCAGAACTCTCTCGTAAATCAGACCAATCTGCTGAAGTCACGGAACAAAGTTTGAGAATTGCAGAAATAGAGAGACAGATGTTAGACTATTTAGGAATGAAAATTCCGCCAGTTATGGACGAGCTAGGGAACGTGATTAAAATTGAACAAATTGTTTTCTGGCAAGAACATTCGGCACGCTTCCCAGATCTACTTAGTCTAGCACTCACCATGGCGGCTATCCCAGCTTCTTCAGCCGCAGCAGAAAGACTTTTCAGTTAGTGGCTGGCATTGCATTGGTAGGAAAGATCGCTTGGCTAAACAACACTTGGCTGCTAAAACATTTCTATCGTGCAACAAGGATTTATTGAGAGCCATTCTTTTTAAATAATTGATTTAAATCAATGTAGCAGAGTTGTATGTGTGGCCGTAGACTGTGTGTCCAGACTATGTATGATCAAAATCAAAATGGGTCTTAGCCTCGTAGGAAACTAGGAAAGCGGTCTCATACTAAGTCAAATTCATTTAAGTTCTTTTTATGTTTAAAGCGAGCGTGCGAAGCTAACACTCCTTTTTTGGTTATAAAACCATGTTCTTGTGTTTTTTTTATTCTCGTTTCGTTGCATTTTAAACATATGTTGATGGTTTCATTTCATTCCTCCTAAAATTCAAAAAATTCCCATATCAATTTTATATTTGTATCGATTTAACCCAGGCTATAGTGTAGCTTCAGGAAAGGACTATTGAATTTCATAAAGGAAAACTTTAGCTGATATTTTATTAAAAAAATTAATTTAGGCACTGATATTTTAAGCGTTACAGCACTTTAAGATTGCCAGCTCCTGAAATTCAAAAAATTCCCATATCATTTTTAAGTTGGTATCGATTTCACCCAAACTATGGTGTAGCTTCAGGAAAGAACCATTGAATTTCATAAAGGAAGACTTTACCTGATATTTCATGAAGAACAAATAATTTAGGCACTGATATTTTAAGCGTTACAAACACTTTTAAGATTGCCAGCTCCTGAAATTCAAAAAATTCCCATATCATTTTTATGTTTGTATCGATTTCACCCAGACTATAGTGTAGCTTCAGGAAAGGACTATTGAATTTCATAAAGGAAGACTTTAGCTGATATTTTTTGAAGAAAAATTAATTTAGACACTGATATTTTAAGCGTTACAAACACTTTTAAGATTGCCAGCTCCTAAAATTCAAAAAATTCCCGTGTAGCTTCAGAAAATTACTATTGAATTTCATTAAGGAATATTTTGTAGAGAATTGACTGAATATCTACATTTCTTTTAAAAGAGAAATTTAAAGCTTCTCTCCTTTCGGAGGCGAGACTTTACAATATAGCGATAATAAAAGAATGATTTCGGAGGCTTTACCCACAATGCCGATGTATTGAGTAAAACTATAAAACTAAGAGCTACAGGGAAACGAGAACATACCGTTGTGAGTGTTATGACTGTTATCCAAATTGAGAACAGATTAGGCAAATGACAAGTAAAAGAGGAAAGGGCACGTATGGAAATAATCACTGAATGATACACAAGTATTGCCAAAACGCGAGAGCAAGGACCACATGATTACGTTGAGGAAAACATACTTTGTGACAGAACTGGGAAAAGAGGAGAGTGGGAGGGAAGAAGTGGTTGGTTTGACAGAGAGGTGAAGACTGCTTCTCTGTTCGTCGCTCATTTGCGACGAAAGTTTCCATACATCTGGACCCATCTGGTCCAGCACAAAGGCACATTATTCAATATTAATTGCCCTGTGTAAAGGGTGTCCCTAAATGAGTTGACGCGTGAAGTGTACACTTATAAATATTATTACGGGGTAGGCCTAGCATTATGGGAAACTAAACACTAACTAGATTTACGGGCTGTTACTCTAAGCTACTCATATTCTAAAAAGGGGTTATAATATTACTGGCGCCGGGCAGCGTCAGTAGACACGCCTCGACGGTCGACGAGGTGGGGATTCGTTACAGAAATGATACTTTATAATTATCGGAAATGAAGATATTTATATATGAAACTGAGGGCTCCGTCACAGATATGTCAGTTCGCGCAGTTAACTTAGTTTCTATTCATTAGCCTAAATATTTACTCTGAATAAACACTTAAATCTGTACTGACGTTGGGCGAACTAAGTTACGACACACTTTCTATACTACCTATTATGTGTGTCATATCGAGGAAAAAATTGGTTCCTAACATGCAGGATATGCAATTTTAGAACCTTATGTTTAATTTGATGGTTATTAACGGAGGAGAGATAGCCTACTCAATAAAATCAGAAAAAACACTATAGGTCAGCTAAGGCGACATCTCGGTGACGGAAACCTAGCACATCATCCGTCGAACTATAGTCACGGAGTTCTATTTGCTGTAAGTCATTCGCCTCTTGAAAAATGCCGTCTGCATTTTTAATGCATTATCATAGAAAGCCAAAATTAAAAAAATGTGTTAATTTTATGGTCTTAGATGAGCTGGTTCCCAGTCTCTGTGTTATAAGGTCCCATAAGGCAGCTGATTTTTTTGTGATCTTTGGTTACTGCGACAGCCTCGTGACCTGGTGTTGGAAGGTAGAAAGCTAACACTGAAACAACACTGAAATTTTCTAAGTCCCTCGTATGGCTTGTAAACAAAAACAAAGTTGTAGGGCTATGATAAACATGCGTAAAACAGATTGATTTATGATTTCTTATTGATTCATTTCAGATGAAAAAAAAATAAACTTAATATTACTAATGTTTATATGAGTCAAAATGAAAATTGATAACTGACCTAGGCTGGAATCGAACCACGGAACCCGAAATTTAGATTTCGACGTTTTAATCGTTATACCATGATTATGTCGGGAAAATGGTAACAACATTGGTGGGGAATGTTGCCCATGTGTTAAATCTCGTATGGACATGGAATTATTGTTGTAAGTTAGAAATTGTGTGTGCAGATGGCAGCACTTTCCCAGTGAACACGCCCTGAGGGAAGATCATTGACGAAGAACTTTAAATTTTTTTCTTATGGAACCTTATAACACAGAGACTGGGAACCAGCTCATCTAAGACCATGCATGTACTCAAAACAATATAATATTTACAATAGGCTTGTCTCCTCAAAAAATTTTTTTTTTTTTTTAAATATGAGTCGATAGAACTCGACACGCTGATTTCAGCTGTATTTTTTTAAATTTTTTAGATGATTATTTGTATTAGTAAAAAATTGTTGAAGTTATAAAAAGCCCCTCCCATTCTGAAACGGAACCCCAGCCATTTTTTGTGGGCTGTCCCAAGTTTTGGCGAACACGAGAAAGAAAACAGAGAAAGCGCCAAAATTGTGTGGCCAATGGCTACATCCACCTCCCTCCTTCCTACTCACCCCAAACGCACCCAGCCCTTGGCTATTTAGGCTACAGGAAACGTTTGGCGCTTTCTGTGTTTTCTTTGTCTTTATAACTTTCACAATAATTCTCAAAAAAAATTTTTTGACAATTAGATTATTATCTTAACTTTATAAATTATAAAAATTAAGCGGAAGGGGATAATAGTTTAGAAGATATAGCTAGTTAAATGAAGGTACTTTCCCCGTAAGCGCCGTGTTAAACACGGAACTCGGAAAAAAGGGCAGTAAACTTCGTATTTTGGGTTTATTTTAATCGTTTTACAATAGATTTTTATAAAAATAAGTTTGAATATAGATCAAGTATAAAGAAACAAAGCTCATGTTTTAGAATTGCAATTTTATTAAAATTAATACCATTTTAAATACATGAAAAACGATGAAAAAATTAAAATTAAGTTTTAATAACTTTCCCTTTAAAATTTTTGAGCAGGGTTTTAACTGTAGATTCTCCGCAAAATTCTCTACATTTCAAAAAAAAAAATTCTGTTTACACGGAGTTGGAGCAAAATGCCCCTTTTCGCTATCTTTCTGCCACTATCGTCATTTTATCGTATGTTGACATTGAGATTTGCCGACAACAAAAAAACGAACGACGGAAACTAACATGTTAACTATAACTAATACAAACAGCGCACTGTCACATTGAAAAATAGGAGCTCCGAATCAAAGCAAGAGAAGCAATTAGGCAAGTTGTCGTAAGGTATTAACATATCCTTCCTACAGACGACCTATATACACATTTGATTCATCAGAAGTCAGCCAATAAAAAGATTGGAGAGTTTTGATTGCCTCTTTGATAAGACAAATACCACTCATGCATTAATAATGATTTCGCATGCTAGCAACATGAAAAAAAAAACGATCTCCTTTGAACCATCACTTCTCGTAATGGGGATGAGATTGCGTGCGATTGCGTGGGTAAAGTACACAGAAAGATGAAATGGGGCAGTATCACGCGCTCCGTTATATCTAGGTTTTTTCCATTCTGAGGCAAATATAGGGCTGCATGCACTGTAACATGGTATAGCCTATATTTCAGTTACATAGACATTTAATAAAAAGTAACATAGCGCGCTTAGACTTGTATACACCATCAACTAGCCAAGGCTCCACATAATGCACTATTCCAGTATTTTGAAAATGGATCCCTCTCACCCAAGGTTCTCCCTGGGCCGACGCAATTGGCAACAAAAACAGTTTTTTCTCTACACAGACAAAAGATTTGTATGTGTCCAGGCAGCACAACTTAAGAACCATCCTTCAAAAGTAAGAGAGCTTCCTGAATCCCTCAGTAGTTGGAAATAGTCTTTATTAAATTCCTGGCTGATATCCGTCTGTAAATAGTTTACGACTAATTGAAGTACTGTAAGACTGTAATTCGCTCCGTGATCAAAAACATCCTGCTCTGATATAGATATAGATATTGATTTTCAAGGAGAAAGAACAAAAAACAATCAAAGTTGATACAACACTTGGATCTATACATTCTATACATGAAATAAGTCGGAGCAGTATATAGACTTACATTCGATCGGATTCTGTTTTGAAAGCTAATGCTTAAAGCTTAATCTTTAGTTTTTCTTTTGAAGAAAACCTTTTCAGAAAATGTCGTATGACAGTAATCCAATTCTTTCCTGCTGCCCCTTTTAAAAAATTAATATTCAATACTTTTCGGTTGTACTCAACAGAATAATATTCAAAATATTGATGTTAAAGAAGCGATTCATCTAAAGAAAGTACTATACGCAGATTGACAGAAATAATCAGAAAATATCATAATCATATATAGAGTGTGACGTTTAAAATATATGACAAGTAAATCCGATCGAGTAGAAATAGCTAATGCTCTGCTGATGGATTGGAAAGACTAGGGTCCGCATCCACTATTCCACTCCCATCCAGCCGTAATATTGCACTCCCACAATTGGACTCCCACTTGAGTTTTTTCTTTTGTTTTTTTCTCCTTTTTTTCTGTTTTTCTTTACCTCTTACCCTTTATCCTATTCTTTTTTTTTGTAGGGTGTGTCAGTTTGACATTAAAAAAACTTTTCATATTTTCCTTTTCGTAATTCCATTTTCAAAGTTTGTTCAAGATTGTTTTTTTATATAATGAGGCCATAGGTAGGAGGTAGGTATACATATATACGCCTATTATAAGCTGTGTACTTGCTATTAAGTTACTACTGTATGTATAAGCCTTGTATTTTACGTACAAAAAGCTAATACAACACCACCCGCCGTTTATTTGATCAAGAAAAATTAATAATATAAAATTTTTCGTTTGATATAAAAGAAAATTTGTGTTTGAGATTTTAAAATCGATTCACCTATAGCCCTATAGGACTAGAAGAGACGTGGCTGTGGCGCGTGAAATTGTGTATACGGCTGATAAACACAAAGGACATTTTAAGATAGCTAGGTTTTAAGTACGGTATTTACGGTACGTAATATTGTTTTTCTTTAAGTGAACGGATAGAATTCCATCCCCGAAAGAATAAAAAAAAGCTTCCTGCTGGAAACAATAAACAATGTAATGTATAATATAATGTAATTTAATCAGCAGTTGTTATGCTAGACTGGGATTCTTGTAGTACCATTCACATATAGAAAATAAAAATACCATAGTCACATATTGAAGCGTTGCGTAGTTTTCAGTCTCTGATGTTTATTTTTGTTTTGGAAACGGTATGTAATTTAATGAGTAAAAGCGTCATATAATCACAATTAATTGAAAACTGGGAGATAGCAAGTTACGATGAAACCTGCGCAAATTCATTGACTGCGATTGACCGATGACATTGATCACAAGAAAATATACAATCCATCTGTAGGGATGCCGAGGATCATTCTGGGTAACTTTGTTTGTCGAATACCTAATATTGTAAAACAGAAGTTTTTGAGATGGGAACTGATATTCAATATTGCATCATGACAGTAAGTATATACAGTACGTCGACCATGATCTAAGGAAAAATATACAATCCGACAGACATCACAGCACATACAAATGTATTATAATATATTAGCTGAGCTATAGCGGAGACCTGAGGCAATTTTCTTTTATGGCCTTTGTGTAATAATAAACATATGACTCTCCTGGTGGTTGAATACGTATTTCTTTATTCGACTTTATCGGATCGGGAAAGATTGGCAAGAGTTTACTATACTGTAGCGAATCATTAGTGATTTATTTATCGAATATAATCGAACAAAATAACAAGCAAGAAGCTGCTCACCTTGTCACGATTATGCCGGTGATAACATAAGCACCAATCAAATATACATCAAATGTCCTTTACTGCTATCGTGGTCTTTGACGACTCTTAGTCTAGCGTGGTCCTTGGCGTGGTCCGCAAATGCCAAATTGAGTCGAGCCGTATATATCTAGATTGAGTTCAGAACTTCCGATTATAAGGTTAGGTTCCAACTAATAAAATTATAATCCTGAAAAGACTTTCAATGCATTTCTTGAATAGTCTGGGAGCTCAGCGACAAAAATAAGCCCTTCTTTTAGCAAAAGGTTGGAGTAAGAAATATGGTTAGGGCTATAGTAACAGCCGTAAGAAACGTCACGTACGTCTGTCGACTGGCCGCCGCTTCAAACGTGACGCAATCACAAAGTCGGCGAGAACCTTTACAAATTCAACTATTTTTACAAAAAATACGGGATATCGAATAAGCAAGCCACTGTGTTAATCACGATGTTGATCAATAATCCCGCGTGACAGACGCAAATTACGGGACAAATTACGATCCCAGAGCATCTTTAAAATTAATAAATCCGTTAATTTTTCAAAGTTATGTATTCCAATTGTGTATTCCAAACTGCAATAGCCTTTTGTTCCCCATTAATAAGATTTTCTGTCAGAATTTTTTTAACGTCTTCCTTCCAATCTGCATTCGAACCAACCAAATTATAAAGGCAATGCCGGATATTGAAAAAGAAGTCCGCTAAAATGCTAAATGTATTTTGAGGGCTGTTTGTGGGCTGTATAACTTCAGTTTTACCTTAGTTTCGATGTGTCGTTATTGTGTGAAAACCTAGATGAAACGGCCATGCAGCAGCACAAAAGGAAACTTATATTTCAATCAAATTAAAGCAATGTGGAAAATAGGTAGCCATTTATTTATTTTTTATTTTTTTTGCTAAACAAAATCGACGATTATGTTTCAGTATACACGCTATGCAACTTATAGCTTGTAAAATTAATATTACAAAATATATAAGAATAGAAAAAGCTTTTACATCCAGTGCTGGGAGTAATAATAATATAGTCTGAGCGTCTCAGCCCAACTAGCATTAGACGACTCAAATCTATACTTTGCGACATAAAGAGTGTTTGATGAAATGAAGGTCTGATAAAGAATATTGAACTCACAAAATGTAGACACATATTTAATTTATTTATGTTTCCGGCAATACCCAATTTCATGCATCAAGCAAAATGCTAATTCAAAAGATAAAATTGGGGACCCCTCTTTAAAAAAAAAACACAAAATATTGCTGTTCGAATCCTTGAATGTTCATCGTCTTCGATCCTAGCCTAGCTGTAAGCGAACTTCGGCCTGAAAGATCACATCCAAAGTCACACTAAAAAAGACAGCCGGAAGGAAACCGGAACGTAACTCATTGTGAAGTTTATATCTTTCACCATAATGCGCGGAATGTCGTAAGCTACATTGCAAAAAAAATCGTAATTGAAAGGGAATCAATTCTTCTTGGTCGATTTTCTTATCTTTGCATGTACATTTGTGGGCTGAATCGTGAAAGTACTGGAGAAATAATGAAAGCTCGACTGATGAATCTGTATTATAATATTCTCAGAACTCAGGGTGTAGCATTTCCAATGTTGACAGCTACAATATCAATTTTCCGTAAGAATAATTCATATTAAAAGAAAGGAAAGTTTTATGAGCACCGAGGAGCACCTCATTCGCCTTATTTGATAATAACCCGTTGAAAGCATGTATTAGTTCTATAAATCCTTTGAACGATGCTATCATGAAACAATAATGATCAAGATACATGTATGTAATAGTCTCAACTTTCGTCAATAAGTTTCTCGTCCTAAAAGATACAGCCCCGGATGGAGCTCAAGAGTAAAAATTCTCTTATTAATAGCTACGCAAAATCTGCATATTCGTGCATGTCATGTCGCTGCCTAAAAGGAGACGTTTCAAGAACCTTCTTTTACAAAATATACCCATTCCTGCATGTTTATATTTACAAAGAATACATTGTCTAATTTGCATCATTCTAAATTGAAAAGAAAACCATATTTATGTTTGAAGTTTGAACAAAAATTGGGAGTGATCACAAAAAATTGTCGGCTGTAGGCAGTTATTATACCTACTAAACTGCAACTCTCCTCAGACTAGGTTAAATAAACTGCTTCATTTTGAATTTTTTTTTTTTTTTTGGGGGGGGGGGGGGAGGGGAGAGGGGCGAAAGTACTTTATTTTGGAGACTTAACTGAATATCTAAATTTATTTTAAAAGAGAAATCATACTTATTTATAATTATCGGAATCGAAGATATATTAATATATGAAACTGAGTGCTCCGTCACAGATATGTAAGTGCGCGCAGTTAACTTATTTTCTATTCATTAGCCTAATTTTGAACTCTGTTTCGGGGAAAAAATCGGTCTCTAACAGGATATGCAATTTGAGAACCTTATGTTTAATTTGATAGTTATCAACGGAGGAGAGATACTCAATAAAGGTCAGCTAAGGCGACATCTCGTCGACGAAAACCTAACACATCATCCGTCGTACTATAGTCACGGAGTCACACGGAGTTCTATTTGCTATAACGTTATTCGCCTCTTGAAAAATGCCGTCTGCATTATAAATGCATTATCATAGAAAGCCAAAATAAAAAAAAATGTGCACGGATCCAACAACATTCATCTTCATGCGTAAATGCATGTTGACAAAACCAATTCAAAAAACTGCGCCATAATTTATTGGGCGGCAAATACCGGTTTTAAACATTTTGATTCGTTGTGCGTCTTTGTGTGTTGTCAATCTCACGCTCGCATCCGAAAAATAACTAACCAGATTCAATAGTGTGAGCGAAGTAGCTATGCTATGGATGGAATAGGATAAGGTTAGAGGTTGACACAGGCAGTGATACCGTACTAAAAAAATGCGCGTAAAATATAGACAGAAGAGTTTAAAAAAGTCAAACCTATTCCCTTATACTGTTAGTTACGTGATTTTCATAGCTCCGATTATTCTTGTGTTAGCAGCTAGTGTAATAAAATCATTTAAATTGTATCTATGTATTACATCAATAAAATCAATATATTTACCTCCGAAGTACGCGGTAATAGACTTGTTTAATAATGTAATCAGATAAATTACATCAACATTCAGAAACAAAGAAATCGAAGGACGCTGTATTTATTATTATTATAGTGTATTTGGTCCTACAAAACTGAATGCTATGAAAAATGTTTTAAGTGGTGCTGCTGGTTTATTAAGTTAAGACGTAGGTTTATTACGTTAAGTTAAGAATAATTTTTTTTAAAGAGTCTAATAAGTATAACAGCAATACTGGTTTCAAAGAATAAATGCATTGAACAGCAGTAAAATAATATAATAGGACCCTTTCAATTTAAGAAAACCAGTCATTTTAGTTTGAACTTTCAATTATTTACTTTGTCGAACGTAAAATACAGTGAATACCTTCCGGAAAACTTAGACTCATTACACAACAAAAAAAGAATAAAAAGCCAACACGTCGTTGCGATCAACTTTATACAAAACAATACAATTTTGCTATCAGAAACGAGTAGAGTAAAATTGTAACATCGTATTGAGCCACGAGCTAATATTGAATAAAATTGAACACTTAACCCGTCCATTTCGGGTATCAAAAACTGTTTCTTTCTGTTAGTTAATCGATCGCAGTGCCGATAAGAATCAGTAGGCTTCCGCTTTCATTAATAGCCGAATGAAAGGAGCTGCTAGCAAACTAGTGTCCTCCTGGTGCTGCGACGAGAGAACCATCGTCTTCCTCTTCATCCTCCGAATCGACAATATGATTCAAAGACAGTGTAGTAATTCCGTTACCATTTTCAAAGGCGACGGTTTCATTTCCTCCGCTTTTCTTCTGACGGAAAGAGCTGGGTTTAGTCATTTCAATTCCAGACGAAGCGACGGATGCCGTTTTCCCTTCCGAATAGTTGTCTGCTTGCACTTGCACCGGTTCCTTCAGCGTACCGTCGGCGTTGTACTTTTTGGAAAAGAGTTTCTCAATGTCTTCCAGCGTTTTGCCTTTAGTTTCTGGCAGTAGGAAGTAAACGAAAATGATGCCTAACAAGGTGCAGCACATAAAGAACCAAAAGGCTCCATATTTTTCCATCGAAATTTGCATGACAGGAAAACTTCGTACGACAGTAAACGTGCAGCACAAATTGAAAGAGGAGCTGAGCGGACCGAGAATGGAGCGATAACGCGAAGGAAATAGTTCACCCATCAGAATGAAAGGAACGTTGGCGTATCCACCGGAGTAAGCGATGAAAAAGACGATTAGAGAAAGCAACGGTAACCACCCAAGTTTTTCAGTGGCCATAGCAGGTCCCCATTGCGCTTGCATGTAGAAGAAAGATCCCATAGCTGCCAGGGAACAAGAAACAATCACAGCGGATCCCAGTAGAAGGAAACGACGTCCAAAACGGTCCACCTACATACGGAACATCAGAATGACAAAATATAATTTTGTTTTTGTGTCTTTTACCAAGAAACCTGACGATGCCGTGGCAATAAGCTGGACGAAGCCGATAATGATGGTGGCATAGCGACCATCAAGCGTTGTTCCAGCCGAT
The DNA here is from genome assembly GCA_030770115.1 of Daphnia galeata. Taxonomy (NCBI): domain Eukaryota; kingdom Metazoa; phylum Arthropoda; class Branchiopoda; order Diplostraca; family Daphniidae; genus Daphnia; species Daphnia galeata. The sequence continues at coordinate 3,132,254 of CM061120.1, read as the reverse complement.
TTGAAGATGCTGACAGTGTAGAAAATCATGGCGTTAATGCCGGTGAACTGCTGGAAGAACATGATACCCATGGAAATGCCGAGAGGTTTCAAAACGGACCCTTTCAGCAATTCTCTAGGCTGGATTTGCTGCTGTTGGCTGTTCTTTGCTTGGGTTTCTTTCATACGTTGAAATTCAGCTTCAATGTCTGTCCGCCTGATGGATTCAACAAAATCAATCCAAAACTCAGTGAATTGAGGTACTATTCAATACAAATTGAACAATCAAACAAAGAGTTTAAATACATACTTTCCGCGCAGGCGCCTCAGAGCTTTTTTGGCGTCATCTTCTCGATTGTGTGAAATGAGCCAAACGGGAGTCTCGGGCATGAAGATCATTCCAGTGAACAACATCATAGGAAATATGCTCATAATAACGCCAGAACCCACCAGTCGACAAAAGCACCGATGATGTATGCCACCAAAATACCCAGAGCCAATGCGCTGGCTGTAAATGAACTAAGAGTGCCTCGAATACGTGGCGAGGCGCATTCGCTAATCTGTAAAAAATCATAGAAAGAAAAATTTAATAAAATACGAATCACTTTTTTTTTTTTGCTCTTAAAATTGATTTGTTTCCTCATATCATTACGTAAATCTGCGATGCTGGCGTCGCTGCCCCGTTCATCAAGCCGGACATAAGGCGACCAATAAAAAGAATAGCTTTATGTTTCACGAGATAAGTGAAACCCATAAGAATGAATCCTAAAAAGAAAGGCACGCTCAATCCTATGAGAGCTGTTCTTCTGCCAAATCGTTGCATCGGATAGCCGATGAGTAAGGCTCCAGCAAGGGCACAAAGTGGCGGCATGGCGGCTGTAAAATTTCCATTGTTAATGCATTTAATAACAGAAATTTGAGGCAATCTGTCTATGGAGAAGTAATCAGAATTAAGAGATGCTTACCAATCCAAGCCATTTCCGTCGCATCGATCTCAAAGTTCTTGGTGGCATTAAGAGAAGGGATTCCAGGTGAACCTGCGATAAAAAACAGACAATTTTAATACCATTATTGATTCAAATGTAGAAAATAGATGGGGCTTTATCTTACTCCATCCACGAACAGTTCCCGTACAGAAGAATCCCCAAGAGCCGATAGCTGCCGCCATTAACTACAAACATGACCCTCTCAATTAGAAAATGTAAATTCACTAATGTCGACAACATTCAATTATTAACGAGTTACGAAAACTCAAAAGTATAAGTGTGTAATATAAACCGAGAGTAAGTATATAATATTAAGAGCTAGCTTGCGGCTTGCAAGAAAAAAGGCAGGAGGTTTGTCGAAAAATGTACATTGGGTATAATATTTCTATACCCAACGTATTATAAACTCCAATGGACACTCAATCGGCGGCAACTTTCTCAATCGCGGGAAAATGTTATCCGAATGCACGCCATACCAAATGCCACAGGAGAGGTTTGGATAGGATAATGTTGACCATAAATAGTTTTGGGTTGAAAACTTGAAATAGACAGTAGAAGCCTATAGAAGGCGATAGAATTATTCGCTTGAGCACAGAGAGATTTCGGCTGGGCCACGATGAATATTTAAAGAGCATGAATCATTTCTTGTGGTAACACACAATGGCTACGATGGGAATTACTGGATCCGCCAATCCGGTTGGTGATGCTTAGCTAAAAGATGCAGATGTGGGTATTATAAAAGAAATATTAACAATGATAGCTGATTTACGTAAGTGTATCACTATTTTAACAGCAAGGCCTTAATAAATTCCTCCCTTTTACAAATAAGTTGATTAAAAAATGAAAAATGGACTATAAATAAGGATAAATCAAACGAAACGACTCTATACAAGAAACGAAAGTAAAGTGACTTACTTGAGGCAAAACCTTATGAGGATTTTTTCATGACGCTTTTCCACATCTTCATTTTTCAAATATAGTACGAATGGTTCGAAACAAATTTCGTTTCAACAGAACGTTCTCGTCAGCTTGTAGTTATCTCGGCCACATTCGTCGCTGAATAGTCGATAGCACTGGGCGTATTTTGTTTATATACTATAGCGCCCATTATGTAAAAGGATCCGTTTGGACTCGATTATCTATAGCCGGCTATTGCTTGTTCTCAGTAAGAAACTGGATTTTCTGATGTGTACCCGTCTTGTCCCAATCTTAACTTGTATCAGTCACGTTTATCCTATAGGCAAACCTGCTATTAACCAGATTTACCTATTAACGATTCTCTGTGATAATTTCCACTATATTGTAATACAGCCATGCATGTTGGGCTTGGGTCCAAGCCATTACGCAACGAAATACAATAATAGTGCCAAACACGCGAATGAATGAATATACACTGCTCCACACAACAGAATTTCGTTCAATGGCAACATATTGGGTAAAAGTATCACGACGATTGATGAATCATATCCGTTTGACGTGTAAAGTTGCAATCGTCAACCTGGTGAATTACTAAGAAATAATTTACCATATTGTGATAACCGACTAACGTATTGTCAAAAATTTCTTAAATAGACTACTATTTTTAAAAAGAATTTGATAATAAATAAATAATAATAATTAAGAGCACTACAAGTTTTATTCCGTAATTTAAAAAATAAATGCGCTATCGTCTGGGCCCTGATGCGGTAAATAAGCCTATTGCCGTATCCCGCCGTATTATAGACATCGCTTAATATCCTATAATGCCCTTTTGCCCTTGTCGCTTCATGTTGGAGTTACGTTTCATCAATAGTCTATCAGTATTCGGTGGAAGTATATAACGCAGAAGCGTGACGATGATACGTCTGATCCGATCAATATTGGAGTTAAAATAACTATCAAGGTCGTCATATTACTGTGGCAGGCAGCAGATTGTTTACACTAAGATATTTCGAAGTTGCTGCCTGCTGAATAAAACTGCGTGGTCGGTGATCGGAATACCAACTAAAAGTCTAACTGGTTAGTAATGAAAATCTCATAAGGTAATATAGGAGTAGGAAGGTGAAAGCTATATTATAAAATAGAAATGGTCACCTATTCCCGGGACCATAAATAGATGAACAATTTCCTCCGAAGATAAATCAATACAAATAAATTCTTAAGGGTAGCAATGTATTCGACAACTACGAGAAAAGGAGGCAGACAGTGCATTAACAAGAACAGCCTACACCTTAGGGGATATGCGCTGGGCGCTGGCTACAAACGTCAAGCAATTAAAATAAATAAACGATGCTGTGTCCTCTGGGAATCTACGAAGTATTGTGGTATGAATGCGATATCAAGGGCGCAATTCAACTATAATAAAATTACCATTTTTTTAAGGCAGACTTATAATCGGTTATTGTACAGCATCTCGTTATAAACTGACTTTTTAAAAAGTCAAACGATTTGTAATCGATTTCAACCAATAAATTTTCAATACGCTTGATTCTATGTAACAACTAACAAGACTTTAAAAAAAACAAAATTCTGTATAATTTCAAACACCTGGTTTCTAAGTATGAATTTACAACGGACGAACAGTATTAGAAAAAGAGTTATCAGATTACTGTTTTAAAATACGAATGAACATCATTTACGCAATAATTTGACAAAGGTAATACACATGTTTCATTCTTGTTAACATTAAGATCCAGTTAAGATAATCTGCGATAAAAAGTATTTCTGTTCAGTGAATAACAGAAAGTTTCGCATCTAGTGCCCGTTAGGCGCCGGAACGAGTGAACCATCTTCTTCTTTTTCGTCCTCTGAATCGACGATCGGATTCAAAAGATAGTGTAGTAATCCCGTTGCCGTTTTCCAAGGCAACATTATCGTTTGAATATATCTTCTGTTGGTGGAAAGATCCTTGCCTAGGTTTAGTCATTTCAATTCCAGACGAATCCACAGATGCCGTTTTTCCCTTCCGAATAGTTGTCTGTCTGCATTTGCACCGGTTTCCTTCAGCGTACCGTCGGCGTTGTACTTTTTGGAAAAGAGTTTCTCAATGTCTTCGAGAGTTTTGCCTTTAGTTTCTGGCAGGAGGAAGTAAACGAAAATGATGCCTAACAAGGTGCAGCACATAAAGAACCAAAAGGCTCCGTATTTTTCCATCGAAATTTGCATGACAGGGAAACTTCGCACGACGATAAACGTGCAACACAAATTGAAAGAAGAGCTGAGCGGACCGAGAATGGAGCGATAACGTGAAGGAAATAGTTCACCCATCAGAATGAAAGGAACGTTGGCGTATCCACCGGAATAAGCGATGAAAAAGACGACGAGAGAAAGTAACGGTAACCAACCGAGTTTTTCAGTGGCCATAGCAGGTCCCCATTGCGCTTGCATGTAGAAGAAGGATCCCATTGATGCAAGTGAACAAGAAACAATTGCAGCGGATCCCAGTAGAAGAATGCGACGTCCATAGCGGTCCACCTAATAATAACAAATCGATTACACATCGTTTCGCCCGAAATGACACAATGGAGCGACAAAAAAAGGAATGAAATATTTATTACAAAAAATCCAGATGCTGCCGTGGCGAAGAGCTGAACGAAGCCGATGATAATGGTAGCGTAACGACCGTCTATGGAGGATCCAGCTGATTTGAAAATGCTGACAGTGTAGAAGACCATGGCGTTAATGCCAGTAAACTGCTGAAAGAACATGATTCCCAAGGAAATGCTGAGTGGTATCAAAACGGATCCTTTTAATAATTCTTTCGGCTGGATCTTATGTTTTTTGTCGTTATTTTTTGCTTGATTTTCCTGTATCCGCGTGAATTCGGTTTCAATGTTCGTTCGTCTAAGAATTGGTGAATGCAATTTAACTGACGTAAAATGTCGTAAGCTATGATGAGAATTTTTGTTTTACTTTCCACGCAGACGCTGTAGAGAGGACCGCGCTTCATCCTCCCGTTTATGAGATATGAGCCAAATGGGAGTCTCTGGCATGAAGATCATTCCAGCAAGCAACATCAACGGAAAGATGGTTAATATGAGGGCAAGAATCCACCAGTCGACAAAGGCACCGATGATGTATGCCACCAGAATACCCAGAGCCAAAGCACTTGCTGTAAGAGAACTGAGAGTGCCGCGAATATGAGGAGAAGAACATTCGCTGATCTGCAATCAGTTGAATTGCGTTACAAACGATTACGATTTATAAACTAATTAACCTTTCGCCCAAAATCTCTTACGTAAATCTGAGATGATGGAGTCAATGCTCCATTTACCAAACCGGTCATCAATCGGCCACCGTACAGCATTGCTTTATGTCGTCCGAAATATGTCAAGCCCATCAGCAAAAAGCCAATAAAAAAACGGGGTGCACAACCAAATGAGGGTTTTTCTTCTACCAAAATGGTTGTAGAGGATAACTAATAAGCAAGGCGCCAACTAGCGCGCATAGCGGAGGCATAGAGGCTGCATAACAATTCCAATTGAAAACAGAATTACAGTTCCGACGGCTGTAGAGCTCTATTGATAAGCTAATTAGGATGGTAAAGGCGATCGTTCAGACTTACCAATCCACGCTATATCCGACGACTCTATGTCGAAATTCTTGGTCGCATTGAGAGACGGGATTCCCGGGGAACCTTTAGGAAGAAAGGCCACAATTAATTAGTCGATAGTTACTTATTCCATGCATGAATGCACGATGAATGCAAAATTGCAAATGCTTGATAGATGGAAATTCAACCTACTCCATCCGCGTACAACTCCCGTACAGAAGAATCCCCAAGAACCAACGACTGCAGCAAGTAACTACACATGACACTCACATTATATCGAGCTATTTAGATTGGGAAATCAAATTCGGAAACATGAAATGAGCAAGTAATACATGAACGCACTTTTAACTCCAATGGCACCAGATTGACCGCAACAGACTTAATGACTGAATAACAAATGATTCAAAATGCAGGTCTTATCGAGTGCCACAGGATATGTGCGAGATTCGAAAAATCTTTACGGAGTTTCATTCACTGTTTGCACGTTAACAAATTTTGTGATACAAATATTTTTAAACACACAAATACTTAGAGTAAAGTAATAAAGTAAAAACATTAAATTATTTTGAAAAACGACACGCATGAGACTTACTTGAGGTAAAACCTTATGAGGATTTTTCATTACGTGTTTTAACATTGTCAAGTACCAATTTAAGTCGCTCTCCGAAAAAGTTTCAATCTTTGCACAGAGCGTTCGATGATTGTGGAGATGGCAATCTCATTCGTTGTTCTACTATGGTGTTTGTAACACAGCGAGTTCCTTATATACAGATACAGATCTATATGGCAAAAATACAGCTGTTAAGCGTAAAGGCGCGTTTGCGTCAGAGGTACCATCATTAGGACTAAATACTGTAATTTATAATATGCTCGCTCATAGTGTGAACGCACTATAAAGGTTAGAAACCCTTGTTGGCATGCTATCTAACTCTTACTCGTTCAAACTGCTTCTCAATTAATTCTGTTTTGTGTTTTTTACTTGATAGACTCCCGTTGATCATATTCTATTACCGTGCGTCACGTCTATACACGAGTTCGTGTTGATCACACTAAAATGATCACAATAAAAGATCCCGACGAACAGTTTTTCCCACAATCTAGAGATGTCTAAAAATTCAACTGTGTAAAATTCTCTTTTTTCGGTAACGTTAACTCCAAAAATGCTGTTGAATAGCTTCTTGGTAAACGAATCATGATAATTGTGTAAAGAGTATCACGTCAAATTTGTCTGTAATTGTCAAACTGAGTAATTCTAATGAAAATCAGACGCTACAAAGTACCAGTCCAGCTAAAGCCAACTTTGAAATAGTACTAGTGTAAAATAATTTTCCTTAATATCAAACAACTGCTCGACTGAATAAACGCCCCTCTTACGCCCCCTATTTTCTCCGGATTTGTCTTTTCCGCTGGATTGCGAAAGGATGTAATCGGATCATTGATGACGTAGACAGCGGGAATATAATTCAAGTCAAAAGAAAATTGAAATATGTATAATTTGTATATGCTTGGAATTTCAACCAGGAAAACATGCCTTACTAATTGGGATATCGTCCTACAAAATAATTCATTCAATCACAGCAAAAAAGAATTGCGCAACAAAGTTGAATGATAGGCATGCACCATTTAATATCAGAAACGACGACCTCCGAAATGTTTAAATATTTAGTCTATACATATAAAATAAAGATCCACTTTATTTTTAGCCTTTTACTGTTAAGCTAGAAGCTCGGCAAGAAGCAAGTAGGTCAATATAGCGCCTTATAGCGCTTAGACACATGATAGCGTCGTTCTCTGATAATATCAGCAATTTGTTATGTAGCTCACGAATAGAAAGTAATAGTTAGTGTTTGGTGAGACTGACGCACATAGCCGACAAAATGACTTACCCCGTTCTTGATTGTACAATGAAAAAGGTCGCATTATATGCTGCATTCATGACTTGTGGTTCCAATTTATTTATTATGGAGGACACGCTTTAGTTACGAGTATACTTGTCATTCATGTCAACAAACTATACAGAAGAGATATTTTTAAATTGCCCGCAGTACGCAACTAGCGGCGAATATTGTCATTACAAGTTTACTCACATAACATGTGAGAAACTCTGAAAGGGGGAGGGGATACATTGTACCCCCCTACCGCCCTACCGATAGACATGTTATGAGAAAAAAAGACATTTATAACAAAACAAATATAACCTAGTTATTGAGAATATTGTGCGTAAAATTAAAAGGAATTAAAAAATGTTTACAAGAAATTGTAGAATCAAATAATTTAATTACATTTCAAATGATTTTGTTACCATTCTCATGGCTTGCACTTGCCGGGCAAAGTGTATATAAACCCCCCCCGAGTTGCGCAAACGTTACAAACCACTTGGAATTTCTCATCAGCGATTCAATCAATATGGCTCACTATTCTTGTTGCAATATGGAAAGTTTCTGATTTTATGGAAGACGAGCGTTGCTGTAATAATTCGTCTATAAACTACCAAACGTCGCCACCTCGTGATTCACGTTGGAACCATCTTAACGAAAGCGTTCAACCTGCGGCTTGTTTTATCCCAGACCCGGAGTGGAAGCAATGTTCCTGCGAGTACAAACATCGCCCGGATGTTCCAGCTTATCCAAATTACCGGGATGTTAAAAACTGTTCGTCAAAATCCAAACGATGATGATCTTGCCTGCTGGTGGGAGCGAAGACCAGCTACATGGACCACTTTTGCGATTCCGCAATCTTTTTCTCCTCACGAGGAACACGAGGACAAGCGTCAATGCAACTGTTGTCCATGCGCAATGGAAACTAACACTGGATTCCCCGGTATGATTGAAATCAATCGCGGAGGACAAATTTCTGCACCAATATCGATGGACGATACCATGGTCATCAAACGGCCAACCAACTATGCGCCATGGTGGGAAAAAAAACGGAAAAAATCAAAATAATGATTGGGATAAATCGATGCCAGGATCTAGCGCTCGAAAACCTCGAAGGCTCGTAAACTCTGTTTTCACCTGAAACGAGTTGAGACCACCGAACTGGATGTCATTCATAATAAAGATGTTTCATTTCTTTTTGCATTTCGATGGCGAAATTTCAATACATTAATCCTCTTTCAATAACAAATTTTGTTTATCTTTCATTTAAGCCAAAAGGTTTTTAAAAATGCTTCTACGGCATCTACAGATTATTTTGTTGGGTGTTTATTACCTAATCAAACCTCATCAAGCTAAGGCTATTAATATTATACGAAAAGCCTCGCGAATAGCTGATCGTAGTACTGAATTATTTATTTAGTGACATTTTAAGTGGAACAAGGTGATTTTCGCTTGCTTCTATTAACGACAATTCTCTAGATTAACACTTTCGAACAAACAGGTTTTAAATTAAGAGTGGGAACAACACTTGAATTATTTCTCTGCATTCTTTGGTAATAAAAGAGCGCATTTCAAGCATAAAAAAAAAGGAAGCAATGATAGATTCAAATTTGTTGGTATCACCAACGAGTTTGATTGAATTTTCTTTTTCCGTTTTCAAAAAATTGGGGGGGGGATAGATATTGAACGACTAAACATTTTGGAGGTTTCGCAGTAATTATCAGAAGTAAACAAGGTGGAATAAAATTCGACATCAACCTTTACAGTGATAGATGAACGTAAGACATCCTACGATGTCGATGATGAAGGTGAGGTAGATGAAGATGGCGTCGATTGTGCAGGGGCCGGAAGGATCTTTACAAACTGGGACCAACACTCAGCTTCTTTCTTCCATTTATAGGAACGCCTACGAAACCAATTTCTGACCTAAACGGATAAATACAATTGTTATTTTACATTTACGAATATTTCCGAAAAGATGAGATAAATCGAGTCACTTACCGAAAGTTCATTGACATTGAGCACACGAGCAGTATCGAGGAATTCACTGTTTGTTAAAAGCTGTTTGATTTGGAAAATTTGCTCCATAAAGTTGATTTGTTTGCGAGTAAAACGGAATCTCGTCGTACGCTGCTGAGGTAATGTGGATGTTCTAACTTTGAGGGGGGCCGGCTGCTCCTCTTTCACTTTCTCGACCTGTTGCTGCTGGGATGTTTGAGGTTTGTGATGGATGGGCTGCTCGTTCACTTTCTCGACCTGCTGTAAAGTGGATTCTTGAGATCGGATCACTACATTAGTCTGCCATAATCGAGCGACTACGACGTTTGTTCGCTGCGGCGTGTTCGGTTGGATGACGAGAGGACCACGTACAAAAATTTTCTTGTTCGTGAACTGTCTTTTTCATGCTCAAATCGAGTGGCTCGTCACTTATCAAGTCACCAACGTTCATCCGGTTGGAAGCCATTGTTTAAAAAGAATCGTTAGACTAAAAACTCGGTTGAATTTTCTAAATGCCGATATAAAATTGCGTAGTGTGATTACGAAAAGTCAATCAAGTTCCACTAAACGTTAGCTAAATCAAAAACAGCCAAGTGGCAAGAAAGACTAAAAGTGACTGACCTCGTGCAATGATGTCGCAAGAAAAAGAAATAGATAGCCTACTGCGAAACGCTAACGGGTTTTTTCCCACAGTAAAAATGAATGGGAGTGGAATTAGCAACAGCCAATAGTCGCCTGCATATCGTCTAGGGAATTGATAGAAGGGGAAGAGGTTACAAAGGAAGGAAATAGACATGTCTGAAGTTGTTGGGTACATATCCTTGCGTGAGAATCTCTTTAAAAAAAAACTCAACATGGTAGGCCATTCAATTTAAATAGAAAAGATAATTTCAATTGTCTCGTCGATAGCAGAAGCAGTCGTCAAGATATATCTCCATTTTGAGTTTTTAAAGTTTGAACTAAAATTGCTCAAACGCTTACAGTCAGGCGAGAAAAAAAAATATACGTTTTCTTTATTATTCAATGACTCAATTGTCTCGTCATAAAATCGTGATCAAGAAATAATGTCTCAAGTTATTGTATTTATTGCTACATTTTAATGACGGCTCAGCCGCTTACAAGCTTTGTTTAGCACACTCATGACAAACATAAGTCATACAAATTTTGTTCAACTAAAATTTATAGCAGGAAAGTTGCTTTCTCCGAACTTGCATTATTAAAATTTTGTAGGGGTCTTCGTACTTACAATCTGCCAATCATTGGTTTAATATACAATGTACGTTGGCCTTTTATTGGTTTAATATACAAGGGTACGTTGGTGGGTAAAATTAAAAGACGACCATCTTTTGAATCCAATCTGAGAATTCCGACACCTTCGTATAAACACCAGGTGTGTCGTATTGACCGCAGCCAATGCCCCAGCTGACAAGGCCTGCCAGGAACCAGTTTCCTTGATTCTCGCAAACCAACGGACCGCCACCGTCACCCTTTAACAATATTTAATAAAATTTAAAATGTAGGCCTACGCTTATTCAAAATCTAAAAATCAATAGAAACCATATTATTACAGACCTTGCAGGCATCTTTTGCCTCTTCACCTCCGGCACAGAGGAATCCGGAATGTAATTTGAATTCGTTCCCCAGCCTTGTGCGACGCAATTTGTTTTCACATTCGGAATTGCCAACTACATTTACATCTACTTCCTGAAATGCCAAACAATAATTTTAACAATTTATCTTCATAGCTGATTTAGTTGACTTTTTAAAATACTACCTTGAGGATATTTTGATATTTTCCTCCAGTTTCGAATGCGTCTTTACCCCAACCGGAGACCCAGCAACGTGATCCAGCGAACTCTTGATATCTATGAGGCACACACACCGGAGCAATGTGTGGGCTAAAATTTTAATTTAGATTACACAATTAAAATATGTAGAAAGTAAAATTATGTCTTGTTGTTATACTTGTAACCGTAGTCGACAGCTCCTTCAAACTTGATGACGGCAATATCATTATAGAGATTGCCCGGATAGTATTCCGGGTGGATAATAACAGAGATAACGTCCCTTTCCATGTGTGGATAAAATTCCGATTCTCGGTTGACATCCCACTCTCCCAAACGAATTCGTAAATCGCGAGGAGCATTTCTAAGTTTCCAAATAAAATGGCCACATAATCAAATTATGTTTTAATTCAATAAAAATTAATTATAATAGAATATACCCTTTGATGCAGTGTGCAACAGTGAGGATGTGAGAAGGTCCAACTAGTGCTCCTCCGCAAACATAGACGTTGTCGTATTGATCTTTCTTCAAAATGGCAGCTTGCCTGATATACATAATAAATACCAAAATATATTACAATATATTATTTAAATTAAAAATTAATCCATTCCAAATAATCACCATGGATATTCGCCAAATTCAGCTTCTCCGTCAGAGTAGGGTAAACTTTTGATTCGTCCGGTGATGCCTTGTGGATTTCGTTTCCCGCAAGTTCCGGGTGCAGCTCCACTAGAGAATCGATTCGACGATGGCGAAGATCGGCAACATACTTGTGAGTAGCTACAAGTTTGGTACCCGCCAACTTGACGACCTTCTGTTTCCTGAAATATTTGCAACAAATTTACAACAACTTGGTTAGCCAAATCTGAATAATATCGAATTTGTTGTTTCGACAAATTATGAATTGTAAAATGAGTTGATATAGTTGGTCATGATGTCAAAATAGTCGTTCCATCCGTGTCTAAACTTTGTCGCAGCAGTTTTCTGTAAGTGAAAACCGTTGTCTGATTAGTATTTAGTGAAACATAATAAGAGAAAAAAAAAGTCGGAATAATGATTGATTGTCTACCACCACCGGTCACACATAGAAAAGATGAAAAACGGAAAAAAAGGATGAGCCACCTTACCACATCGAATTCTGCTTGAGATGTTGGCTGTTTCTTTCTTTCAGTTTCAACGTAATCTTGCTTCTGAGGTGATCGCTTTCTCTTTGTCAATTCAAATTTAACAGCGGAAGATGTGGAAGAAGAAGGTACCGGTACCGCGGGAGAGGAGGATAAATCAGCGTGACCAGAACGAGATTCAACAAACCGTACTGCACTAGTTCGAGTTCTAGGCTGCTGATCATTTGTTCTAGAAGCACGGACTCCGTGATCCGGAGCGGCCTGAACTGTTATTGAATCGTATCCAGTTGTTTGTCCAGTCTGCGTCGGTGAATGAGTTTCTTGCACTGGCGAATATTGACCTGCATCTTGAGCTTGTCCTGTATAAGCTGGTGTGGAAGGTGCTTCCTTCGCTCCGTAGTAAGAATTTTGATCGTAGCTAGCGGCTGCTGTGGAGTAACTAGGTACAGGGCCACTATGACCGTAGGTAGGAGTTCCGTAAACGGGAGGATGATAAGCTCCTGGGTGATAGACGGAAGCCTTTGGAGGATAAACGGGTACCAGAGGAGGAGCGTAGTGTTGACGATGGTAGTGATGGTGGACCAGAATCGGTTGCTCATAAAGGACGGGATAAGGAGCTGCCACAGGCACAGGAATTTCGACACGGACAGGTACTTCTACACGAACTGGGACGTGGACGTGGACTGGAACTTCGACCCTGACCGGAACTTGAATGGGAATGGGAATGTGTTGGATAACAGGTACTTTAACAGGAACGGGTTGAGGCACAGCATAAGGGACTCCGTAAGGTTGTGGGACGGCGACGGGTGTAGCAACTGGAAAAGGAACGCCGTAGCCTTTGCCGAAAGCTTTTTTAAACCCTTTGCCGAAACCGTAATGATGAGTTCTAGCAGAGACTTCATCGTCGGAAGCTAAACCTTCTCTTTTGATTATTTCTTGATTTCGTCCGTTCAGTGATGCCTCCTCTCCGTACGGCCCACTTCGGGCAGACCTCTGTGGTCTGTTGACGTTGATTGATTTACTGGTAATTCTGACAGGATCTTCAGAACTCTGTTTTTGATATTCAAATGGTTAATATTATTTGCTGAAATTCTTGTTCGTTGACAGTCCAAAATTGTGTCCAAATGGTTGTCCAGATTGAAATGTCACCAAATGTACACAGTCCATCGTACGTCTGTGCCAAAAACAAAATCCTACCTTGAAATAAGTTGACGGTTTGGTCTGGAATACTTTTAAATGTGTTCCCTAAAACCACCGATAGCATAAATAAAATAAAATAGAAAGCTGAGAAGAGTTGGCAATACAAATTCTTTGGCCTACGGTGCTTTCAATGAAGATCCGAGATAGCGTGTAAAACGTGAAAAACAATATCCCACGAGTATAAACGGCTGGCTATTCAAATTACACTAACACAATTTTAGTATAAATCAACTTACGGCTGAAGGACCAACAGGCTTGTATTTATCGTCGTCCTCATTTGAGGGATCAATGGAATCGCCTCTAACAACGGCCTGTCTGCGATGAGGATTCTGACGACGAGTACGAATTGAATCTCCTGTTGAAGTTGAAACGATTTTCGGTCCTTCCGGCAGCACTTTAGCAACGACAATTTCTTCGTAATCAGCGGTAATGTCAGTCGAATTCAAATTCGATCGAGGATCTATTTGATAGTCTCGAGCTTCACGTCCAATAATGTCATAATGCGGACACTGTCCAACCGGAACGCATACACATTGTTCTCGTGGGGCGTAAGAGTTGCCTCCATTGTTGTACGAAGTGCTGGTTGGAGGTGGATTGTATGGCCGCACCGGAGCTGGATTACTGTATTCTTGTCGGGGTGGAGAAGGAGGATTGTAAGTGGCCGGAGCTGGGTTGTATGCAGGAGCTGGATTGTAAACTGGAACTGGATTACTGTATTCTTGTCTGGGTGGAGAAGGAGGATTGTACGTGACCGGAGGTGGATTGTAAGCCGGAGGAGAAGGTTGATAAAGTTGTGGAGAAGGACTATACGATGGAGGAGATTTGTAGACTACTGGCGGAGGTACAGCGCTGTAAGGAGCGGATATGATTTGAGGAGTTGCAACAACTTGATGATGTTGGTGAACATGTTGAACTGGAGCCGGCGGAAGTCTTGCAGGTACAGGAAGTGATGTAATACCTCCTAAATTACCAAAACCGCCGTAACCAGTGCCGAGACTGTTACCGCCATAGGGGCCGAGTGGTAGAAGAGAAGGGCCTCCAAATCTGCTGGCAGGTTGCCCTTTCGATTTGCCTTTTGAGATTTTGCTATGTTGAACTGACCGGAATTTACCGACGCCCAGTCCGAGTGGAATTGCCGGAATCGGTTCACCAACCGGTACAATCGCTACCGGCTGGACGTAGGAAACAGCATGAGGATCGATACCAACTTCATAAGATTTGCCAGCTAATTTAATACACTACAAAAAAAATTTTAGAAAGTGCAAATGTATCGAAAATATCGAGAGAAAGTTACAGTTAATATACTAAGACGCACCTCTTTGGCCAAACCAAGTCTGCAGAGTTTTTCTTTCAAATGACTGCGAGCTTCATTATCTTTGGCCTCTTGCAGAGATTTGTCATTGGGCAGATCTTCATAAACGAATTCGTAAGTTTCATTTGCTTTAGCTGTTCCAATATCAACAGGAACGTAACTGTTTTCTTCCCGCAACACTTCGTGACTAGTAGTGGCTGGCGAGTATTTTACTTCATCATCTTTTAAAAAACAAAAATTAAAGTTTAAATTGACTTGCCAAATTTTAAGAACTGAAGAGGTAACCTACCGCTGACTGCTGGAACATGATAAGAATCGTCTGATTCGACTATCTGCGCTGTAGATAACCCTGCATACCGATATTGCACGCTGTTGGCAGTTTCAGTGGTTGTAGTTTCGGTTGAGGAGACAATTGCTGGACTCGACGAAGACCATTTCCAGATTTCTTCTGAACTAGCCCGAACGGTCGTCACTTGTAAGAGAAGACACGAGCAAACGAGAATTTTGAATTTCATTTGAGTTGGATTTCCTCAAATAAATTATTCAAATTGATAATAACAAGTAACAAATACAGCAGCAAGTCAAATAAGGTCAGTGAGTCAAGAGCAAGAGTTTTTCGTAAACAGAGTGGATTGAAACAAGCCCAGAAGACGACTGAAGCCGTGTCTTGGTCGCTAGAACGATGTATAACGTATTTGTCGGTCACTGAAAGAGGCGGAGTGCAAAGAGAGAGACGGACCATGGGGCTGAAAACCTTTCCGTTTTAGGGATAGAGAAAGTTCCGGCTAAGAAGATTGCGATGCTGGGAGAAACTGCTTTCTTTGTCCCGTGCCACTTTCACATTGAAATGACCTATTCTAGTTTTTTTCCCCTGAACTTCTATACATCTTTGGTACATAACATTTTAAAGTCTTCATTTTCACTTTGACTCTGAATTATAACGATGGCTTTATCGTAATATTGAACACAATGAGATCACTGCTGTGTTTTCTCCGCTTTCTTTTTCGAATTATTCGACGCAAAAGAGTTTGATAAGGATTGTATAAGAACCGGTCGCTTGCGAACACTGTCGTTCCCTTTCCATTTAGCTACCAGAGGATGTTTACTTTCTGTGTGGCCATAAAAGGAAAATAAATTTTCTTCATGATTCATAAACAAATACCCAACATAAATTAAAAAGGAAGTTCGAACCTAAATCTCGTTTTGATATTGTCATGATTCCACTCAGATCTAGTGCTCTGTAATAAGGAAAATGTTGAAATCCGGGAAAGTCTTTAAGATTAACAATTAGAAATGACTTTTAATTTAAGGAAGTTTAAGCTTTTAGGAAATTTTGACTGATTCTACCACCCATGCTACGACGCCTTAATTGTATTTCTTAACAATAATAGACGATGACGACACGACACTTTCTTTCTTAATAATTTGCCACTGTTATGTCCAACCTACTTACACCTACTCATATTCTAGGCCTATTTCCCGACACTTCTCGCGAGATCAATAACAATAAACAATAAACAGAACCAACAACTTGCATACCGAAGATCCTCGTTAAGTTAAGGCGGAGATGAGTCAATGACTGCAGATATTCTCGGAGCCTCTGGTTTACTTCAACGAACTAACGTCGATTGGAATTACAGAACTACTCCTCAACGCAAGCCTCTCTCGTCCTAAAAGACCAAAGGTGAAGTAAAACTGTGAGTTCGATAATAACTCAATTTAATTTAATAGGTGTTTACGGGTGTTTATGGCCTAGAGGCAAAGATCTGGGTGGTTCGTCCGTCCTCAATTGCATGATCTAATACATAATAAGAGGCAACAGAAATAGATTATGACGAACGGAGTAAATTAAACCCTGGTTGGTCCTACAACGAAGTTCTGCCGTCTTTTATCAAGTCGGAAAGCAACCGGAATCCGTACATAGCGGCCAATACGCAAAACAAAATACCACGGCACGGACTGCTATTTGAAAATCCAAGAGCCATCGTTTAAGACTCCATTGGTAACCGCTTTCGTTGAAGGAGGGGTCAAGATGGGATTCAAACAAGTTGATCCTAAAGCACAACAACGAACAGGTCTGTTTGTAGTTTTTTGTTCTTTCAGCAAAACATAATTATAAGCGCCGAACAGTTGGATGTATTTTTTAAGTCATAAAACATAATGAAGCATGGTTGTTTAAATTAACTTAGCCTACTTTGCTCTTTGACGCGAACTGCCGGAAGGAAGTTCTCCCACCGTCCTTGGCATAGGCGGCTCGCCTTCTTTCTTTTGCAAGCTATCCGCAATAACAAGAAAAGCTCGAAGCCCAATATTCATCCGTTCTGGTGTGAGGCCTTAATTCCCTCACCATATCATCCATCTGGTGTTATCAATTTAAATGGCTTTGATCAAGATTCAACTCATGACCGCCGTTTTTTGGAGCACGGCGCTCTATCCAACTGAGCCATTAAACCATATAAACATAATTTAATATTAAGCAATATAAATAATTTGTAATAAATTAAAAATTGGCGTATAATTTTTAAAAAACTACTTGTGAAAATACTTTTGTAACAGATAAGACAATGGCGACGTAAAATATAAATGATTTTGATTTACCATAAGGAAAATCTTCTCGCCATAATACGGGAAAGTCAACGACGATGTTTTGCATCAAGCACTGAAAGACAAGAGTTGAAGTTATTCCTCGTCCATGTGCAGTGTGATTCGAGAGAGTAACCTCGAGAGTAACTATCTTCTTATTCACCTCGCGACATTCCATCAGGAATCAATCTTCACTTTCAGATGAATCTTTAAAATGTCTGGATTATTTGAAAAATCCTTCCTTTTTAAAAAGAAAACATAAGAGTAGAAACACTATTTATACAAATAAAACCATTTATTATAATCCTAGCTACAACACAATACAGAAAACGTTTTTTGTTAACCCAATAAGTTACTGTGTGGCATTACTAAGTGCCTATAGACCTTTTTAAGATTCCTTGGTATCCGCACTAGCCAAAAGTCGTGCGACTAGTCGACTAGTGCGCACTATGGCGGGGGATAGCCGAAACTTGCAGCAGACTTGGCTTGATTCTAGTAATCCTCCTTGTTGTTTACATGTCTTCTAATGCAGTTTGGCCCTAAAAACACTGAAAAAGTGTTAAAATGCATGCCAACACTTAAAAAAAAACTTCAGCAACACTTGGCATGCTTTTCAACACTTTTTCAGTGTTTTTAGGGCCAAACTGCATTAGAAGACATGTAAACAACAAGGAGGATTACTAGAATCAAGCCAAGTCTGCTGCAAGTTTCGGCTATCCCCCGCCATGGTGCGCACTAGTCGACTAGTCGCACGACTTTTGGCTAGTGCGGATACCAAGGAATCTTAAAAAGGTCTATAATAACTGAATACGAGAATTTTTTTGGTTTTTTCAAGGATCATGGGTAAGGTGAGACATTTGTGACTTTGCTGTTTTCATTATTTGAAAGGTGGAATAAGAGAATAACGACAGAATCTGTAGGTTATTTTCACTTAAGCTACTTAGCTTGCAGATGAGACCAAACCAGTGTTAATTGTGATAAACATTGTGGGAATACAAAATATTTGAAAATTATTTTTTAAACTGCATTTACCAGCTTTAAGAACATCTAGGATGCAATAGGTTGTATCAGCAGAACAAAAGGCCTAACCGATTAATGATAACTACATCAGCTACTGAGAAAATTAAACACTTAATGGTACAAAAAAGAGTTTTTTCTAATTTTTATAAAGCAACCAGCATGCAGAAGTGTTGGAGAATGCAGAAGTTTGTTTATGTTGCCTAGCTAGCAGACGCTTTCCGGCCTTCGTTAAATTTGACTGACAGGACATCTGGTGGTGGTAGACGAGTGGTAGAGAGTATTTTTGTGAACGAAATTCAAAAATGGCCAAGAAAATTAATCGTATCATCGTATCACATTATAATATTAAAGAAGTCAAATTTACTACATATATAGCTTTTTGAATTGTCATAATATTGGAATATAAACATGCGACCATAGTGGTAGCCAGTTAATTGTACTATGCATAAAGGCAAGGCAGCCCATTATTTTTAACAAAATAAACAATATTCATTATAAATGTTTTTATTTATTTACTGTTCGATATGTTGCAGACTGCCCGTCTCAATACCCCTTGTTATGTCCCTCTCCTCACCCCATCTGTGTATCGATATGTGTGTGCCCTGATGGCCTGTGTAGTTGTAGTTGCCGCGTGAGGGCGTGACGGTAGTAAGTTGGCCAGCGAACGAACAGGTGTCAAGTCAGTCAGTTGGCAGTTGTCCCTTGTCACCTCGTCTCTCTTGTCGTCACTAGACCTGTCTCCTGTCGGAGGCGTATGTATTTGTGTGTGTAACACACTGTAAGACTCTAATTTTCGTCTGAGTCGTCTAAGGAAGGGTTGCGGCGTTTGCCTTGCCTCTTCCGCGTAAGTGTTAATATATGTGTGTAGTTTCCTATCTGTTGTGTTTTCTTTTTATTGTTTGATTGCTGCCGTTAAGCCTGCTGACAGTACTGCTTGAAGCGTGGCGGTGGATAAACAAGATTTCAGTTGATTCGTTTTATACGCCGGCTGGGCGGCTGCGTCAAGCACCTCGTCGATGGTAGAGAGGGCTAAAAATATGTTCCACCTTTCCAACCAAACTGGGAATGAGGCTGTATTAACACCGATTCGTCGTTGCTGGTTGATGTGACTTGTTGAATGTGTATGCTTCTGACTGATTTCGCTGGGCCTTCACAGACCACTGCGAAGTGATTGTCTTTTCCGCAATTGTCGCACTCCTTTCCGTAAGCCGGACATTGTAATTTGCTGTGACGACGGGGGCCGCCGCAATACCGGTATGATGCTGTTGTTGATTTTTCGCTTGACTTCTGATCCTGGGCGAATCGCACTTTTTTGTCGACGTCCGTATTGTCTTTGTTGCATTTGTATGTTGAGCGGCGAATTGCATTAATAGCGTAGTCGGTTTGTTGAAGAGATGCGGCTTGAAGACGTGAAGTCTCTGCAGATCTAAGGATTGCAATCGCCTGATCTAGTGTGAGCCCGTCTCCCTTTTCCAGTAATTTAATGCGAACCGCATTGTCTTCTACTCCGGAGATGATTTGGCCGAGGATACGTGTCGGCTCGCAGTTACCGCAACAATCCTGGTTGAAGTCACACTTGCGGCTAAGGTCCCGCAGACTGCCTAGCCAATTGTCCGCCGATTGATTTGGGAGCTGGGAACATACGGCGAACTGATGGCGCCATACATGCCGATTTCTACCGGTGTTGCATCTGGTGTGAAGTAAATCGATTATGGCCACGTGATCCGCTAATTGTGCTGCCGTTAAGCCTGCTGACAGTACTGCTTGAAGCGTGGCGGTGGATAAACAAGATTTCAGTTGATTCGTTTTATACGCCGGCTGGGCGGCTGCGTCAAGCACCTCGTCGATGGAAGAGAGGGCTAAAAGTATGTTCCACCTTTCCAACCAAACTGGGAACGAAGTACAAGTGTTTGGCTGAATCCGCTCGCCATCCGAACACATTGTAAGAGTTTGAGTACTAGATTGCAACTTTTGATGTCCTAAAAGGCACTGATTGCAACAGATAGTTTTTATTCAATTATTGTTATGTTCAATATCCATATTTTCATTTTGCTCTTCGTTAACATGATTGTCTTGGAGATTTTGTTGTTGGTGGACAAGTTCATCTGCTTGAGGATTTTGTGGCAGCAGAGGTAGTTGTTGGGGTTGCCATAGAGGCGGTTGATTTGACATTCCAACCAAAATTGAGAGCGCTGGAACATTTTGCATGACGATTTCATCAACAATCTCCGGTAAGGGTTGATTTACATGAAGCTCAACAGTCCGCGGTTGCTCAGCATCCAACTCCCTCCTTTCCGCAGCTCGACGTTGGCTTCGTCTCTGTTGCTGACCTCGGCGCCTGCCGTGACGAGGTTGTAGTTGCTGCACGGGCCGCGAAGGAGGGAGTGGACTTCGAGTGGACCATTTGAAATCGGGACTCCTGGACCTGGTTGGGGTGGATTGGTGTTCTCTTGTTCTTGCATTACTGGGGAATTTCGGCCAAAATGGATGTTAAAATTCCATACATTTAAAATAAAAATTTTGAAAGTTAGCGAAGATTGAAAATTAGCGAAAATTTACCTACGAAAATTGAAAGCTGAATCCAGGGATGAGTAATTGGGTGATGTTTCAGTAGGCAGATTGAGGTATCTGTAATATATGAGAATAAACAAATAATAGTCAGTTACATAAAAAAATTAGTATTGAAAAAAGTGTAAAAAAAATTCACTTACGATCAGGTAGGAAAGGTGAATAAGAGAGACCGGGGCTATGTGGGACATGTATGGGCATGTAATGGGCAGAGCATGTATACGTATGAGCATGTACATGTATACATGTATGGGGCTATAATGGACAGAGCAATTAAAATATGTATAATTAATTATTTATATAAACCATTTTGCCCCTACCTCTATCCCATTTTACCCGATTTTTTTTCATATTTTACGTTTCTTCTCTTCCTTATTTTATTAAATAACTACCGAAAAAAGATGTACGACAGGGGATCAATCCTATACTTTTATTTTTTCTTAATTGATCTTTAATAAAAAATTTCAGCGAAAAATAAATGTGTCCCACATAGCCCCGGTCTCCCCTACAGGGAAAGAAGTTGACGAAGTGTTAGTGCTTTGACTCTGTTGCATAGTTCCTTAACAACTAAATTTTGGTATCGGGATTAGCTAATAAGTAAACTTTAAGGTGGAGGATTCTAAGATGTATAAAATTCCCGCGAATTCACAGTCAATCAATCTTGCCAGTTGCTAAATATGTTTTTTTTTTTCATTTCATTATTTTTCGTTGATTCATTCTGAATTCTGGGTTATTCCTCGTATTTGATTTCAAATCAATGATTTGTATATTTTTTTTTGTCTCATTCATTAAATTTTTTCTAATTTTTGAAAAGTTTACTTAGAAAATATTGGTGTTGTTTCGACCAATCATTCAGTAGGCACCCCTGCAGTAGGCTTTGATTGAATCCTGATTTGCTGACAGACATTGTAAACAACTGCAGTCGAGTTCGGTTCAAGCCTTGGTATAATCAGCCGTGTGCTTAAGCAGCTGCCAGTGCATTTTCCACCCGTCCCCATCTCCAATAGGATAGAACCACTAAACTTAAGCGCGCCACGCATATCTAATTCTGACAGTGTAACACCCCCGCACCTCACAAAGGAACAATGGCCGACCTCCGACCCCATACAAGAAGGAGAAAAAAGTTTGTTTTTCTCTCTCTCTTGTATATATAATTCCTTTTAGATTTGTAATTCGATTGCTGCACTACATTAAGTTTTGTGAAAAGGCGACCATCTACTGGATATGCACGAGATAGAGGCAGCCAGCCAGCAGCGAGACGCACTTTAGTTTCATTCTTTCATTAGTCACGACTCGTCTCAACTGCCTTTGCTGCCATGTTGTTGTGCTGCTACATGACAAAGTTGTCGTTTAAAAAGCTGTTACAACATTCCAGCTCCTTGGAAACTATTTATGTTATTCTATGCTTGAGAGTTGAATTTCAAAGGGGACAAAGGAGAAGTGATCCTTAAATATTTTAACATCACTTGATGCCCTTTTGATCATTTTTTAACTTCTCTTCTATTGGAAGAAAATGGTTGGTTGTGGATGCCCTATAGGCAACTTTTCTCTCCGCTGTGTGTGTGTGTATATCTAAGGCTCATGTTTTATGAAAAAGGATCTTTTGCCTGTCGGCGGCTCTGGCGCATTTTCACATGCCAGAAAATGACGACGATGGTGGGATAGACTTTGATAAAGAAAAAAATAATTGAAAGAAGAAGAAGAAGAAAAAAAAGGAGTTTTTAAGGAATTCTCATCATTTCGCTTGGGTGATGATTGCAACCGCGAAAAGCTCCTTGATTCGATTGTACATCATTGATTATATTCAAATGTAATGCGGTGCCGACGACGAGCTCTCACTCAATAATAGAGTTATGAAGGCGTTTTAAGTACACAGCGCGTTGACCTTAACTGAAAAAACAATAAAATCCCTTCTCAACTCTCTCTCTCTCTGTATGTTTATATAGGGTATTGCCAATTATCCGGAATTTTTGGAACATCAAGATCAAATGCAGGCAGAAATAGAACATCTGCGCGAAATCCAAAGTAAAGCTATGCCAACAACGGTTATGGCACAGCAACATCATTTAGTACCTCTGTCTGCATATACCACAGAAAATCTATTTCACTGCCACTACTGTCCCCAAGGTTTTCAGCCGGAAGCGGAGAGAAAGCGACACAATGAAAAGGAGTACGTGGATTACGAAAAAAATCAAATGGGGATGGCGACGGATGAAGAGGGTGGCGAATCGTCACCCTCAAAAACTAGGTTGCCACCACTAATCTGCACCATCATCATCTTCCTTCATGCCATTTCGTTGCATATATAAGTACATACCCATAATAAAAACAGAATCAGTGATTTCATATTGTTTTGAGTCAAAATACCTAGATTTAACATAATCAAACAAAAGTATTTGTATTAACATTTAGCCGTTATTGTATTTTCGCAGCCCCACCCAAAGGATTTTCGTTTGACTTGTCACTTATACATCGTTAATTATCCACAACATCTTTAATTTAAATTTTAAATGGATTCCACGGAAATGTGGAACTGGTTAAGGTTAGTTAGAACATAGAAAAATGCATTAAAACTAAACTAAATTAAATTTCCTTTGTAAGGTGTGACTTGTTTAACAATCCCTACATATGGATCTGCACCTTTTGTTGAGCTAGCGGTACCGGTAATTAATCTAAATTTTTTATTTATTGAATGAATACTAATAAATTATTAATGTCAGGGCATCCCCTGACAGAAATGTTTTTGTCCAATTCTGATGAGAGTGAAGAAGATTTGCAAGAAGTTCTAAATGAAGTTGAAGTAGAGGAAAAAGTTGAAGTGAAGTTCGGGGTAAAATAACTCTTGAAATATATTTGGCTTGTTGGTTTTGTTGGTTAAAAAAATATAGTTTGGACTCTCTAAAGCTAGTTTTGGACAAATATCATTGTGCTTGTTCCTTGAAAGCCCGTGGTAAAACCACAAAGTTGAAGAAACAAACATATTTGCAAAAACATTTGCGAGTTCATGATCTTCAGGGTGAATTAACTCCTGAAATCTATTTTGCTTGTTGGTTTTCTTGGTCTAAAAATTATAATTTGAACTCTCTAAAGCTTGTTTAAGAGGAATATCATTGTGCTTGTATCTTGAAAGCCCGTGGTAAAGCCAAAGTTGACGAAACAAATGTATTTACAAAAACATTTACGAGTTCATGAACTTCAGGAATGATTTTTTAATACTTTGCAATTGATATAATGGACATTTATGGTTTTTAAGATATGTAAAAGGACCCCAAAAAACCTATTTTACAAAAAAAAATTGATTATATCATAGCCATTGCATTGATACGGGGTGCAACATGCCTAAAATATAAAACAATGGCATTATTAAAATTACTGGTTCTAGGGCATGCTAGAAGGCCCAAGTAAACCACCATAACAAAAAAATCGGATTATACCGCAGCCATTGGACAAATACGGGGTATAATACATGCTTAAAATCTAAATTTTCTTTCTGAGGTAGCCTTTTGAACCCCATTAATCAATTTTTAATTTTATATGTACTTTGTACAATTTAAGAGTAACCAATGCTTCAGAATACAGTGTACAGCTAAAAAATTAGCCATACAATGCATTTGGAAATTTCTGTAATCCTACACACATGTTAAATTTTAAACTTAAAGCAAGAAAGTTGAAGAAAAAAACTTATCCTTGAGGGTTATACTTTTAAGTATACCGAAGGCAATAATGTTTCTGATCGTGTCCCACGTATCGATTTAGATATCGATATCTATTGGAGAGTTGGGCTCCAAAAAGCTTATTGTCCGTTTCGTTTAAACCTATCTTCTTTTTTCCTAGTTGACCGATTTACTTCAAATTTGGCCAAGTTGCTTAAATTGTTTTCTTACCCAACCCCGGAAAGTTTTTTTTTGAGATTTTTTAAACTTTTTTAAATGGTATTTTTACGCAAATTTTCCTTGACTTAGGGCACCTGCAGTAGGTTCGAACGAAAACGTCGTCTGCAACCTAATTGCTTTACGGTTTACGCTTTTCAAATGTTTCAAAATTCATATGTAATTTGATTTTTGAAGTTTCTCTTGCTGATAGGAGTGATAGCTAGGTCATTACTAAAAAACAGCTATTTTTTTAAATATATTATTATAACATTCATATTCTAATTTATTGTTGTTCGAAAATCAACAACTATTAGCTAGTTCAATTTTCTCTTAATTCATAAAAAAATCAGTGCGACGTGGGGTGGTGGGCGTATGCCCACCGCCCCAAAGTCGCACAACATATTTCATTTTCAAAAAATTCTTTAGCCTGAACCCGAAGGCGTATACCCAAGGACCTTGTTTGCAAAAATATTTGATGATCTTCGGGGTGAAGTAACTCTTGAAATATATTTTGCTTGTTGGTTTTGATGGTCAAAAAAATATAGTTTGAACTCTCTAAAGCTAGTTTAAGAGGAATATCATTTTGCTTTTCTTGAAAGCCCGTGGTAAAGCCACAAAGTTGAAGAAAAAAATATTTTTACAAAAACATTTACGAGTTCATGATCTTCAGGGTGAATTAACTCCTGAAATCTATTTTGCTTGTTGGTTTTCTTGGTCTAAAAATTATAATTTAGACTCTCTAAAGCTAGTTTAAGAGAAATATCATTGTGCTTGTACCTTGAAAGCCCGTGGTAAAGCCAGAAAATGACGAAACAAATATATTTACAAAAACATTTACGAGTTCATGAACTTCAGGAATGATTTTTCATACTTTGCAATTGATATAATGGACATTTATGGTTCTTAAGATATGTAAAAGGACCCCAAAAAACCTATTTTACAAAAAAATTTGATTATATCATAGTCATTGCATTGATACGGTGTTAACATGCCTAAAATATAAATTTCTGTCTGAGGTTTGTTTTGGAATGATTTTTTAATACTTTGCAATTGATATAATGGACATTTATGGTCCTAAAGATATGTAATAGGACCCTAAAAAACCTATTTTACAAAAAAATTTGATTATATCATAGCCATTGCATTGATACGGGATGCGACATGCCTAAAATATAAAACAATGGTATAATTAAAAATACTGGTCCTGGGGCATGCTAGAAGGCCCAAGTAAACCACCATGACAAAAAAATCGGATTATACCGCAGCCATTGGACAAAAACGGGGTATAATACATGCTTAAAATCTAAATTTTCTTTCTGATGTATCCTTTGGAACCCCATATTGATCAATTTTTGATTTTACATATACTTTGTACAAGGGCGTGCGGTAAAAAGAGAAAACTGGCTAAAAAATCCAAAATTTAGTTGAGAAGTGTCATTTCATTTATTTGCAAATACACAACAAGAAAAACAGACTAGAACTTCTCGAAATCAAAATTCCTCGAAATGGCAATCAATTTCAGGTTTGATTGCTGTGTAGGCTCTTTGTAAAGTGCACAAATCTGCCATCAAAACTATTTCACCATTTTTTCCTTTAGCCAACTTATATTTAATGGAATCAGGGTCCCTCGCAATAAACGCTGCTGTCGAAAATTGTTGCTAAACACTGGCATGTTGAACTTTGAAAACTCGTAGTGTAAGGCATAAGCTGTCCTCGCACTAGGGTTTTCATTAATCGTTCCATTGTCAAACAGTTTGACGAGTTCTTTCTGTGCCACACAGGGGGGTTTGTGCGTCCACTTTTCGTCGTTTTGTAATGGCAAGTTTTTTTTTCATCACTAAGCGTAATTTTAACTATTGAGCAATAACGATTGAGACTAGAAGAGAAAAAAACGTGCAGGTTTTTTCGTCTGTTCGTGAAACTTTCTGAGGGTTGCGCGATTTGATAAAATTGAAAATTATTTAACTATTTCAATTAGTGTAGATAACTCATTTTATTCAAATAATATTTTGCCTTTTCCAGTTTTTTCGTTAAAATAGTGGAATATATGAATAAAATTTTAAAAAGTAGATTATTACCAAATGCGCGGAACATTAAAAATGCGCGGAACATTACAAAAAGTTTTAAATGTGAAAAAATTTTTTTTTTTGGAAACTTAAACTCGCCGCATCTCCTTAAATACATTAAATGCGAAACTTTTCTTTTGAGAGGTTGGACTACTCATCAATAAAAAGTGTAACAACCCAAAAAAAGGGGAACCGACTTCAAGTAATTATTTTCACTTGTAAATAGAGTATTAAGTACAAATTTCAAATAATTGATTTCATTGGTAATTTTTTTCCATAGTATTTATTTTTACAAGTAATTATTTTCACAAGTAATTATGTATATCATGTATATGCCTTTTTTATAATTTTGGGAACAAGTAAAACAAATAATAAGTATTCAGCATCAGTCGTCCTGGTATTTATTTTTACAAGTAATTATTTTCACAAGTAATTAATTCTTAAGTACTTATTTTTCCAAGTATATGTGGCAATAAGCATTTACCTATGTAATTCTTTTCTTAAGTAATTCGTTTCTTAAGTAATTCTTTTCTTAAGTAATCTTTTAATTAAGTAATTATTTTTTGAAGTACTCTTTTAAAAAGCAAAAGGCCGGCAAGATCCAGCGTCCGTGTCGTGTCCGGCGAAGGATTGGCTCGAATTTTTCGTAATTTTTTATTCTTCTATTTATTTATTGTCCGCTCAATTTGGTTGGAGAAAACCGGGTTACGTGTTGTCTCCTTATTCCCGATTGAGCGGATGTGATGATTTATTTGTCTTGTTATTGAAAAGTACCTTTCTGGCGACAGCCTATTGGCCCCCTAACACGATTTATCGAGTCAAAGTGTTTATTCTTCCGGAAACAGGCGGAATGATCGTCAGGACACTAGTCACCAAAGACAGCACTGGCCAGCACATCGGTTACTTCTGTCGTTGTCCATCTGTCTTGGTAATGGTACATGCGGGTGCCGGGACTGCCGGCCGAGACTGAGAATAAATATTTCAGATGCTGCTGCTGGGAACATAAATGTATTATTCGCAGCTCTACATCGTGTGCTGTGTACAAATTTAACATAGAGAGCTCAGTGAAAATCACTCAACATGGAAAGCGGGAGAGATATACAGTTTTCATCCTGCGGGATTTCTGTAGATCATGTGTTCATCTGGCGTGTATATCAACGTCATCCGAAATTTTTTTTTCCCACTCTCTCTCACAGCACAAAAGAATAGTATACCTGTGCGTATAGGTACATATTTAAAGACGATAGGTCTATATCATTATTAAAAATTGAATATTTGGAATCGGTTTTTAAAGGGCACACAGCATCTAGTTCAACAAAATCAACAAGAATATATAAATAGATAAACGATTCCAGTTGGCTGGGATCAAAAGAGTGATGGTTTCCAGGTGTGATGATTTTCTTTTTCATTCAAATATTTTCTTTTTCTTTTAGCTCAAGACATTTCCGTTCAAGTATTCCCTTGGGGTGAGTGTGCGGGAGTGCTGCGGGACATTTTGACGACAGCAGAATAATATAGAACCTTTTCTTCGCCTTCGTTATTTCTCCAATCCAATCAGGCGGATTGCACACACTGCAATAACACGGGGCTCAGCACACGAGCACTTAGATCTCTGCTGCTTTTAAAAACAAAAATTCTTGTGCGGTCGCATCGTTTATCTAAGAGATAGGAGTCTCTCAGTATCTTTATTTAAATAAAGAAGAAGCAGAGCTTAATAAACTGATGAAGATGGATGTGCATAGCCTTAAAGTGTCATTCTACTCGACCAGGCAGAGTTCGGAAATTTCGATTCACTCACAATATGTGATGTGTGTATAAATCTAATTTTTTTTAGTTTCCCTGTGATATTTATAGAAAAATGAAAGAGATGAGACAAACTCCTTGTATATTAACGACTTTTGTCTGGTCTCTCAACAGAAAAACGAGTATTTCTTTGTATATTTTTCGATATTTTTATAAAAATAGACGACATCGTCACCCATATTTCTTACATTTGGGTAGAAAAGATCAAAGAAAAAAAAAGAAACTGTGACGATATAGTAATCAGTATAATATTACAAACACCTCATCCTGCAGTGCGTATATATATAGCGGATCTGTTATAATGATGGAGACGGACGCGGATATAATTGCTATAGCGTGACGATGTGTATTGGAAGAAAACTCTTCGTATAGTATAGCAGTTCGATGTGTCAGCAGACGAGAAAACTCTACGGGACATGCGTCGAATGTGCTGCTGCTGTGTAGACGAAGAAAGAATCGTTCGGATCCAGAACTTTTGCTGTGGAAGAGCTCAGTCGAAGTGCTGCTGGTGGAACGGCCAAGTGTGTCGAGGGCCGGATGGTGTTTCGTGATTTTTCATTTCAAAATCATAGTATCTTATATAGTTATATTCCCTTCAATTTGTTTTTCAAGTCTTTCTCTCATTCATTGATCATTCGTTTTTATACTTTTTCGGGCTGCTGCTGGTTGAGAAATGAAGTGCGGTTAGATAAGAGTGCTGCTAATTCTCCCATTTTTAAAACAAAGAAATACTACCTGGTTTTAATCAATTAGCCTAAATATATATAGTAATAATTATGGGGATAAAAAACACTTGGTCCTTGTTGTTGATTGTGACGGGATCTGTTGTCATGATTCTCCAATGGATCCAATGTTGTTCCTGCTAGCAGTTGGCATCAGACTATCGACTAGGAGGAGGCCAACGACCGACGGATAACATCACTGTCCTCGTTTCATCCTCCGACAACCGGAAAGACGACGACGTTTCCATCATTCAAGGTCCGTTTGTTCATTATCAACAAGAATCAGCACGAGCCGCTCATCAATGGAATGAAAATCGAGCCCTGCAGATGTTGCAAGAAGAAGAAGAAGAAAGAAGAGTCAGACGAGATGATTACAAAGAACGTCCAACAGTCGACAAGGACAACAGTCGTCTCCTTGTCCAGACTCTAAACGGTTTAGTTCGAGGAACAACTAAAAGCGCATTAGGAGAAACTGTTGACGTCTTCCTAGGAGTAAGGAATATAAAATTCTTTCTCTTATAGTAAAATATTTTCATTTCCTTTTGCTGCTTATTGGTGTACGTACGTATAGATCCCATTCGCCAAGCCACCTATAGGTAACCTGCGATTCAAGAAGCCTGTCCCTATTGATCCATGGCAGGGAGTCTACGACGCCCAACATTTACCCAATTCTTGCCAACAGGAGCGCTACGATGTCTTTCCTGGTTTCCGCGGAGAAGAAATGTGAAATCCAAACACGCTCATCTCAGAGGACTGTCTCTATCTCAATTTGTGGGTGCCAACTAAACTCCGTCGAACAAACAACAACAACAATAACAGTAACGGTACAGTTCTCATTTGGATCTACGGCGGTGGATACATGAGCGGCACGTCCACACCCGAAGTCTATGGCGCATTGATCCTGGCAGCTACCAACGATATCATCGTCGTTTCATTTAATTATCGTGTCGGAGCGTTCGGTTTCCTTTACCTGAACGACGAAGACGCACCGGGAAACATGGGACTCTACGATCAAGCTTTAGCTATTAAATGGATCAAGGATAATATTCGATCCTTTGGTGGTGATCCTAATTCGTTGACGCTATTCGGTGAGTCAGCGGAAGCCGGTTCGGTGAGCGTACATCTTTTGTCGCCCATTAGCGGCCATTTGGCACGACGGGCTATTATGCAAAGCGGTTCTGTCAACGCACCGTGGGGTTACATGACGGCTGAAACGTCTCAAAAAATTGCCATGGCTCTGGTCAACGATGTTGGATGTAATTCGTCGATGGTCGGCATCGATACGCCGTCCGTCATGGAATGTATGCGAGCCGTCGAGGATCCCTGACATCATCATCATCCCGTCGTCCATTTTTCACAGCACAGAGGATCGGTGTATAAAAGACACACACCTGTGTCAAAATAAACACATTCGAAAAGAAAATGAAGATGAAAATGATCTTTAAATTGATCAAACTTTTATATGGCATTAGCTGCCGCCGCATTCATTGTATATTAGAACAATTGATTATGTCAATATAAATAAGCTACCCGCTAACGTTTTCATATGCGCACAATATGCTGTTGACTTAAATGCCTTTGATTAAGTATTTGCAAAACTATAAACAAGTTTGTTTTACTCAGGTTATGTTGCTCAAAATATAAATCACTTTTATCACATAGACTTTGATCAAATAAAGCTAAACAGAGATTCTTTTACGGCTCTAATATTCCATCGAATACAACAAAATATAATAAAAGGGGATGACTCTTCATTTGCTGTTGTGGCAGAGGTGTGTGGGGTTCCCTTTGGGCCGGCAGCATCTGCAATCGGATATGGCACGGCCGTAGGAGGGTTCATTAATAGCAGCCGTTCAT
This sequence comes from Daphnia galeata, assembly GCA_030770115.1. Classification (NCBI taxonomy): domain Eukaryota; kingdom Metazoa; phylum Arthropoda; class Branchiopoda; order Diplostraca; family Daphniidae; genus Daphnia; species Daphnia galeata. Next base: position 3,100,972 of record CM061120.1, on the reverse strand, counting down.
CTAACGTTACCTTATACAGTTTTCATCTATATTATATTTTGCTTTTATTTGGCTGCTGTTGTTGTTGTTGTTGTTGTGTTTTCGGACGACGTCGTCGAACGTCTTATAATATGCGCAGCGCTTCGTTCCTCTCCTACATTGAAAAGAAAATCAGCTTTGCGTGGATGATGCTATACATTAGATATTTAATCTTGTACACATTATATTTTTTAAAAAGACAAAAAATAAAGAATTCTTTAGGAGGGAGCCGCACAATTAGAATTCTTCCGACAAGACCTGCGAGGTCATAATGAGGAGTATAAAGATGGAGTAGGTGGGAGGGAAAAGAGTGTGATATAATTTGTCCATCCTGCTGCTGGTATATATATGGTCGATTACTCTCGATTCTATTCTTCTCTCTATATACTGCGACGCGTTATAAAGTTTCCGTGTTGTGCTATGGACAACTTCGTCACATTTCCCATTTTATTTTATTATTTTTTTTTTCAAATGTCAACTCGGTCAACGACGCTATTATTACGCCCGAGTTTTTTTCCTTTTTACATTATTACATGAAATATATAAGTTGTGACAATATTATGCATGCGTGACTGGTCCCCGTTTGTATGTTTAACGAATCAAAAAAAAAGTATCGATCATTTTCTTATTAAAAAGAAAAAAAAAATATTTGAGTTTTATTATTAAAAACAGTTTTGTTAATGATTTCGTATATTTGTCTTCGATTCGACGAGCGGACGACGTCGAGCCTCCTCGTTTTCTAATGGGATTGGATTTAACGCGTGTGAAAATTCACGGAATAATCATATGAATTAGGCGATGTTATATAACAACAATAGAACACCCAGCATCTGCAGCATCACCTGTTGACCTGTTCAAATATTTTTTATTCGCTCGTTAATATGTGTCCGCAGTCTATATAGAAAAGCTGCAATAACATCACAATATGAAACTAGAAACGCCAACGTAATACCACCACCACTTTCTCTGATTAAAAATTATTTTTTTTTTAAAAAAGATGAAGCCATTTATTGATGATGTATTACATCGCTTTATATTCGAGTCCTGATGTCCAGAGCCCTTCAATGCAGATGCTCCTATCCATATATTTATATTACTCGCAGCCGTAAAGTATTGTTATTAGCAGAAAGGTGTGCCGCGTAGATCGACGTCATTTTGAATGATTGATTTAACGAGCAGAAGGTGGTGCATTAGTCCCTCCAGGCTATTAGCCTTAGCAATCGATGTCAATGGGTTCACTATATATGAAGGCCTGTATAAATGCAATGGGTCTAATGTGAAGGCCGATATATAAGACCTTCTGCTGGCTTCCACCAGGAGCGCAGCGGACTGTACGAAAAAATGGCTGCAAGCCAGGGAGGGAAACCAGAAAAATTATCCTTTCACTAAATCAGTCATATCTCAACCAATAAAATCCGGAAAGGAAATTCCTTTTGGATTTCGGTGGTTGAGAACGCAATAAACCTTTTTAAAAAATTAGTTTTATCCCTAGCTCCCCCGCTTTTCCGAAAATGGATGTCAAAGCTCCCCCAATTTCTGCCAAATTCCAAAAAACCCAAACTTTAGAGCTAAATAACTCCTAAACGGGTGGGAATTTCGTCATTCTGCAAACGCAGGTAAATCCGGCGTGCGAAGACGAACATGCCTATATATTTTTTATATTTTTAAGGCCTTTTCCGGATTTAGATCTGGAGAGCCGCTCCGGGATTTCGGTCTACTTGAGTCATGGATTGCTTGTTAAACCCTGTAATTAACTACAATTTTTTAAATGACTAGACCTCTTTTTGTCGAACGGGAAAAAAGGCCGGGGTTACCAGGGACACTTCAATTTTTTTATTTTTTAGCTATAATGAAGTAATCTATTTTAAAAACTAAGATAGCCATTGTATAGAAAATTTAATTTCCTATTCATTGGTTATAAAAAAGTTTTAAAAAAATACAATTACAGTGTAGATATTTGTGTAAAACAAAAAAAGTCTTCGAAAAGGCCATTTTTTGTCGGACTCCACCCTTTTGGGCAGGACTAAACATGTCCCAAATAGCCCCCAGTGGAAATGTCCCGTTTATCCCCGCATGACTTTCCGCATATTTTTAATTATAACAACTTAGCTATAACACCTACACAAATTTACTGTACACAAAAAAAAAGTAGAATGAATTTCCTATCGATTGTCCTATCTCGTTTTTTATTTACTTATCTGCAAAATGCACTTATTTTAGCTTAAACATTTTACGAGTTTTCTCCGCCCCCCAAAAAAAATTTATTTTCACTCATAACTAACAAACTACTTGTACAATTTTGATGAAAATTTTTCTCGGTGTCCGTTATGTTAATCTCCATGTATGGTATAAAAATTATAAAAAATATGTTAGGGAACATGCTGAAAACTGCGATGTCCCATCCAGCCCCTGTCCCATATAGCCCCGGTCTCCCCTACACTAATTGAAATAGTTAAATAATTTTCAATTTTATCAAATCGCGCAAGAGCAGACGCCAATTTTTGGCTTAGTTTTCGTGTTTTGTTTATTTTTAGTTGCTTCTTGTTAAAACGATGGCCTTAGCAAATACTTTTTGGCTTCTTGGTCATAATATTACGCAGCATGACTTAAACGGGAGCTTAACAGTTAGTTACCGTAAATTTCGGTCTTTCTTTGGAACTCCCCCCCATGTGTGTGCAATTGCATGGAACAATTTAAGCGATGTCAGACCAGGAAATTCTCGCCCAGAGCATCTGCTATGGGCCTTGTTGCATTTGAAGCAATATTGTACTGAGCATGTAAATGCGACTCTAGTTGGTGTGTCTGAAAAGACGTATCGCAAATGGTGTCATGTCTTCATTGAGCTTCTCGCTAAAATGCCCGTGGTAAGAGATTGAAAAAAATTCCTTGCGTTGCTTTATTTTGGACGGTTCTATGCATTTCGATCATGTTAAAATGTTTAGGTAGAATGGGAAAACCGGTTCCAGAGAGCGGCAAGAGGCACCAACACCTTCGTCTCTATTGATGGAACGGATTTCCGTATAAATGAGCCTTCTCCATTCAGTCCGAAATGGTATTCCCACAAATTCCACGGCCCAGGCCTAAGGTATGAAGTAGGCATTTGTATAAGAACCGGCGAAATCGTCTGGGCATACGGCGGTGTTCCATGCGGTGAATGGCCAGACCTGAAGCTGGCGCGTAGCGCCTTTGCTCTAGGGCTTCAAGAAGGAGAGAAAGCGATAGCCGATCGAGGCTATAACGACGCCAACTACTTTGACTACCCGAATGGGGAAAATGACCAGAAAAAGAAAGAGATAATGGCAAGGCATGAAACGTTAAATCGTCGTTTGAAACAGTTTAATTGTTTACAATATAAATTTCGTCATGAGTTATACTTGCATCCCCTTTATTTTAATGCTGTGGTCAACTTAACAGAGATAATGCTTGAACATGGAGAACCTTTGTATCCCATTCATATTTGAGATTTGAAATAAATGTAAATTTCATTTCCTTAAAATCATGCGGTAAGGTGTACTTTTAAAAAGACAAAATAATTTTAAGTTTCTTAGAACTGTAAGTACATTTTCTTGAATTTTGCATTTTACCGCACGCCCCAATTCAGGAGTAACCATTCCTTCAGAATGCAGTGTACAGCTAAAAACTTAGCCATACAACTCATTTGGAAACTTCTGGAATCCTACATACATGTTACATTTTAAACTTAGAGCCACAAAGTTGAAGAAAAAAAAATATTTGCAAAAACATTTGATGATATTCGGGGTAAAGTAACTCTTGAAATATATTTTGCTTGTTGGTTTTGTTGGTTAAAAAAATATATTTTGGACTCTCTAAAGCTAGTTTTGGAGGAATATCATTGCGCTTGTTCCTGGAAAGCCCGTGGTAAAGCCACAAAGTTGAAGAAACAAATAAATTTGCAAAACCATTTGCGAGTTCATGATCTTCAGGATGAATTAACCCCTGTAATCTATTTTGCTTGTTGGTTTTCTTGGTCTAAAAATTATAATTTGAACTCTCTAAAGCTAGTTTATGAGGAATATCATTATGCTTGTTCCTTGAAAGCCCGTGGTAAAGCCAAAAAATTGAAGAAAAAAACATATTTGCAAAAACATTTACGAGTTCATGATCTTCAGGGTGAATAACTCCTGAAATCTATTTTGCTTGTTGGTTTTCTTGGCGTAAAAATTATAATTTGGACTCTCTAAAGCTAGTTTAAGAGGAATATCATTGTGCTTGTTCCTTGAAAGCCCGTGGTAAAGCCACAAAGTTGAAGAAACAAATATATTTACACAAATATTTACGAGTTCATGATCTTCAGGAATGATTTTTTAATACTTTGAAATTCATATAATGGACATTTATGGTACTTAAGATATGTAATAGGACCCAAAATAACCTATTTTACAAAAAAATTTGATTATATCATAGCCATTGCATTGATACGGGGTGCAACATGCCTACAATATAAAACAATGGTATAATTAAAATTACTGGTCCTAGGGCATTCTAGAAGTCCCAAGTAAACCACCATAACAAAAAAATTGGATTACACCGCAGCCATTGGACAAATACGGGGTATAATACATGCTTGAAATCTAAATTTTCTTTCTAAGGTAGCCTTTTGAACCCCATTTTTTTAATTTTATATGTACTTTGTACAATTCAGGAGTAACCACCCTACTAGCACACTTACGTATATAGGACGTTTAAATTGGGTCCGTTTTTCTGGACGTGGACATCCTAGGTGGACGTTATTTTAACCATCATAGAACGTCCAAATGTCCTCTCCGTAGGACGTCCGGAAACGAACATGGGGAAAATATTGGGGAAAATAATCCCCTGCACCGAGATTTGAACTCAAGCTCACTCGTATCGCAGCCGAATGTTCTATCCAATACACCAATGCTTAGTTATAAAAGTAGGATTATTTTATGAACTGATAGAGGTAAATTACAATATCATACCTAGCTAATAAAAGTCCGAAAATGCATACAGATTCTAATTCAAACAATTTAAACAAATAATTTAGCAAAAAAAAACTTTTTTCGCAATTTATAAATTTTATTGTTATGTATTTTTTAAACATCAAATCGTTAAATGTGACAATTTTTACATTTAAACAGGTAAATGTTCATTGTTTTTCTTTCAACTGATAGAAAATTTTTCATCTTTTTCACCGCACATAATCCACAGAACGTCCATAGAACGTCCAAGTTTGTAATTATAAAAACTCAACTCACGGACATCCTATGGACGTTCTTTTTTGGTCCAAATTATTGGTTGTCTAAGTGAGTATATCCGTAGAATGTCCAGCTTCTACCAAAAAAAGGACGTCCAAGTGAAAACGTCCATTGGATATACTCGCTTCGACTTAAAAAAAAGGATCCCTATTGACCGTCTATAGGATGTCCGCAGCTGACTGAAAACGGACGAACCTATTTTGGATGGCCGGACGTTCTATGGACTTTCTAAGGATACGGTGTGCTAGTAGGGCAATGCTTCAGAATACAGTGTACAGCTAAAAAATTAGCCATACAATGCATTTGGAAACTTCTGGAATCCTACATACATGTTAAATTTTAAACTTAAAGCAACAAAGTTGAAGAAAAAAACATATTTGCAAAAACATTTACGAGTTCATGATCTTCAGGAATGATTTTTTAATACTTTGCAATTGATATAATGGACATTTATGGCCCTAAAGGTATGTAATAGGACCCCAAAAAACCTATTTTATAAAAAAATTTGATTATATTATAGCCATTGCATTGCTACGGGTGCAACATGCCTAAAATATAAATTTCTGTCTGAGGTTTGTCTTGGAACACTGAGGTTTGTGTCAAACACTACGACGTGACATTATAATCAACACCCGGTGTTTGATTCGTTCTCTTGATCTTGGCGTTCCACTTGCTCTCACGCAAAGTAACACACAGTTTACGACACAACATGAAAATTGCCAGCAAAAATAATTCCTTGAAACCGGTGTATAAACAAAAAAATGGTAAAACCTCTTTTTTTTTCCTTTTTTTCATTATATTTTCAAAAAATTTGCTCAGTTCACCCTGACGATTGGCGTGCAATAGTCTTTTAATGCGACGACATTTTTTCTTGTCTTTCAACATGGCCGCCGTACAATAGGTGTCTGCCTGGGTTATTTTTTTTCTACCTCCTTTTTATGCCCCAAAAAATAGTTGGTTTTATTTTGATTTTTAATTTATTTTCTTTCCTTTAGGAGTCATTGCCAAAAAAATAGATTGGCGACAAATGCGCATCATGCCCACAGTCATTTTTGAGCGTAATACGATGAGAGGCACTCGTCCCAGAATTGAGATAATGGTGTAAGTAACATTTTTATCATTACCCATTTGTTATTGTTGTTGATGTCGATGTCGAGTTGATATGGGGTTTGTTTTCGCGGTGCTGGTGGATTGACACGATGCAAAGGTTTCTTTTTTTTGTCAAGATTTTCCAATTAAGATTTTCTATGAGAATTGGGCTGCTCAATTGCGTTTGTCTTTGGAGCGTTCTATCATGCTAAAAGACAATACGTGAGAGCACACGTGAGAGAAGGTAACACGTGAGAGACTCTCCTGTCGCTATTTTTATAACAACTGCAAAAAGATTCTCTTTATTCGCAATTAGGACATTATGCATTAAATCTGCATCACGGTAGCCACAAAAAAACTCAATTTATTCATATGCAGTTCTACTTCGGCCGCGACTCCCGATTACAACGAGAGCTGTCAATAAAAAACAAACAAAGAAGAAGTGAGTTAATATTCTGTCAGCAGAGAGCAAAAAACGTTTTTGCTATCGGGGGTACCAAATTTGATTTTTGATTTATATTTTGAGGGGGAAGCCACAAAGTTTGTTCACGTTACTGACCCTTAACAAGTATGCGCGGGGGAAGGGAAGTCATTTAAAAACAGTAGACTTTCACGTTTGTCTCCCCTTTTCCCCATTTATGATTTGATGAATGTGTTTTATATTGCGAGTTTGATTCTCCTTTTTGTTGTTCCTTTTAAAATTCATCGAGACGACTCACTTCTTTCTTTCCTTCTTTCTTGGTGTTATCCGTCGTGTATCGTTCACGACCGGAGTACAATCGAGTACCCCTGTTAGCTCATGGAAATTCCTCACGTCGGCGTCGTCGCCCCTTCAAAATAAAAGAGCCAGCGCTTCTTTCGTTGAAAGAAATGATATTCAGCCAAGAGTATTAAGCAAAGAGATCATTTGTTTGCTGAAAGTATCCTTTCTCGTTCAAAGTCTAAAAAAAACATCTCTTTGGTATTTCTGCCTCACTTTGATTGAAGTGTGACAACGGGAATGTCTATTTTAAAAATCTAAATATCTGTACTATGATGATAAGTCTAATGAATATGTTGTTTATAATTGGTTCGTAATTCTCAGTTTTTTATACATATTTGTTTTTCAGACGAAAGATATGTAAGTTCACTGGGGACATTATTGAAAAAAGATTGACCAGTAATCAAGATGTCGTTGATTATTTGGCGAAATCAAATTCAAGGTCAACATTCCAGACAAATTTAAATTTGTTGACCAAAATAGATTTGATATTGATACTCGTCTGTTGGCGGAAAACCATCAAAATTCTACAGTACCAACCACCGAGTTGGGCCCCTCTGTCAACACTCACGAAGAAAACTTTCCACACACCTCTAACATTCAACGGAAGAAAAGACGCCAGGCAAGGACATTGGTCAACGAACGTGCTTCTGTTTTAACGGTTTCCATTATTTGCTTCCACAGCTTCAAATTCTTCTTTGACGTCTTCATCATCTTCTTCATACTCCTTCACTTGAATTTCATCAAAAATGTTTTCTGTTTCTTCGTTTTCGTCATTTTTGAACAGAATACCAGAAAGAGGGTTTCTTGTTTTTTAAATTTATATTTATTTTACTGTTTTGTGAAAGTTAGAAATTATTAGAAATTACTCTGTGAAAAACAGATAATGCAAATCCGTATAAATGGGTCATTGAATAAATCGCATCTATAAATGAAAGAAATTAAGTTAGAAATTGATATAAATATAAGAAAACAAAAATAGCTTACTTTTCGCAATGCCAGAACTCGGATTCGTCCATTTTCACCGAAAGATGTTGCAGATAATTACAGATAGTTAAGAGATCAACAAAAGCGTTCTAGGAAAAAATTTGTAAATAGGCGGAAGTGCTATGCCACTTGCGGTTATTAAATTATAGAATTACGTGCCCTAGGCCCCTACCTAATTCTCAGTATTCTGAAAGATCTAGTAATGAGCTGGCAACAATTTCATGTGTTTAATGAAATTTATAAAAACTTGTTTATTTTTAGTACAAAGAATTTTGGATTTTTTTTGGAGCAAATGAAGCTGTAATTATTCTGCCCATCAAATTTACTGCTGATTTAGTTGCAACCCATGATGTTTCCTACTCCAGAAGCAGGAATTCAACAGTATGTTGGATAAATTAGTTTTGATTTGTTTAATTGCTGTGTTAATATACTTGTGTTGATTGTGTTAAATCTAGGTATTTTGACTTATCACAATCAAAACCTCCGATTGTTTTGATTATGGCTATGTTGTACTGTATGCAACGGAAATGGGCTTGTTCCTTGAAAGCCCGTGGTAAAGCCACAAAGTTGAAGAAACAAATATTTTTACAAAAACATTTACGAGTTTATGATCTTCAGGGTGAATTAACTCCTGAAATCTATTTTGCTTGTTGGTGTTGAGAAATTACGACTCTGTTTTGGTACAAATTCAATGTATTGAATTACCAAATACAGTTACAGAATACGTTGTGAAAAGGTAGCATTTTTAGAGAGCGAGGGAGAATGCGACCGTCTAGGGCTGAGGGTAAAACCGCAAGAAGCAAGGTCGCGGAAAAGAAAAGGCTAGGTCGAAGAACAAAGAAGGGGGGCGGAGCTTAGCAAATTGAGGAAAGGGATGCAACGTTGTGACGCTGTTACACACGAAAATGTATTTGGAGGGAAATTCAAATATTTCCGACAGTTGGTTTTCTTGGTCTAAAAATTATAAATTGGACTCTCTAAAGCTAGTTTAAGAGGAAAAGTGCTTGTATCTTGAAAGCCCGTGGTAAAGCCAGAAAGTTGACGAAACAAATATATTTACAAAAACATTTACGAGTTCATGAACTTCAGGAATGATTTTTTAATACTTTGCAATTGATATAATGGACATTTACGGTCCTTCAGATATGTAATAGGACCCAAAATAACCTATTTTACAAAAAAAATTGATAATATCATAGCCATTGCATTGATACGGGGTGCAACATGCCTAAAATATAAATTTCTGTCTGAGGTTTGTTTTGTAATGATTTTTTAATACTTTGCAATTGATATAATGGACGTTCATGTTCCTTAAGATATGTAATAGGACCCCAAAAAAAACTACTTTACAAAATTTTGATTATATCTTAGCCAATGCAAGGAATGGAGGAGGCACAACTCGAGGAAATGTTTGGGGCGATGTTGGTTTTGCCTCAGGCATAGTTACGCCTCCTTCATTCCTCCTTCATGCCTTGCACTCTTTCTATACAAATGCCAATGCTTTTCAGTTGTGGCTGCACTACGTGTACAGAAATACCATGCCAAGATGGCAACCTCGAACCACTCTATAGGCACAAAGATTCGAAAAATTGAAAAATGAATTCCAATGATTTACATTTTAGGGGGATGTTACTCGTAAAATCTATTGTATTTATTTGAAATTTCTGGCTCAAAATTATCACAAGGACACCCTTAACATAGTTCTATAAGAAAATTATGGTATTTGTTCTTCAAAATCCCAAGGTAAAGCCACAAAGATTCAAAAAATTGAAAAATGAATTCCCATTATTTACATTTTAGGGGGATGTTACTCGTAAAATCTATTGTATTTGTTTGAAATTTCTGGCTCAAAATTATCACAAGGACACCCTGAACATAGTTCTATAAAAATTTTATGGTATTTGTTTTTCAACATCCCAAGGCAAAGCCACAAAGATTTGAAAAATTGAAAAATGAATTTTTATTTTGCGCTTATGTTATAGCCCGTATAAACACAAAAGCTATGGTATCATCAAATTTTTCTATGGTAGGTTTACTTGGGTTCCCTAGTATGCCCCAGAACCATTATTTGTCAATGATACCATTTATAAGGAGGTCTGGGGTAAAAAAGACTTGAAGAAATCAAATGAAAAATGTTATCCTGTGAACTTGTTATTAAGTTTCGAAATTGAACATGTTTGTGGGATTCCACAAATTTTAAAATGGGTATTATGGGTAGTCTAATACAATATATTCTGGACTAATGGTTACTGCTGTATTTCACAAAGTATTAATAAAATCAAAAATATGATTGAATGGGTTTCAATGCCACCCTTTAGGAAGAAAATTTTTATTTTGCGCTTATGTTATAGCCCGTATAAACACAAAAGCTATGGTATCATTCAATTTTTTTCTATGGTTGGTGTACTTGGGTCCCCTAATATGGCCCAGAACCATTATTAGTCAATGATACCATTTATATTCATTCATTCTATTGAACAAGGTAACTTACAAAGGGTCATCAAAAAATTCCAAAATACAAAAATCCTCGGTCTCGATTTCAATAAAAAAGTTTGCAAATTTTTACCTCAATAACTAACGAATGAATAGAGAAAGTGGAGAACGCGTACCCCCCTAGTTTTATGAACGCGCCTTGCGGGTGGTCGCCATCTTTACCGCAAGTTTTCTGATGGCTCTGTGTAATTAAACAGGAGCGTGTCTAAAGTTCGTTTCGGATACATTGGATACCCTAGAAAAGACGTATCGAAAAGAATTTCTCTCATTGGTTGGTTTAATTGTTGGAATAAAATGCGTAAACGCTCTCATAAGAGTAACTTGACAATGCTGCTTAATTTTTCTGTTTTTTGAAAGATTTGTGCAAAGTTGGAGTTGGGGTAAGAAAACACGACCGAAAACCAAATGAAGAAAAATGCAAAAGTATCCCAATTCCTTTTTTTCTCTTTTCGGATTCACTGACCTAACCATTTTTCCTTTTTAAGCCCAGTTGCCACTTTCTTTACTATCGGATTGCACGTGTTTTTTTTTGCAGCTTGACTATGGACAAGTCCCAATTTGGATTTGTAAAACTGACTTTTAGTGGTATAGACTACCAATTTCGTGTTTCATTACAGCAACAACAGAAACTTGTGGAAGGTAAGCGTAGATTAAGTTATATGACATGTTAAGTTATGTTCACAGTGATTTAATTCAAATTTTAGACAAGAACTTTGCGGCAGCTTATTATGCTAAAGCTCGAGCCCTAGTTGAAGAGAAGTTGAAAAATGAGGGCAAGGAGAATGAAGCTTCTACTTGTACAATTCAACAAGGTAATTTAACTTTTTTTATTAATATGTACCTAGTAGTTTGAAATATGTGTCAATAACAGGTGGTGTTGGAGGACGCAGCCACGCTATTAGTGCAATCCAACAACATGGACAAGCAGGTGTTATGATCCAACAACAAGGACAGGAAGGTGTTACGACCCAACAACAAAGTCAAATTGATGTTACGGTCCAACAGCAAGGACTAGCTGGTGTGATTATCCAACAAGAACGGAATGATGCTACGATCAATCACACCTACGATCAAACACATGGCCGTTTTCCGTCTCAAGGTAATAGTACTTTTAACATTTTTGGTTCTGTTAATTTGCATCGTTTTTACTTAGATGAAAATGGGCCGTCGATTCAAGAACCAAGACCGATCCAACGAGATATTAATCATCATAATAGTATACTATTATTCCCAAAATTTATCCATGTTATAAGGTTAATTTGCGTTATGTCTTCTGTAGCTGGGATCGAACCACATGGACAAGGGCAGGCTGCTTTAAGTTTGGCCCAACAACGTGGCCAAGCCGGTATTACAGTCCAGCAACTTGGTCAAACCGGTACTGCAGTCCAACAACTTGGCCGAGCTGGTGCAACGGACCGACAACGTGGACGTGGTGTTACTGCTATGGCCCAACAACGTGGCCGGGCTGGTGCCATAGTCCAACAACGTGGCCGGGCTGATAGAGTAGTCCAACGTGGACGTGGTGTTACTGCTATGGCCCAACAACGTGGCCGGGCTGGTGCCATAGTCCAACAACGTGGCCGGGCTGATAGAGTAGTCCAACAACGGGGCCGTGCTGGTGCAGCAGTTCAACAACGTGGTCGAGCCGGTGCAGCAGTCCAACAACGTGGCCGGGCAGGTGCTATAGTCCAACAACGTGGCCGGGCTGATAGAGTAGTCCAACAACGGGGCCGTGCTGGTGCAGCAGTTCAACAACGTGGCCGGGCCGGTGCAGCAGTCCAACAACGTGGCAGGGCTGGTGCAGTAGTCCAACAACGTGGGCGGGCCGGTGCACCAGTCCAACAACGTGGCCGGGCCGGTGCAGCAGTCCAACAACGTGGGCGGGCCGGTGCACCAGTCCAACAACGGGGCAGGGCTGGTGCTGGTGAATCGAACGGACCACATGATCAGCTACATGCAGCAGATAACGAAAACCTTGAAGATGGTCAACTAAACAACAATTATACCGAAGACGGACAGTGGAACATTGGTGAAGAGATACTCGGCGACTTTATTAACGATATGTTGCAAGAGGTAGAAAACCCACTCGTGCATGACATTGACGGCGTGAATGAGATTGGGGGTGGGCAACAAGCCCAAATTCCCAACCAGTTCGTAGAACAAGACGATGGTGGATTCCTAGAGGATGGTGATTGGCGTCCAGAACACAATTTGCAACAAGAGGACAATTTGCAGCAAGAGGACAATTTGCAACAAGAAGACGATTGGCAACAAGATCAAGATGATTGGCAACAAGATCAAGATGATTGGCAACAAGATCAAGATGATTGGCAGCAAGAAGACGATTGGCAGAATGAGGACGTTGACGAGTACTTAGGTGATGATGAAGGTTTTGCGGGTTTGTTTGATGAAAGGAAAACAAAGCTACTCTTGGAAACCTACCGGATGTTTCAAAGAGACATGAATGAAGGGAGACTTAAAAAGAAAATCGTTTGGCGAAAGGTAATTATACTTTTAATGTTTTAATTTAAGGACAGGTTGAATGAATTGATTTATATTTGCAGATTGCTACACACATGGAAAAGTTCGCCGGCTGTAGAGGTATAACCGGTCGAATTTGTGAAACACGATTCAAGAATTTAAAAAGAAAATACTCGTCCCTAAAAACCGCAAGTCAACAAACAGGAAGACAAGGTCCCACGACATGGCCGTATTATGACCTTTTTGACGATTTACTCCGCAACGATAGGGCAATCAATCCAAACAATATTTTGGAAGTTGGAGCAGGATGGAATCGTATCCGCAGACGTGAAGTAAAAAAGTTGTTTATTCTTTTTTTTCTTCCAACATTATGTTTGTTCTTAATTTGAACAGAACAATTGGGACGATAGCGAGGATGAACAACCAGCTCCGAGACGAAAGCGTATATCAAATGCCGAAACAGTGCAAATGATGATGATGGCTGAAGCAGAGCGAAGTGCAGTTAACGACAAAATGCTTGGCTTTCTAGGTCAGTTCCTCAAGCAGGGAGAAGATAAAATTCAGCTGTTGAAGAAACAGAACTCGAAGACAAATTGATCGTTTGGTTTTGATTAAGCTCATTTGATAAAGGGAGAAAACAAACAGCCCTAGCCTTGGTTCCCACATGCTCTTTGTCAATAAATTAATACACATTTCTCATCACAACTTAACTGGAATTACAAGCCATTTTATTTCTATTGACAACGAAAATGGAGGAAGGTCTTTGAACTATTATAAGATAAGTGTTTCAATCCTTCATTTTTGAATTTGTCTCAGAGACTTGCACAAATTCTGTCCCTCTTTGCTGCAGCTTCGTTATGTTCATTACCGCCATTTTCGTCATCTTCGTTATCTTCGCCATCAGAATCCTCCGACAATTCGTCATCACTAAATTCAAAATCCACATCCTCACCTTCAACATCGATTATGAAGTTGTGAAGTAAACAAGCTGCCACTAAAATATAAGGAAGAAATTCTAAGTTTGTAACATCAAGATATTTCAGTTTACGCCATTTGCCCTTAAGTAAGCCAAAAGCTCTTTCAATGCAACATCGCTGGCTGCTGTGCTCGGTGTTGAAGTGACGCTGAGCCTATTAAATGTTGAGATTATGACGTTAAAGTGATTATGGGGGATTATTTTTTACGTTATTACTGGGGTAAGATGCCCATTATCTCTGTATGGTTTCATGAGACGCAAGCGTAGAGAATACGCAGAATCTCCAAGAATATGATACCGGGTATTTTCTAATTTTTCGTCTAATGAACGACCGATAAGTGACATGCTGAAAATACGGGCGTCGTGCATCGAGCCTGGCCAACCACAACTTATGTCCGTGAACTTGAGTGAGGAATCGCATATTCCTTGAACTTTTACAGATGTAACAGATTTCCGATTGGTATACGCCGGCAAATGTCGAAGTGGCTGCTTTAAAAGGATATCGGTGCTATCCACACAACCTTGTTTTAAATAACAACATCAAAAAGATTCATAACAGACCTCAAATATGTTTTTACTCACCTACTGTATCTGGAAATTCAAATCCTGCAGCAACTTCTTCAAGTTCATCTGTTGATGGCCATCGTATGTAGTCTTCCGCGTTTTCACTCAGTAATTCGCACGTTCTCATACAAATGTGATGAGCATTGCCTTTCATAGTTTTACAGAATGTCATAGTTTTTAGTTCCATTTTTATAGAAATAAAGAAATCAGTGTTATGTTGCCCACCTCGAGTGCATCCAAACCGATCTGCAACTTGTCGAAAAGTTTCTTGGTTGGCCAACCACCAAATTGTCATGAGAAGTTTTACTCGTAGAGGTAAATCATTATTATATCCTCTCTCCTCGACATCCACATTATGTTGTCCAATCTCAGACAAAAGGTCCTATGCATAAATAATTAAGTGGCGAGTTGAATTAATATTACACCGCTTACGCGAGGTTTTAGAGAAAGCCTACCTCAAATGACGATCTTGACATTCTGAAATGCTCATGAAATTGAACATTATGATATAAAGGTATTACGTCGACGAGATAACCTATGATACCGATGCGTCTTTCTTGAACAATACGCTGTAGAGTAAGTCGTTTTCTTAAAAGCCATAATGATAAATGAGAAGATATTCTTCGCCAATACCAGAGAACTAGTAAAACTACTACTATATCATCGTCATCCATAAACAACTGAAGAAGCATATCTCTTTCGTTATTGTTTGCCATTGATACAAAATAAATATACAGATATTACATACTGGATACAGCAGACAAATTTGGCCCTGTCAAATCAAGACTGGCGGTAGAGGTCCTCACACCTTTTAATTTGTATACCCTCAGGGCCTCAAAACTATTGCCGTTAAATGCATCCGGCAACCCCGTAGAGTCGAAAAAAGAAGGTATCCAAAGTATCCAAAAGGAACTTTAGACACGCTCCAGTAACAGTAAACACTTTTCACACGAATAAGTTTTAAAAAACTTGAAAAATATCCAAAAAATCACGAAAAATCACGAAAATCGTAAAAAGATCCCGAAAATCGTAAGAAAATCCCCAAAAAATCCCAAAAATCGTAAAAAATCTGAAAAAATCAAAAAATCTGAAAAAAATCTGAAAAATCTGAAAAAATCCCAAAAATCTGAAAAAATCATTTTTGGATTTAAGATCCGTACACCTTCGGATCGAGTTGACAACCCCTCGATATCATGGGAATTCATTTTTTCGATTTTTCGAATCTTTGTTGCTTTACCTTGGGATTTTGAAGAACAAATACCATACAATTTTTATAGAACTATGTTCAGGGTGTCCTTGTGATAATTTTGAGCCAGAAATTTCAAACAAATACAATAGATTTTACGAGTAACATCCCCCTAAAATGTCAATCATGGGAATTCATTTTTCAATTTTTCGAATCTTTGTGGCTTTACCTTGGGGTTTTGAAGAACAAATACCATAACATTTTTATAGAACTATGTTTAATGTGTCGATCCTTGTGATAATTTTGAGCCAGAAATTTCAAACAAATACAATGGTTTTTACGAGTAACATCCCCCTAAAATGTAAATCATGGAAATTCATTTTTCAATTTTTCGAATCTTTGTTGCTTTACCTTAAAATTTAGTATCCTCTGGAATAGAAAATTTCCTTATTGGACTATTTTAAGACGATTTTATGCATTCGGATTGAAAAATCATTTGTATAGTATCTTATATATGGGTTTTCAAAGTAACAATTAATTTTATCATTTGGTTATCTAGGTTTATTTTGAGCTAAACTATGTTGAAATGTAGTATCCTATAAAATAGCACATTTCCTTATTTTTTTAGTTACTTAAAGACAATTTTATGCAGTCATATAGCAAAATCATTTGTTTTTTGTTGGATACGGGCCTTCAAACTAACGACTAATTTTATCATTCGGTTTACTTGGCTTATTCTGAAGAAAACTATTTTGAGATGTACAATCCTCTACAACACATTTCCTTGTTTTTTGAGCTATTTAAAGACGATTTTATGCAGTCCGGCAGAATAATCATTTGTAGTTTCTTAGCTACGGGTCTTCAAAGAAACAATTAACTTTATCTTTTGGTTAACTTGGTTTATTTTGAGATAAACTATGTTGAAATGTAAAATCCTCTAGAATAGCACATGTCGTTATTTTTGGATCTATTTAAAGACGATTTTTTGCAGTCGGGTTGAAAAATCATTTGTAGTTTCTTATAAACTTGTCTTCGAACTTTCGAAGTACCAATTAATGTAATCATTGGGTTTACTTGGGTTTTTTTTAAAGTAAACTATTTTGAAATGTAGTATCCTCTAGAATAGCACATTTTCTTATTTTTTGAGCTATTTAAAAACCATTTTATGCAGTCATGTATAGCAAAATCATTTGTAGTTTGTTGGATACGGGTCTTCAAAGTAAGGACTTTTTTTTATCATTCTGTTTACTTGGCTTATTCTGAAGTACCTAATCCGAAGATGTACAATCCTCTAGAATAACCGAGAATAACACATTTCTTTATTTTTCGAGCTTTTTAAAGGCGATTTTATGCGTAAGATAGAAAAATCATTTGTAGTTTCTTATATATGGGTCTTCAAAGTAACAAATATTTTTATTATTTGGTTTACTTGGTTTATTAGTTGTTATTCGTATTTTATTAGTTATTACTTTGAAAACCCGCATGTAAGAAACTATAAAAATGATTTTTCTATCCGACTGCAAAACATCTTCTTTAAATAGCTAAAAAAATATAGAAATATGTTATTCTAGAGGATTGTACATTTCAAAATAGTTTATCTCAAAATAAACCAAGTAATAATTGGTAGCCTATCTTAACTCCAGCTAAACAATACAAAGTCGGACTACAAATTGCAGCTTGCTGGGTTGCAGGAGCAGGACTACATTAATACTGCTTTTCGCAAGTTGAAAATGGTCAATTACAATTAGTTAGTTTTTAAAACATTTAATAAAATATAAAAAGTACTTATGGTGAAAAGTATTAGTTTCATGAAGTACTTCTGACAAAGGTTCTTATGATCAAAAGTACTTGCGGTTTTTTTTATACTGCCTAGTGCCTACTGCTGTGCCTGTGCCTCTTCAGCTTTGGATTTGGTATTTTTTTGGGATCATGTCACTAGTACCTTTTTTTTAAAGTACCTTCGCCACAAGTACTTTTATATTTAAAAAAAAATTGACTGTCATAAGTACCTTCGTGTTAACTTTCGTCGTAAGTACCTCTTCTTTTTTTTTGTCATAGGCACCTTCACCATAAATACATTTTATAAAATTTAAGTACTTCTCTCACAAGTACATTATTATTTTTCCCAAGTTAACCGCCACCTACTTAGATGCTGATGGACCGAATACCACCAGCTCAACTTCATGACTACAAAAACCAACTTCATGAGGCCTATTGATATGCTATATGTATATTATCATTACTATTATTATATTTTATCATGAAGCAAAATAAATAAAGGGGAGATATGCAGTAGCCAAGGAGAAAAAGGTCCCATTATCAAAACACGTTATTATATGTATAGACTAGCTGAACCATTGGCCAATGTGGCCTCCATAGGCAAGGGGAGAAAAAGAGAGATGAATGAGGAAAAATTGGAAAAAGATGGAGAGTCCAGGTGTACAAAAGAGGATGCTTCACGGTCAAGACTCAAGAGTTATATCGCCACGAGTGATGATAGGCTTCGACGGCATACGACGTGGATTGACGCATTATGTAAAGATAGGGAAAGAGTATCTGCTGGTGTGAATCCAATATGTTATACATGCATCGTCAAAATGGAATCGCAGCCCAGTCCAACCTGCCGAATATTACAGATACAAGAATGACCTATTTTCGCTGAATTTGAACTGTACGTACCGACATATATCATCCCTTGTCTTTTATTCTCCCTTTTTTTTCCTTATGTATCTGTTAATAATAATGGGCTTTTTCTACGGTAGCCTGTCACACAGACAAAAATGTTGCATGTTGCCGATGAAAGACAAAAAAACTGGAGGGGAAATAAATCAAACGATGACGACCATCAGATTATGGGGAATATACCATGTACACGGATTGATTTCTCTCACAAGACCGGGCAACGATAATTGGACACGTACGCCTTTCAAGTGCATTCTACACTATACTATTTACAATTCTTTTTCATCAAATGGCTGAAAGATAGTAAAAATCGTCGCCATATTGAATGCGCAATATACACACAGTAATTTCTGGAGATGTAAAAAAGGCTATAGATCAGCTATATTCTTGTTAAATAGTCTTTTCAAGGTGGTACAAACTCATCGATGGGTCTTTCACGCTTGGTTTGGCTTTGCACTATGACGATATAACTGCTGACGTATGATATACAAAGAGAGAAAGGGGAATTTATATTCCGATATGTAAATCAGTTGCCGAAGTTCAAGTCGGGTGGAAGATTTAACAAGCGCGCTTTGTACTTCTCTGCTGCATTGCCGTTCTCTCTATGTCTTCATTGTCTTTACACAGCATACATGCAAATCGTGTGTATATAGTATGGTTTTGGTGCATCCGTAAATGTTAGATCCATGTCCGCTTTTTCGACTCTTCCACTGCCACCGATATCCATCCAACACAGCCAACAGCTCATGGAATAGGATGTAGGAGCCGAGGTAGGAGCCCAACCGCTACCAGTTATCAAAGTCTCTCCTAAATTTCTGCTCCTGTGGTTGTTTTCGTCTTTTGTGGCTTTCTTGACAAGGTTTTTAACAACTTTCTCATAAATTCCCTACAACTCCACATTTACGCCGGGCCACCCCATTTCATTCCCCCACTTTTGTTTTGGTTTTTTACCTCTCTATCATGGCATTATAAAGAAGGGGGGGGGTGAGATAAAGTTTTCGATCGGAAACAAAAGCCAGTCACAAAAAGAACCGGAGAGAACAAAAATCATGGACAAATATCTGACATTTCTTTTCTCTTTTGTAAAAAGAAGCACGCCAAAAGATGAGCTATTTGACGGGAAATGAAGCTGTACAGCACTTAAGAGGATATATAGCACAGCATCTAGGTCTCTATGATGATGAAGGAGTCGCACAAAGTACCAAATTGTGATAGAAGAATTGCGTAGCCTTTTGGGTGATGGCGAATAAAGTTGTATATTACGCCTAATAAGTATAATAGCTCTTTATCTTCTTTGACTCGAGTTGGAACACATGCAAATATAGAATATGACTTTCTCTCTCTCTCTCTCTCTCTCTCTCTCTCTCTCTCTCTCTGATTCCTAATTTTTTTCTTCTTCTTCGTCGTCGTGCATGCTTTCCCTAGTAGCTATCCGGACAGCTAGCTGTTTAATATGTGGTGTGTGACGTTATATGTTTGACTCCGTGGTCCCAGTTATGTTTGTCTGGGTTATTGCGAGGGGTTGTCAACTCGATCCGAAGGTGTACGGATCTTAAATCCAAAAATGATTTTTTCAGATTTTTTCAGATTTTTTCAGATTTTTTGATTTTTTCAGATTTTTTACGATTTTTGGGATTTTTGGGGGATTTTCTTACGATTTTTTGGATCTTTTTACGATTTTCGTGATTTTTCGTGATTTTTTGGATATTTTTCAAGTTTTTAAAACTTATTCGTGTGAAAAACGAGGTAAATGCAAAATCCTTTTATTAAACATCCATTTAAAAAACAGTGACATTGGAAGTAACATTATTCTAATCATAAAAAAAAACCAAAGTAAAAAGATAAAATATTCTACCGAGCGAATCATCAAATCTTCTCTAGTGGAGTAATGCTAATATTTAACCTCAAACAAATTGCAATAATTTATTTTTATAAATGAACTTTGTTGCTATCAACCATAAAATTCCCTGTTCTTAACCCTTCTAGGAAATAAATATTTTTACTATTAAAATATTTAATTGAAATTCAAAATTTTGTAAACGATTAATTAAAACTAATTTTTTAAATATTAAAAATACTTAAAGATAATTAAATGGTACCTTGTTTGTATCATATTACCTAATAGGAATGTTTTACGTAAAGGCGTCACCCGAAACTGATTAGGCTACACGGGCTCTTTTGCCGGATAGTCCCTCAGTAAGCTTAGAATAACTTAAAATCTATAGGTCCTAATTTTTTCTATATATCTAAAAAAATCAATAACATCCTAGCGTATTAAAATCAATCGTTCATTTTATAAATTCGCAGGAGATATTTTTGAAAAATTAACACTTAAACATAGTCTACTAGACTAGGATTCCAACATTTCCAAAAATATTCACCACAAGCGTTGTCATCGTTGTTGTGCATACGCGTTGTTGATACGCCACCGGCGGATGTTACTGAAAGGATGAAAGCTGGGTAACACGGTCAAATTTTTGGCATGGAGACTCCCGCTACCTTCGACACCCGCTACCTGGGGGGTCGACAGTGGCTAGCCCGACAGTGGCTGGCTAGCCCGACAGTGGCTGGCTAGCCCGACAGTGGCTGTCTAGCCCGACAGTGGCTGGCTAGCCCGACAGTGGCTACCCGACACTGGCTACCCCGACTCTGGCTACCTATAAAGGGTGACACCGGCTACCTATAGGTGGCGACACTGGCTACCTCTTTTTTTCTGTCCCTTTGCTTGATAAAGTCATGTTTTTCGAATGTTTGGAAATATTCGCGAATGTAATCAAACAGATTTTTTAAATAAAAAGTATAATTTCAATTTTGTAACATCCTTCACATGCAAATTATAAAACATTTACTTGGGAATTCAAGCCACCTAAAACAAATGCAAATCTTAAAAAATAAAAAATTCATTTATGTTACTGTTCTGTACAGTAACATACAACAAACCGATATGTTAAATGTTACTATATAATATGTGTTGTTACTGTTAATGTTACTGTTTCTGAACAGTAACCTAAAACAAATGTAAATCTTAAAAAATACTGTTCAGAAACAGTAACGGTGTCACCCTTTATAGGTAGCCAGAGTCGGGGTAGCCAGTGTCGGGTAGCCAGTGTCGGTTAGCCACTGTCGGGGTAGCCACTGTCGACCCCCCAGGTAGCGGGTGTCGAAGGTGGCGGGTGTCGATTTCCCAAATTTTTCGATCACTACAAATTCGTAAATTCTATAACTCGAATACAATTTGACGTAAACATTTATATTTGGTAATATTATTTAGCATTTAACAAGGTATCATCTGATTATTTTCAAGTATTTTTATTAATTAAAATTTGAGGTTTAGTTATTTAATCGATTACCAAATTTTGAATTTCAATTCAATATTTTCTATAGTAAATACAGTAAACATAATTATTTTGTAGAAAGATTTTGTGCAAGGATTTAAATGATTATTTTACAATGTAAAAGTATTCGAAAAAATGTATTTTCGGAATTTTATGGATTTTTTGGATTTTGGATTTTTTGGATTTTTTTTGGATTTTTTTGGATTTTTTGGATTTTTTTCGAGTTGACAACCACTCGGGTTATCGGAATGTTTGAGTGTTGAGCATTTAAACTTTACGATAAAAAAGTGCCATTAGCATCAGCGGCAATCAAACTGTGAATATATTTTTTCTTCTTGCTTTGCATTCGCTTTGCGAGTCTCTCTCTCTCTTTCACCAATTATGTGCCGCTCCGTGGTTGCGCTAGCGACGCTGTATTTAGCGTCCAGTAAATCTATTAATTAGCGCCTGTAGCACTAGTAAAGCAAGAAGAACATGTCGCAGCCATGCAAGTGTGACGAGCAGCAAAGGCAAATAAGACGAAAAACAAGTCATCATTTATCGTTGTTTATTATATGTATATATACTGTAGATAAAGGTATCCGTGATGATGATGTGCAAAATTTTTCATCAATAGCCACCAATTCAAACCAAAAAATAACCCTAGACAATTTTTTAAAGTACTATAGCCTCCAAAATCGAGTTCATAATTTCTTCAATAACACTGTCCTTAAAACTTCGTCTGTTCTGGTATTTTAATTACTCTTAAATTAACGAGAAATTTCTTTAGATTAAAATCATTTTGATTATTTGTGTCGAGAGTATTTGTTGCGAATTAAGATAAAAGGAAAAATATCAAAATATATATGATTTCCAACTAACTAAAGTAATTCTGCTGTTACTTTTAAAAAATATTTTAAAAAAAGAGAATCCAATTCGAAACCTTTCCCTCATCTAACGCTCAAAAGTAAAAAATAAATAAAAAGCAGATTTGGAGAAGAAGAAAATATATTTACGTTATATATAGGCATCGATAGGCATATATATATAATTCTGCGTCATAAAAATAATGTATCTTAACTATCATTGATCCAAAATCATTGGTATTATAGAAAATAAATTAAATGCTTATGAAACACCTACTTATCCGTTATGCTGTCTCTATTATAATTCACGAGAAAGGCGACGCTAATCTAGTAAAGAGACTTTTGACACATCAGCACCCTTACTTTGTCGCTCGTCGTCATTGGCTGTAAACCCATCTTCTAGCCTTGTTTTTTCCCCTTTGCCTTTGCACCCCTTTATAATCCCTTTTTGAAGTACTGGAGGGGGGGGGGGGGGGGATTACCAAATTGATTACGGCACACCTTGAAGCAAATGTAATCGACAATACACTCGCGACTCACTTACGCTCGCTTGCTCTGATAAATCACGAAAGCGGTTTTAAATCGTTGTGATTCTTGTGATGACACGTGGGGCGAATCATGATAGTAAAAACACGCGACAGATATTTAAAAAAGATCCTGGTCCTATATTTATTTTTTATTTTTTTCAAATTTGATTCTCAAGAGCAGTAAAATAAATTTTGCAAAAGGAAGAGAAGAACGGGGTCAATCGTATTACGGTACACTAGCAAACTAAAAAAGTCCTAAAAAAAGTTAGCAATTTTAAAATAAATTTAGCATTCATTAAGTGTCTTGGAAATCACTTATAATAAAAATCAATTTATAAGGGAAGGTGTGAAAAGTACTTAAGAAATGGTACGTATAAGAAAAGTACTTATATTAAGAGGTACTTATATTAAGAGGTACTTGTGTAATAAAATTGAAAAGAATAAAAAGTATTTATGGTGAAAGGTATTAGTGACATAAAGTACTTCTGACGAAGGTTCTTATGATCAAAAGTACTTTCGGTATTTTTATTTCTGAAGGTACGAGTGACGAAGGTTATAAGAAAAAAAGGTACTAACGAGATTTTTTTAAATGTTAAATGTTTAACAACTATTATCTAATTTTAAAAGTAGAATTAATTGAGTGAGTTAAATTGTTGTTATATTTAAAAAATTCATTAAGAAAATGAAAATGTTTTTAGAAGAATTTATAAGAATAGAAATCAAGTTGAATCCAGTACGGTTGAAACATGCCAGTAAGGTACCAGACTACCAGGTTAAATTTAGAATTGGAACAGAAGTAGTCTATTAGAAGATTTTTCCACCCTCATCTTCATTTTCATCATCTAAATATAAAAAACAATTAATTTTTTTAATTTTGTTTTCTCAATTAGGTATTACTTACCAGTAGACATGTCTTCAAACTTTTTGGTAATTTCCTCAAGTTTATCAACTTCTTTCTTTTGTTTTTTCTCTTTTTTAGCTGCAGCCCTTTTTAAGAGATGTTTTCTTCCTCTGGTTGGTGGTTTCTGCACAGTTGGTTCCACATGTACTTCGGCTCCATATTCTTTCTCATCTTCCGTGACCAACTCCTCCCCAGCAACACCTTCGATTTCATCTTCAACCTCCTCATCTACATCTTCAACTTCATCTTGAGCCTCCTCATCCCCATCTTCTTCATCTTTCTCCGTGGACTGGAGGACATCCTCCCTGACCAACTTCTCTCCAGGTACATCTTCGACTTCATCTTGAGCCTCCTCATCCCCATCTTCTTCATCTTCCCTGAACAATTCTTCTTCAGCTACTTCTTCAACTTCATCTTCCAATTCCTTTAATATTTTCTCGATTACCACGTCTTTCTCTTCTTCCTCAACTTCTTCAGAAACTTCCTCTTATGATTTCACCTCAACAACTCCATCATTTGCTTCCGCAGCTTCAAATTCTTCTTTGACGTCTTCGTCATCTTCTTCATACTCGTTCTCTTTAATTTCATCAAAAATGTTTTCTGTTTCTTCGTTTTCGTCATTATTGAACAGAATACCAGAAAGAGGGGTTCCTGTTTTTTTAATTGATATTTATTTAACAATTTTGTGAAAGTTAGAAATTATTAGAAATTACTCTATGAACAACAGATAATGCAAATCCACATAAATGGGTGATTGAATGCATCGCATCTATAAATTTAAGAAATTAAGTTAGAAATTGATATAAATATAAGAAAACAAAAATAGCTTACGTTACGCAATGCCAAAACTCGGATTCGTCCATTTTCACCGAAAGATGTTGCAGATAATTACAGATAGTTAAGAGATCAACAAAAGCGTGTGCCACGTGCTGTGCCACGTGCGGTTATTTAATTATAGAATTACGTGCCCTAGGCTACCTAATTCTCAGTATTCTGCAAGATCTAGTAATGAGCTGGCAACACTGCCTTTTCATATCGAAATTTCATGTGTTTGATATAATTCGCTGGCGAGTGGATATGTAGTAAATTTGACTTTTTAAATATTATAATGTGATACGATGATACGATTAATTTTCTCGGCCTTTTTTGAATTTCGTTCACAAAAATACTCTCGTCTACCATCACCAGATGTCCTGTCAGTCAAATTTAACGAAGGCCGGAAGGCGTCTGCTAGCTAGGCAACATAAACAAACTTCTGTCGCTTGCCCGCTTCTGCATTCTCCAACACTTCTGCATGCTGGTTGCTGGAAGCAAGAGGGCAAGTTTCACAGAATTAATTACTACTAGCCTATTTTTTTCTTATAAATGTGGCTTTTATAAAAATTGAAAAACTCGTTTTCTCTCTTTCAGCAGTTACTTGATTTATTTCTAAGTTTTTGTACCATTTGTTTAATTTTCTCAGTAGCTGATGTAGTTATCATTAATCGGTTAGGTCTTTTGTTCTGCTGATACAACCTTTTGCATCCTAGATGTTCTTAAAGCTGGTAAATGCAGTTAAAAAAATAATTTTCAAATAGTTTGTATTCCCACAATGTTTATCACAATTAACACTGTGGTTTGGTCTCTTCTGCAAGCTCAGTAGCTCAACTGAAAATAACCTACAGATTCTGTCGTTATTCTCTTATTCCACCTTTCAAATAATGAAAACAGCAAAGTCACAAATGTCTCATCTTACCCATGATCCTTAAAAAAAACCAAAAAAATTCTCGTATTCAGTTATTATAGGCACTTGGTAATGCCACACAGTGGGCCACCCTAAATCGTCATCGTCATCGTCATCGTCATCGTCTGTTTGTGTACTAAACTGCGGAATGCAGTGTGGAAATCATGAAATGGCCACCAGTTGTCGTTAGCGGGATATGCCGACACTTCGAACAGTCGATTTACTCGGATTTAGTCACTTTTACGTTCATTTTGTTATTCAAAATATTGCGCAATCATTTAAAAGTTTTAAAAAAATTAGGAAATGCTTATCGAAGGAAAGTCCACTATCGAGTCACTTCTACAATCCAACATATCTTATTTTTATTTAACTATTATATATTGGCTGGGTATCTACCGACGAACGATGATAGTTATAACTACTCTAACTGCTATATACATTTTTATATATCATTATATATAATTTTATATAATATCTTTATATATTTTTATATATAATTATATAAGGTTTATATGCAGTTATATGAGGTTTTCTATACAAGCATCTACTAGCAAGCGCAGCAGTAGCATACGCAAAGAACGCACAAAGCAGCAGTAGCATGCTACATAAATATTTACATACCATTATATACGATTATATATAATGGTATATATACAGGCATTATAAAATCATATAAGAATATATATAATTATATATAAAGTTTTCTTCTATTTACGTAACATTATATATTTTTATATAATTATAGAAAGCGACCAAGATTATCGTTAGAATCACGTTGAAATAAATATTTAAAAATATATAAGAAATATAAGAAATACTGCACCATTGCACCATTATGCCCAGTGTATAAATATCGGTGCGAAAATTACAAAATTTAATTTGATTTATTGATTCGATATTATTTATATTTGAATTAAGCATTCGCATTATTATTTGTTTATTCATTAGCATAATTAATTACGATTTATTACATAGAATCACATTTCTGTTACCTTCTGCACGAAACGACAAAAAAAATGGCATCTAGTGCTGCCTCTGGTGGCTTCCACAGCGCCTCCCACATTTTAGCCCCCTAAGAACAGACGATGACGATGACGATGACGATGACGATTTAGGGTGGCCCCCACACAGTTGGGTTAACAAAAAAAGTTTTCTGTATTGTGAATTTTACAGAACTGCAATATAATTCAAGGTATGATGTTCTTGTTTTTGTTTAGTATTGCACAGCTGTAGGGCTGTGGACATAATAGCCTAGGTTTGTAGACGTGTGCATCAAAGTACATAAAATTATAAATGCTATATTTCATGAGTTGGGGCATTTATTTCTGACTAATAGGCAATACAAGTATGTGATTAACACCAAACTGAGCAGCCAATCACATATTCTTTAATGACATAACACATTTACAATCTTAATGATAACTAGTGTATGATCTGCTTAAGTTCTAATCATTCTTTATTTTTTCTGTTTTCAGAAACATTTATTTTGTTATCCTGTTTTTTAAAATAATACTCCTGATATTTAACAGAAAGATGAGTGAAAGCTGCAGGTAGGATTATAATAAATGGTTTTATTTGTATAAATAGTGTTTCTACTCTTATGTTTTCTTTTAAAAAGGAAGGATTTTTCAAATAATCCAGACTTTTTGGAAGATTCATCTGAAAGTGAAGATTGATTCCTGATGGAATTTCGCGAGGTGAATTAGTAGAGTTACTCTCTCGAATCACAATTCACACTGCACAAGTGCACATGGAAGAGGAACTTCGAACTCTTGTCTTTCAGTGCTTGATGCAAAACATCGTCGTTGACTTTCCCGTATGGCGAGATGATTTTCTTTATGGTAAATCACAATCATTTATATTTTACGTTGCCATTGTCTAATCTGTTACAAAGTATTTTCACAAGTAGTTTTTAAAAAAATATACGCCAATTTTTAATTTATTAAAAATTATTTATATTGCTAAATATTAAATTATGTTTATATGGTTTAATGGCTCAGTTGGATAGAGCGCCGTGCTGTAAACACGGAGTTCATGAGTTCAATCTTCATCAAAGCCATTTAAATTGACAACACCAGATGGATGATACGGTGAGGGAGTTAAGGCCTCACTAGCCCACCCATGCGCGTGGTCCAATATCGAGAGTGGTGAAATCATCGTGGTGGGTGGGGGTATTAAGGGAGGGTTGTAGAGGAGCCACGATGATTGACTGGAATCACAAACCAGTGAGACTACGATAGGTGGGTACCGTTGGGTTCTCAAAGGACCGTTGGGACCCAGCGCTCCGAAGGGGCAGGGACCCGTCTTCGAATCCATCATTTTTTATCATATTGACAAATTGTGATTCTTGCGATGCCCGCCTCCGGCACAGACGGCCATTGCATTGAAAGCGAACGTGAAGGGTTGCAAAAGTACTCCATCGTGATCTTCCAGGGCCATGATCGGTGCTGTTGTTTTGCGTCATACATAAAAAGGGAATAGGCAAAGAGAACAAAAGAGCGGGAGACATAAAGAGATTGACATCATTTTCATATTGCTGCAAAAATAGGGAAAGAAGAAGGAAAACTTTGTGCTGAGCTCACCGAGGTGATCTTGGCCGTTTATATTATAAAATAGTTTCGTGATTTTTACACGTTTAACAAATGATGATGGCATGACATGAGCGAAAAAAGATCAAAAGAAAGAACTTTTCCCATTATCCCCTCCGTGTGTGTGTGCTGCAGATGCAGAAGACTACACGAAATTATTAAGATAGAAAAAACAAAAGATGGAAAAATCCAACTTTGATGAGTCTGTTTCTTTTTTTTCCCGTTTTGATGAGAGAAAACATGTACAGGCCCAGATGTGAAAAAAAAGATAGGAAAAATTACAAACAAAAAAAACTGGAGCGCGAAAGAGAGGGATGGGAAAAAAGAAAACACAAGCTTTTTTCTTCTTCTTCTTTACCTATGCAAAAAGGTTGCAGAGGAGATATAGTAGCCTACAATAATTCTACTAATAGTAGGACATATTGTTGTTGATGTTTTTTTTCGAGAAGATGTTTAGTGCGCCGTTATTCGAGAGAGGATACAAGTGCGTCAGCTTTTAAGCATGAATGAAACGAAAAAAAAATGCACTTTGAATCGATCTGCTGCTATTTTTAAGGTGGTAAGATGTTAGTTACTCTTTCTTTACAAATTTTCATTTCTTTCTTTTTTTTTTTTTTTTGCTTTTGTTTTTTGTTTTAGGCTAAAATTCCAATGTTATGAGAATTCGTAAAGCTATATATGTAGACTTCTTAGATGTTATAAAATGTGATAAGATTAATTTTCTTGGCCATTTGAATTTCGTTCACAACAAATCCAACAATACTCTCGGCTACCATCGCCAGATGTCCTGTCAGTCAAATTTAACGAAGGCCGGAAAGCGTCTGCTAGCTAGTCAACATATTACATAAACAAAATTCTGCATCTCCAAGTCCAAACGGCAAACAAACACTTCTTCAAACATTTCTGCAATTTTTCTGCATGCTGGAAGCAAGAGGGCAAGTTTCACAGAATGTTTTCTTATAAATGTGGTTTTTATTAAAATGAGATAAACGTACAGTTATCGGATTTATTTCTAAGTTTGTGTACCAATTGTACCATTAAGTGTTTAATTGTCTCAGTAGCTGATGTAGTTATATCATTCTTTGGTTAGGGTGCTCTGCTACGTAACCATTGCATCCTGGATATTCTTAAAGCTAAAGTAAATGCAGCTTCTTTGAATAATATTTAAAGAGTTTGTATTCCCACAGCATTTAACACATTAACACTGGTTTGGTCTCATCTGAAAGCTAACTAGCTTAAGTGACAATAACCTACAAATTCTGTCGTTAATCACTTTTTGACTTACTCTACCTCTTAAATAATGAAAGCAGCAAAGTCACTAATGGCACCCTACCCATGATCCTTAAAAAAAACCCAAATTCTTGTATTCAGTTATTATGGGTAGGTACTTAGAACTAATCATTCTTGATTTTTTCTATGTTTACAGTTAAACATTTATTTGTTATCCTGGGTTTTTTATAATACTCCTGATATTTAACAGAAAGATGAGTGACAGCTGCAGGTAGGATTATAATAAATTGTTTTATTTGGATAAATAGTGTTTTCTACTCTAATACTTTCTTTTTTAAAAGGAAGGATTTTTCAAATAATCAAGACGTTTTGGACGATTCATCTGAAAGTGAAGATTTCTGCAAACTTGAAAGCAGGAATGAAGTTGCCTCAAACTTACAAAAGTTCAAGGGATGACAAATTAATTGAATGTGATTTGAACCCTGATTCAGTGGCAAAGGCTTTACTGTGAGAAAAGCCAGTTCTTTGAAAATGAAATTCTGAATGTTATTTCCAATGAGGAATCTAATTACTATGATGTACATAAAGCAGGTAAATTACAATCTAGTTATCAAACATTTTAGTTTCTAATAACTGCTTGATTGGTGTGTATTTTACAGCGATAAAAGTTGAGCAAGCACTTCTAAATTGCACGACCTGTTGTTGCCAAATTTTTCTTGGCAAGCCGAAGAACATTGAAATCCACCCTGCCTTGGGTGTTCTACAATGCAAAGTAAGTTATATATTTTCTCTTTTTTGGAGAGAGAATTCTTCTCTTAAAAAAATCTTCATATATTCACAGAACTGCAGGGAATTTTACGATAACGGACCCTTTACTAAAGATGAAAACGGACAAGACGAATATTGTCGTTGGTGTGCCGAAAGTGGTGTGGTCATCAGCTGCGACAAATGCTCAAATGTTTTTTTGCAAGGTAGCGATTCCATAGAAGATTTTATTCGCGGCTTACCTCGATTATAAAATACTTATTTATTTACTCATCAGGCGTGCTTACGACGTTTGCCTGGGACGCGTGTCTTTTCTTGAAGTAACTTCTCATGCCTGCAAATGGAGTTGCCTAGTTTGTAACAATATTCCTCTATGGTCACAAAGAGCTCTATTGCAGAATGGTGATGTCTTCAATTAAGTATGCACACTTCTATTCCAATCTCCTTTTGCTCAGACCTTATAAATAATCCTAACATTTATATTGTTTAGTCGCTTTGATTCCACGAATCCAGCCATTTGGTTGCCAGATATAATTGGGGAAGCTAAAAAGTTAGCTACATATTTCAAGAATTTGGACAACTAAAATTGCGACTGATTGGTCTAAGGAAGGCCCGTTATGGAAATCGTTCAAGTAGCCGTGACAAAGAATCAGACAAACGGAAGGCCATCCATTATTGTCGCAAGCTTCGTAAAGGCATTGTAACCACTCGCTTGAACATGAATTTGCTGGAGAAGAAAATGGTTGAAAAATTTACGGCAAAATATGATAATGTCGCCGATATAGACCTTGATCAACATTCTGAAGTCTCCAGTCCAATGCCAGCGAAGAAACGAGCGAACCAAGGTGTTCTTGAAAACATTAAGAATATTACTGAAGGGATTAGTAAGCAAGAAGATTATTATGCCAAAACCGTAGATCCAGTTCATCTAGCTCAACGAACATCTCCCCTTCATTCCCGTTGGTGCTGGTATGGAAACTCTTCCACTTGTTCTCGGCACAGAGGAGTCGTACGATCTCAGTGACTTATCAACGGAAGCTGAATCATGCCTCGATAAATCCGAAGAAACCAGATTCTCGGTTATAGATGATATAATTGATGAATGTAATGAATTTTTCAATGCAGCTTCTGCGATGATGGACAGAACACCAACGAAATCCTCCAGCCCTCCAAGATAGTCGCTTGAAGCCATCCCCATCTCTCGTTCCTGTTAAACCAAAATCGAACATTTACCAGAACGTCTACAGTTCAGATTCCGAGTGTTCCATAACGGCTGCACCAAATTTGAATATGAGTAAAGATGAAGTAAATGATGAAAACCATAACAATGGCAATCGTCAACCCAAATCTTCTAACTCAATCAAAATCGGGAAAATCTCCCGACTTTCCAGAAAAATCTGCTACTGCTCATGCAAGGACGCCGGGCCAGACCAACTGTGGAGAAGCATAATGCATCCAAATTTCTAAAAGTTACGCCCAGTTTAAGGGAACAACTCATTTCGGGCCTGTCATCTTCGGATGAAGAAGCTGTTACCGACTCATATTTGGAGGACTGTGGCATCTGCAAATCTTCACTCGGAATTTATCGAATTTGATGGATCGTCAACATCGGATTTGAATGAGAAGGCCAGACAGAAGCTTTTACTTGACTCTTCTGATTCAGACATAGAATACTCTTTCGATTCAGGACTTCAGTCTTACTGAAATGGTTACTGATAAAGAAAGTGTGCAAAAGAATAACAAAACAAGCCCAAAACCAGATGAGGATGATCCGAAATTAAAACTGCGGTGTGAAGTGGTTTTAAATCGCATCACTAATCAAGTAAGCATTTTAAACATAAACAACAACAAAATAATTGTGTGTGATTTGAATTTACTGCTGAAGTATCTTTCTATAACTTGTTTCCTTTTTCTTACAGAATTCTGTCTAAAGAACAATCATTTTTCTATGAAACCCCTGAAGATTTCCGCAAAGAAGAGAGCTATCGAATCCGATGAATTAGAATCGGAACTAGAATTTTCCGAACTACAAAGAAATGGTGACAAAAAAAATAAGCGCCCCATGTCTCAGAAGGAAACCCCTATTGCAAGACGTCTCTGGCTCGAATATCTAGAATCGTCGTCATCATCAGATTCAGATTGTGACTCGATTATGACAGTGGATGATGTTACCCAAATCAGCACCGACTAAGTTGAGTCTCCCTTTTAATGAAGCCATACGCCAAGCACTGCTCGCCACTAGCGACTCAGACTCTGTAAGCGAAATTGAATATTCAACGGAAAAGAATTCTTCTGATGAAAGTAGTGACGCACTTGAAATCAAAGGTATTGGAGTGAAAAAGTCCCATGTGGTAGATCTTACCACTGATGAAAAAGAAGCTGTAGAAACTGGGAATGCGAAAGACGACAAACTACTACACATGGACCTCGATGATCCCGATGCCGAACCGAAGAAGATTAAGAGGAAAAGCTCCAAGAAGAAAAGGCGTTCCATATCAAGCTCAAATTCTCAGTCTTCAGAATCTGAGGTAGAAAAAAGAAAACGGAAAAGAGGCGTCTCAATCCATCGGATTCGGAAGATGCACACTACGGCGATGATGATTCGGATGAAGCTGTTAAGACCTCTAAATTACGTCACCGAACATCTACGAGCAACTCTGACAACTCCAGTGATTCGGATACCGATATCCTGAACGAATCCCAGCCTTCAGAAGCTGGTGGATCGAAAGGGAGGAAGAACATTAAAAAAGATCATGAAGGAAACTAGTCTTAAGGTTAACATATCTGCTAAATATCATATTTATTGACACATCTTGATGGTAGCCTATGTTTCTCCTTTAACAGGATGAGACCAAAGCAGCCGCCAAAGAGGAAGAAGAAAGAAAAAGGCGTATAGCTGAGCGCCAAAAGTTTTATAATGAAGTATTTGTTGATGAAATGCATATTGTCAACGTCCAGACTGAGAATTTGATTCTGGATTTTGATCCAAACACCAAAGAAGAATTGGTGGTTGTCGATAAAAACATCGTCTCAAAACTAAAGCTGCACCAAGTAAAAGGTGTCAAATTCATGTGGGACTCATGTTTCGAATCCCTGGAGATGCTCAAGCAGGATCACGGCTCTGGCTGTATTCTCGCACAATTGTATGGGCCTTGGAAAAAGTCTCCAAGTTGTAGCCTTGGCACATACAGTACTGGTTCATAAAGCTTGCCAGGTACGTACCTTTAAAATATGTCAACATGATCTTGGAAAATTTAGATTTTCTCTTTTTTGCAGGTTAATCGAGTCTTAGTGATTTGTCCAGTAAACACAGTTCTCAACTGGGTCAAACGAGTTCAAAGTATGGCTCCCGAAATCTTCAGACGTTGATGTGTACGAAATGGTCACCACAAGAAGCAACGCCAAAGAACAAATCAGGATGCACACGTTACGAAAATGGCTCGAAAGTGGAGGAGTTTTGATTAATTGGCTATTCTCTGTTTTCGCATTTTAACCAATGAGAACAAGATTGTCAAGACCCAAGAAGATCGTGATTTGGTAACCCAGTCTTTGGTGAATCCTGGTCCGCAGCTGGTCGTTTGCGACGAGGGGCATTTTTTAAAGAACGAGAAGACTGCCCTTTATTCAGCTGTCAATAAAATAGCCACTCGGACGACGGATAGTTTTGACGGGTACACCTCTTCAAAATAACCTGGAAGAATATTTCTGTATGGTCCAGTTCGTAAAACCGAATCTATTGGGAAACTATCGCCGAGTTTAAGAACCGTTTCGCTAACCCCATCAAAAATGGACAGACTGCAGACGCTGAAATTGGTGACGTCAAACTTATGAAACGCCAAGCCCATGTGCTACACAGATTGCTTGAAAGTATGTTTTTCTTTTTCTTTTATTTGCCATTTTAGTATTTAGTATTTTTCTTTTTTTTCTTTTTAGATTCGGTACAAAGATTTTGATTACGGAGTTCTTACTCCATTTCTACCTCCGAAGCATGAATACGTCATTTCAGTCAAATTATCGGAGATACAAATCAAAATGTACCAGTATTATCTTGAACATCACGCTAGAAAAGGGTAGTAAAGGACTACAAGGAGGAGCCAAACTGTTCATGGATTTCAAGAACTAGGACGAGTTTGGACTCACCCTAAGGCGTTGCTTTGGGCTGAACATAATCGAAAAACAAAGCAGAAAAAGCCCAATGAGTCGAAGGCATCTATTACGGCCGACGTTATTCATGACATTGGAGGAACAGAAACTTACTATAAGCGAAGAAGATGATGCCGCTATTTGCACAGAAGAGTTGAGTGATGGAAAGGAACTAGGTAGACTAAATTTAATTTGTACATGATACCCCAGTGAACTAATCATTATTTTTTGTTTACGATGTCATTAAGTTGAAGCAAGCATGTTAACCAGATCTATAAATGATGCTCACGAAGGTAAAACTGACACTAGAGGGAAGAATCATCTGTAGCATCTTGGTGGTCGCGGTTTTCTCCTGAGGACATGACAGGAATTGAACATGGTGGAAAGCTGGTTCTGCTGATGGACATATTGAACCAGTGTGAGCTCATTGGTGATAAAGTCCTTGTTTTTAGTCAGTCCCTTGCCTCATTAAATTTGATCGAAGAATTTTTGGCCCATGAAAATGAGCGAAACGAGAAAAACTGTCTCAATTTGGCAAACGTAAGTTTAATAGTGGGTTAATATTGGGTTTTCCAAACAAACAATAAACAAGTTTTCTTACTGTTGAAACAGGGTGCCGCTGTAACATGGCGAAACAATCAGGACCTACTTTCGGTTCGATGGAAGCACGTCCACCGAGTTGCGTACAAGCTCGTGCAATGCTTTCAACAATTCGTCAATCTTCGTGCTCGTCTGTTCCTTATCTCTACGAAAGCGGGCGGTATCGGGATAATTTGGTTGGCGCAAATCGAGTCGTCATCTTTGACGCGTCGTGGAACCCGTCACATGATGTTCAAAGCATCTTTCGTATTTATCGGTAAGAGTGATACATTTCTCAACATATCCAATATACTTGTATTATCTTTCTCTTTGCTCAAGGTTCGGCCAAACCAAGCCATGCTATGTTTACCGATTTTTAGCGCAAGGCACCATGGAAGAGAAGATCTACGATCGCCAGGTACCAGGCTGTTGTCCCGTATTTCCAAGTATATTTAATCATATTCTTTTATTTGGTCCAGGTCACGAAAACTATCCCTGGCATGCCGAGTAGTCGATGAACAACAAATCGAGCGGCATTTCAATTTCATCTGACTTGAACGAGCTTTATTTGTTTGAACCGGATAGCCATTTGCGTCGGCCCGACTCCCCTCGTACCGAAAGATCGTCTTCTTGCTGAACTAATAATCAAGCAAAAGAACTGGATTGTCACATATCACGAACATGATTTCCCTTTTGGTAAACAAGTCTGAGGAAGAACTTCCCGAAGCGGAACGAAAGGCCGCTTGGGAGGACTTCCAGCGTGGTCTTCTTCTGAAAGAGAAGAGCCGCGTGCATACCCTCATGATGAATGATTCCCTTAGTTTTGAGAATAAACCTGGCATGCAAGAGATTGTGGAAGGATTAGTCGGATTAACGGTTGCTGGGATTTCTTTGACTGCAATAGCAGCTACGATCCACAACTCGAATCCTGACATCCAGAAACTGAATTACTGGGAGACTTTCAAATGACGGTTAGTTCTAAAATTAGCTGACCATATGCATGCGACCATTGGAGTATTTATTTCATTATTTTCTTTCTATTAGGTGGATCAGCTGCAGAACAGTTCTAATGTCCAGCAAGCAACGAGTTCTGTTCCGATTGCTTCTGCATCCTCTGCACAACAGCCTTGTCCCACAATATCCAACGTGTTGGCCGGATCTTGCAAGTGCGATGGGCGATTTCCCTGACACTTAATGATTGGCTTGGACCAATAGGAAATGCAACCTTTTGCCATGACGAGTCAATTCTTGTATTTTCTGATTGTTAAACAGAAAGTGTTCTTTATAAGTTTGAACAATTCTGTCTAAAAAATCAATCCTGAAATTGTTATAATTTGTTTTATTGAACTTTGGGAGACAAAGAAAATTTTCCGTAATAAATAAGCTCAGAAAGGCATCTGTAATTAATGGAAAATTTAATTTTGTATGGAAATTCTCTTGTTGGTCTTTATCGAAAGCTAAAAGGCTAATCTACTGCTGCTAACCGTTAATAAGAGGACTCGAAAAATTTCGTCGATTTCTTTGTGGTTCTTTTTTATCCTACCGACCAATTAAATTGTGCCCACGATGAATTCCTGGAGTCACATGCCAGTGAGACATGCTATCATGGGACAATCAGTTAGGCTTGACTATCGGTCCATCGTTTTTTTTTTTTTGTTTTTTGAATATAATAATCGACGGGTTTGATTAGATTTAGATTTGCAATGCAATATTTTTTATGTGGAAAAAAAACCAGTTTCTTTTGTCTATGTATTTTCATCTGGGGGCTTGGAACTTTCAAACAGTTAGGATATTTCGTAAACACAAAGAATTTGTCGAATTTCTTCGCATTAGGAATATTTCTTAAAAACATGCTTCGAAATTAAGTTTTCTTTTTGTTAGAGAATTCCAATATGAAATAAGAAAAAGTAACGGGAAAAGCGGGAAATAAGACATTCTTAAAGTGATATTAAAATTCTTCGATTTTTTATTCCTTTAGCTGCAAGACTGTGGCTTTGCGGCAAGCCTATTATTTGAATAGTCGATTTGAGATTTTCTATCAGCCCACAAGGAACGAACTTATTTGGGCCATGTAAAAGCCAGTGATAATGAACTTGTGGTCGATTCTTTTCCCATAAATCAATCCTTCCGGGTTGGACGTTCCTTACTAATCCCGTCCGATCCGCTATCAATCGAAACATCTACCACAACTTGGGTTTACCTGCATTCCTTTTTATTGATTGATTAATCAGACTGGAGACAATTTTTATGTTTTTTTTCTATTTACCTTTACAATATCATGATGGCATCATTATTTGATAATTTTTTAAAACCAACCTCGCTTAAACCATCTTCTGTATTCAGCGAAGAAACTATGTACGAGGAAAAACATTTCTAAGCGAATCCTTAAATCAGTTGAACTGGTCCCGTTCCAACTGTTAGAAGAATTTAAAAAATAAAGATCAATCAATATTTATGAAACCTCATTCGTTTCAAACCGTTTGAAAGCAAACTACTTAACACAAATTGTAACGTTTAGTGCCATTGGTGGCTCTTCATTATCACTCAGTTCAGAGCTTTCAACTGAAGGTGTACAGGGAAACTAAAGATTCCTCAAAAAATAGGCGGCTCCAGCGTTTTCCAATACACTTTTGTCTGTAACGAAATAATATATTGAAACATACCAATCGATACCAATGAGATTCCGTTGATAAGAAGAGTTTCTACCTGGAGAATGGCGCACCAGTTCCGGATAGAGTTACTTCAACGTTCTGCGGAAGGCTTGGAATGTCGTATGTAAGCGCTGGTGTGTGCATTTTTGACATTCTGCTGTTCCTCCCAGAAACTCTGAGCGTTGTCTCGTTGTCGGTAGCACTTGCCATTACACTTTCTTCGTCGTAATCCAGCTGTAGAGGCACAGAAGCGTTAACTAACACGGACTCCTGAGAGAAGGTATTCAAACGGCATGAAGTTAAGCAGCAAATCAATTGAAAATATGAAACAGTATAGAGTAAAAAATAGTAAGAACAAACGCACGTTTGCCGGATGATGAGATTGCACCATGGTGACTTCGCCGTTCTGGAATGTAAGTCGCATGTTGAGATTGCGCACTGGATCGTTGAGCACCTGACTGTATTTACTCCAAGCTTTCATCATTCTCAATTTGTCCTAGTGAACCAGAAAACCAAATGTTACCCCTGAATACGGTAGAATTCCTTCTTATGAATCTATCGAATGTTGTTAAAATCTATTCGTCTTCTCTGGGGAAAATATATAACAAAGGGGAGATATAGACAACGACTTGGCCTATCTAATTAACTACTTAATTAAGTACAGTACCCGCACTAAGTATTGGGACAATTCCCTTGTTTAACCGGGGCTAAAAGGCAAAAGTGCATAAGGAGCGGGAATTTTTTCCAATCAATTCCAGGTTCATATTGAAAACTATTTAATTCTTTACTCGTATACCACAGGATGAAGAGTTTGCCACGGTGCCGACACCAAAATCCTGACCATATCCAAAACTTTGCCAGGCTTGTTCTGATGAGAGTAAGCTGTTAGGGCGTACGTCATCTCATTTAAGCATTCTGTGTGTTCAAAAGGGAATAGAATAATTAACTCTATTAATCTAGTTTTTTTTTTATCATTACGTTTGCGATCATTTAAGTAGCAATCAATAAGCTGATCGTAGACACTGTCTAGTTTGGTCAAAGTTTCTGGCCAAGAGGAAGAATGCGATACCAGGACGGCCGTTGCAATTGGCACGATGGTCTTCATTTCGTGACTGACCGCTAATTCACGCTCTAAGAAACGCTGGGCGGGCCCGAAACTGACTTGAAACAACACCTAAAGACAAATAAATAGGTACATAAGCAAAGATTTCAAACTACTATTAATGCAAATTTAAAAAAAAAGATCTCGTACGATATCGTCGTGCTGGACGTCTGAGAGACAAGTGGAGAATGAACGCAGTAGTTTCGATCCTTTGGCTTAGGGTAACATTCAATCCGTCAGCGAAACTTCCATCTTCGTTTCTGCTGGCCGTGCATCCAAGTCAAGGCGGACTTGAGCAAGTCAGGATCGGAATATCTCTGCAGCGTGATGGAAGATAGGGCGTGGACTGTCAACGCCGTCAGTCTATAAGGGGGACATATTTTCGGGAATATATGTGATCCCATTCCTGCTGACAGACAAATGTTGAGATCGAAATATACCTGAGATCAGAAGAGCCGTCCACATCGTGGAAAGATCCATCGGCTGATCTGAAGCTCAAAATGTTTTGTAGGATTCCGTTCCAGCTGTTGTCTTCCTTGCCAGCGGGTTTTTTTGGCGTACTGATTGTGATGGAAACGTTCCAGCACGGTGACAAGGCTCAATGGATCGGTGAAACCGGTCGTGCTCCACATATCGTCTAGACTTGCCGCTATTCCACCTGAATTGACCGCAGGAAATTGTCTGAAGTTGAAAAGGACAATCGAATTTCAAATGTAATTCAATTCTGACGTACCTTTCACGGTGATTTCAGCTTGCTCTCCGTGAACGTGGCCAGCAACAGGTTTTTGGGTACGCTTAGAGTTCTCGTGGTCTGATCGACCGATCCATCTGCCCCCCATACTCTAAAGAATCCTTGGAATCCCCAGCTGGTGGAAAAGCCAATGTAACGGAATGGAGTGTCGCCAGCCTCTAGTGGGATTGAAGCGAGCGGGCGAACACCAATATGCGATCCTTTGCCAAAAGATAGGAGCCAGCGATTTTGATCCCTGATTGGGATTGATGGCTTGTTTCTCTTCTTTCTCCCTAAATGAAAACGAATCGAAATGTTATTAAAACCTGAAAGCGGATCCGTATAAACAACCAACAAGTCCAGCTCGCCTAATTTGATTTGATCCCAGCTGATCCAGAACGTCTGCAACCGATCCTGACGCAATATTTTTGGCGTTGCAATTTTAGTCTTGATCTCAGACAAACCTGTCCAGTCAACACAAACAAGTAAAAATGTCATAGTAAAAAAAAAAATGCTCGAACATTAGAAAAAATTGTAAAATCTCACCGTTCATCTGTTTGGATATCCATGAATACATGTTATCCTCGCCACCCATGACAAGATTGTAAGAAACGGCTTCATCGTCGTCGAATTTCTCTGAACTGCCAAGGACCACTCTCAAATCGGCCGGCGCCGAAGCTTGAAACACGATTGTTTTAACGTGATTTCCAAGCGGCAAAACTTCGTACTTGAAGGACGAAGCGTTAGACACAAACACGTTCTCTGATAATTCAATTACAATTAAAAAAAATAAAAAAAATACGTCGGTAAATGTTCAATTTTATTCTAGTCTTTAAAAAGAATAAGAAATGGCGTTTTATACCTTCTAAGCAAAAGAGATAACTGTCCGACTGGGAGTGCTGGAATTCCGTTGTGGAAACACGGACAGATTTGGAGACGGGTAAAGTTTCCATTTGTTCGAGATGGACGTCGAGGTTAATGACTTCACTCGGAGCGCAACAAGAACCGGAGCTGGAACCTTTGAGTTGAACTGTGAGCGTGACGAGCGGACTGAGCTCGTTGACGAGAATGCCGACACGGTAGACGGCCTTCGATTTGGGCGCCAAACATGCCGGTTGCTGGAGATACTTTTTTGCCATTCGCTACGAAACCAGCGCCCGCCCGTCAGAGCCATTTGCAGCTGGGTCTGATGGCATTAGACAATCGGATTGAATTAAATCAGTTTTTTTTAGAGAAGTATATTGTTGACTTACTTGAGAACAGTTTTTGAAACGATTGGTGAGTGTTACGTCGACGATCAACTCTTCACCGACACGTACCCTCTCGGGCAACTGGAAATCGATGGCCCAGTCTACTGGTTTGATGGGGATCGTCACAGGACTCGACTGGCGAACTCTTCCGTTCCGATCGACAGAGAGGAGAGTCAACTGGGGATCAGATCCATTGGTGACGACCAAGTCCATCTCTTTCGTCGTCGATTCGCTTTTCAAGTTTGTGAAATATTTTAAATAAGTTTAGAGAGAGTCACACTATAGCCGAAAATGAAATTTTTACCTCGGATCGTAACACTGAACAAACCAAAGTTCGCCCGACTGGCCGAAAAGTTGCCACGGAGTCGGAGGCGCTTGAAACTTTGGCAAGAGTCTCAGGAATCTGTCCGTTTCAATGGAAGGGCCGAGAAACTTTGGGATCGACTCGGCCGAGTTCAGCAGTTTCGTTTTTTCAGCCCACGAACCGAAAAGACAATGGTAAGATCCCGCTTTGAGCGTCATGTTGACTCGAACTTTATTGCCTTTCACTCCCATAACTGTCACCTATTAGCGCCCCGAAGAAATGTCGTATTTTTGTTTTTAATGAAGTTCTTTATTCTTAAAAAAATTTAATTAAATTATACTTTCGTTTCGACGTTATTGTACACTTCGACGTCCAGTGAGCTGGAAGCCAAATTTCGGCCGTCGTCGTGCGAGAAAAAGACGGTGACAATGGCACGCGGGATCATTTCGTAAAGAGTTGGAATGCTTTTCAAAAATACCATTGAAATAGTTATGACCCGTCATCGATTATTTTTCAAATATTATTCGGGTAAGATATTTTACCTTAGATTCAATTCAGCAGCCCATTGAGATGATTTCTGCTGATCCTCTTCGTTGGTGTGATTTCCATCTTGAACGATCGATGTCGCAGTCTTTGCCACCAAGTATTCCTGGCCCCAGGAGATGACATGGCCCGAGGATCGGGATATGACGGCGTAGTTGATGCGATTTCCCCACCAACTTGCATCCGGAATAGATGCTCAAATGCAACGTTTCCCCTTCCTGTGTAACGAGTTATCAAGTTCCATCCCAAAAAAAGACGAAGGACGTTAAACATCATTTCATCTCAAAATATTCTTCCGCAGCAGAGAAAATATTCAAAAGAACCTCGTAAGTATATATAAAAACGACTCACCATGAAACGATATTTGCCATTTTGGCTGAACAGCTGGACATTACAGTTGCCCGATGTCGCCGGCCGACGATTCCGACGGCCAAGTGCTGACACCCAACGAATGCGTTGCCAAGACGAATTGGCTATCCAGCGGTTGTCCCTCGATCGATTTCAGAGTGCCCTGTAGATGACACATTGATTCATGTTATCAAAGAAGAAGGAAGGAATATGAAAAGGAAATGAGATAGAGACAACGACCATAGTGAACAACGGAGGAATCTAATAGATATCTCTTAAGGACTTCTGGGATATATATCAAATAGCATTCCGATCACATCGTTTGTTCACCCCACGGTGATGACAGCTATAGGGTGTTATTGGCCTTTCAGGTTTCCCCATTTTTCTACCCTTCCGATTGATGAAAAAAGGATGTAATACAGAGCTATAGGTCTTATAGTATAACATAGAACTAGGCCAATACATCTCTATCTTTTTTTAAAAGCACAGCGCATGCAGTAAACTGCCCTATATCAATACTTGTTGAATCAGCGATCCGGCAATATATAAAGCCGGGGTAAAAAAAAAAAAAAAAAAAGAAGAGAAACGGTCGAACTAACACGATGTAATCTTCTTATCGGAGACGCTTCTTCTGCTATACTGTGTTTGTGTTGTGTCGGCGTCTTATTTCTTTCTTTTTTCTAGACTTTCTGGATGACCAGAGCCAGCGGCATCTTCTCCTTTTCAGTCGGTATGTGTACAGAACTCGACACACAATGTGCTCGAGCCATCCATGGAATCCTCTATATTTATCTAACCGGCTTATCTAACCGCTGCGATTGCTTTTTTTTTTTTTCTTCGTTCTATTGATGCCTATAGTATACAAGAACGTCTTCCTTTATTTTCTTCTATCATCCGCCCAAATCCTGACGGGTGTAAGGACGTGGTGTACGGGACATTGGAGAGTTTAGTGAGAGATGTAACAGTAGATATACTACGTCTATGAGCTACTGAGCACCAAAGAAACGACACGGGGGAATTCACAGGACGCCGCATCGAGCCTCTATACAGAAAGAATGAGATACATCTTTGATACACTTGTCAATGGATATTTTCCCATCTTAACGTATAGAATGTTATCAAATATAAATACGGAACGGGGTGTATATAGATGTGTGGATGGAATATTCCGTTTATGTTGTACACGATTTATTTTTGTATTTTTTTAGTGGTGATGGTAGTGGGATGGAGAAAGTCTCGTTTCAACTTGGTTGAGGGGCTTTTCTTCGAGAGTTTCTTTGAAGTGCTGCCACGATGTATAAAATTCCCCGTTTCTTATCAATGCCATCAGTATACCATCAGCCAACCAAAGAGAAAGAAAATACATTTCTAACACTATACGCAAAATCTAATACGTGCAGGTCATTTTCTAACTTAAATATCTCGATCCTGTGCAGTAATGCCTGCGCGCTATATAGACCGAAAAAAAATGTATACATGTAATGCTATCCGTCTTCGAGAAAGATTGACTCCATCACTTAAAGTTGTTGGTTTTTTTTTTCTCTTTCCCTTTGCTTGAGCCTCTTTGATCCTGTAGTCGATGGCCGGTTGCCCTCCCGAATGTCTACAATATTTACGATGCAACCAATCCATTTCCAGGTGGGATTGAGAGGAGCCGCAAATATATAGCCAATATTGTATATTACACAGCTATATAGACATGTAACTCATTCATCTTTGTATATTTAAAAAGGTTCAAGTCATTTCTCTTTGTCAACGGAGACCTGTCTTTACAATATTTTTGGGGGGTATAAAAATTCGTACATAAATCAATCAATCAGTTTCGGGTTTTTCTTTTTGTGTGGGTGGGGGAGATGAAATGCTTTGACTTATGTTTCCGGGCGGAGATTGTTGCACATTTATATATATAGAAAACACCGGAAAGAAGAGCCCCACGGATTCCTCTGTAGATTTTCTTCTTTTAAACGTCGGATTTGTTTGAGATGAGGGAAATATAAGTTGAGAGCCGCTTATAATATTCTCTCTATCTCATTCTGTCAAGTTGTTGTCTTGATACGGGGAGAGGATGAGAGGCGGATATGGAATGGCTTTCTATGTGTATAAAAACCCAGCTAGAAAATATGTATAAGCTCATTTGTTTCTATCTTCCCCCCATCTCTGGCTGTTCACGGTACTATATCCAAACTATCTGCCGACGCTTCTCAAAACTCTTGTGACGAGGATGAAGGAAAAAAGAAGAACAAGAGCGTATATATAATACGAGAAACATGTAGGCGCTCTGCAAGTTATATATATAATTCCCTATTACGTGCTTGGTGACGAGCGACCGACAAGAAGAAAAGAAAAAAATAAGAGTCAAATAATAATAATAAAGTCTGTGCTGCGGCTTTAGGTCCACACACTACGTGAGAGAGAGTATATACCCCCTGTCGAACTCTTTTGTCTCTATGGATGTTAAGAAGGAATAAGAGAGAGAAAACCAGACGTCGCGTCCACCTCTCTAGAGAGTCGGTATTACTGTCATCTCTTTTCTTTTTCACTCTTTTGTCGTTCTCTGCTTTGCTCTGTGTGTGTCTATGTTCTTTTGCCTCCGCTCTCCCTTTGAGAGCAGAGTTTTCTTCTTCCTGACTCTCGTTCTGCATGAGACACAAAAGCAATTCCCATCAGAGGGACGCATAAGTCATGTCGCCGGGGCGCAAAGATTCGATCGTTACACACACACACACACAGAGTATAGAACATATACCGCCATCTTTTTTTTTTTTTACAAAGATATATAGATCCTAATATAACAACAAACTCTTCTCCTCACATGCTAATGAACGCTACTGCACTG
The DNA here is from genome assembly GCA_030770115.1 of Daphnia galeata. Lineage (NCBI taxonomy): Eukaryota > Metazoa > Arthropoda > Branchiopoda > Diplostraca > Daphniidae > Daphnia > Daphnia galeata. The sequence continues at coordinate 3,056,099 of CM061120.1, read as the reverse complement.
AAAAAGTTCCCCGCCCCGTCTATAGCGGATTGAAACAAAAGGTTATTTTCTCTTTTCTTTTTTCCTCCCCCCCATCCGACGATCCATCGCGATCCGCTTTCACTTTTCACAGAGAGGATCTTATACTATAGAGAATCTAAAAGCAGCTTAGACCCATTTGCGCTAGTATACAGGATCGACGGGAGGGACGATGGTTGAGCGCTTTCTGTTTGTTTAGACGCATAGAAGAAAGGAAAGTTTTAACCCTGACTAAAAAAGTTTCCTTGCGTTGGATATGATGTGTATACGGAAATGATTTGAAAATCCTTTCGGCCTTTGTCATCATCACGTCTGGCCGCAAAAAGGACTTGGATTTTCCACTCTGCTGTCGACTCGTTTTTTGAAAAAAACAAAAGACACTTTCAGACAATAACTGGACATATGTAATATTATGTACTTTTTTTTTTAATCCTTCGGATGACGTCCGCACTCACGTATGAATAAATAAACGTACACATCCCCGCTGTACATCAAAATGAATACATCAGTTTACAGTTGTAGATATAAACCCTTCGGGACTTTTGTTCGCCAACGGGTTACCAACTGAAAATGATGACATATTGTGAAATACGACCAAGCGCAAACGTTCACCGGTTTCCTTCGGTTGTTTCCACCCTCACGTTTTTTTTGTCCGTTCAATTATTACACATATTTTTGGGGCTATATTATAGAATACTAGCTGATGCCCATGAATATAGGAGCAGTACATAATCCTTATAAAGACTCTACTCTCCACTGCCATAGGGCTTTTCTCGTTATGATCAACCTCTGCTTATGTAGACTGCTATTTTTTGGCTGGAGGGCATTTAATCCATCTTGGGCGGCCAATATAATATAGAGCCCTGAGTATTTTTTTTCCCGTTAAAACCCATCATGATAATAATCATCTGGCTACAGGATATTTTGTTGTTTTGTATACCTGACCATTTACTTTCTTTCAATTTTTTAGTTGATGTTAAGTCCTTACTTGTAAAGTTGCGTTACTCGTCAAATTTGACAATGCCGGAACGGTGAAGATCATCGTCGACGTTGTCCGGTTGAAGTGGATCGTTTGATGGTGAACCGATGCTCCGTGCTGATCCAGTACGTCCAATCCGACCGTGATGCCTCGTTCCGACGTTCCAGCGATCAACTTTGAATATCCACATGACAATATATTTTTTTTAAAAATGGTATGATATATTTAATAAGATCTGATTTCATACTTCTCCGGCGAATGGGGAACCTTGCTGGATAACCGAGACCGTCCGCGGGCTGAAATCCAGCTCGACGAAATGAGATTCGATCATTGGTGATGGATCGATATCTTCTTCGTCTTCGCTCAAATTCTTGAGCGATTCACTTTGATGCTCCTGCTGCTCATGTTGTCCGACTCCCGGCTTGGACCAAGCGGAAACTCTGAGCTGCCGTCAAACCTCCAGCGGTGGCCCGGATTGTCCACATTCCCGTCTGTTGTGGGAGATCGCTCAACTGGAAGAGCAAGTTCTTGAGACCCGAACCGACAAGTGAAACGCTCCAATAGTGGACGATGACATTGTTGGGATCGTGGGCGGCCACCTGAACCGACGAGGCCACGTCATGAACGCCAGCTGCTGACTGCTCAGTCCTGGAAGGTCCGCGTTCGGGATCGGCTCCGGCAATGATTTGACCGTGCTGATCCAAACAAGCCAACCATATCGACACTACATAATAATAATAAATCATAATATACAAACAAAGTCAATCAATAATAATATTTTTTAAAAAATAAAAACTATTTTTCTTATTATTATTTGTGGAACGGAATGAATCGATCGGTTATCTCAGCATATCCAAAAAGTTTGTTACAAAAACTATAAATTACCAACATCATCCGGATGATAAACGGTGCGTTCCAGACGTAAACTGAGAGATTGGATAGCCTCTAATGGATGAACGGGAAGCTCTTCACTTTGGCAGCTTCCTCCTCCGCCAAAGAAGCCGACGGTTGCTTTGCTTTCATTTCCGTTTTCATTTGCAAAAGTCTGAGCGCTTCCGTACCAGTCGCAGCAGCCAAGACGGACGGTCAGCTGTCCGTCGTAACTCATCGGTATGGTCAATTCAACGGGGACTGATTGCCTCTCCGTGATGAAGAGTCAGAGTCTTTTCTTCGTAAGTGCGTTTAGAGTCGGCTAAACGGACGGTGACGTTGGTCACAGTCTGCTGCTGCGATCCATCCATCAGATCGATCCACATGACGGTCGTCGATCCCAAGATGACAGCTCTCGGCCAAACGACGTTCCATGTCCTATTTATTATTTTAATTTTTTTTATTTTATTTTTAAAATAGAAAAAATTGAAAAAAAAAAGGTTTTTTTTTGACTGACGAAGTCGAGTTGAAAATCGAAGAAGAAGAAGTTGCTGGTGGCGGTGGCTGAGTCAGCGCGGCGGCATCAACGCCACTGAGAAACCGCTCGAGGGTGAGTAGGCCCACAAGGGCCGTGACAAATGTCGATTGAAGTCGTCGGAGTAGTAGCGACGCCTTCATTTTGCATTCAATCGAATGTCGACTGCAGCAGCTGAAAATGTGTGGGGGAAAAAAGAAGAAGAAAAACGAGGCTGTTACATGTCAAAAAGAAAACGTTTCGACAAACTATATAATACAAACGTATATAGCCTATGGTAGGCGCGGAATCTCGTTATGTCTTTGTGGAATAACAAGGAAAGGAATCAGCCAGGCAGCAGCGAGACAACAATTTTATATATTTCCTTTGCTTTTCTCTGTATTTATAAGCGTAATGGGCCTACATTCAGAGTCTATACTGTATATGCACAAGTCTACCATCGTCAACATCTATGTCAAGGTATATACTATGTAGATAAAGGAGCGAAACGTTAATAAATCCTAACTGCAGCGCCGTGGATCTACAGGGGGAACGAATTAACATATAAACACTGTATAATATTTTATTTTTTCTAGAAAAAAAAAAGAGATCCTTCCTTTCTCCTGTTTTATAGACGGACGTTATGCTCTCCAGTCATAGAGTTAAGTGGACGTTATTTTTCCCCCTTTTTTTTTCTCCTTATCATATTATTATGTGTACGAAATAAATATATAGGAGAGTCATCTCTATAAGTTCCGGTTATAGTGGACTCCAACCGGTCCACTTAACCGCAGGTTTAGTTTTTCTTCCATCCCCGTCGGTACTTGTAATTTGTAATGTATATCCGATGCTTCAGTGAGCGCAGTATAATATATGATAAGGTATGCATATAGTATTACAAACGTACCTAATTTTTTTACAAATTAGCTTTCGAGTGAAAATAAACAATCATAATAGAGAAAAGATTGCATTTAGTAGTTTAGAACTAATTTGATATCGTGTGTCTATAATGTTGCATAACACATGTATATTGAATTGGAGCAAATAATGCTCGATGAACAACTTTCTGTATAAGTGTTACCAATGCTTACATAATCTTTTGTTTTAACATATCTGCATTTAATTGTTGGCCATTGCTGAGAACAAGCCGAAAATAAATCGCTCCGAATGATACTCACAGACTCTTTCGTTCCTTTCTTATTGTTTCTACGTATTTTAAACTGTTTGTTTTCATTTCAAGTAGTACTCTATAGTATATTCCGCATCTATCCGCTCTAACCCATACTATACAAGTTGCCTTATTTTCAAATAATAACAACATTATTGGCCTTGATGTATATAGGCTAATACCTTTTTTTTTGTTTTTGTTCTTTTTCCGTCGGCCGTACCTACGGGGAATTCAAAAAGGCTTCACACAAAAGCAGTTTAGGCGATGCGCCAATATATATATATATACATATAACGTCCCAAAAAATACAAACAAAAAACAAAAAAAGTTGAGTCATTCAATTTTCTCGCTTGTGTTTCATTCTGTCCGCGTCTTTCCTCGACGGCTAATGAGCCAAACGAGAAAAAGGAAAAGAAGAAGAAGAAGAAAGTCAGTTGAAAAACATTATATAACCGGACGTGAGAGCATATCCGAATAAAGAAGAAATAAGAGAGCGAGAGAGAGAGAGAGAGAGAGAGCCTATGTATATTAGAATATAAGAGAGAAACGTCGTCGTTGCTGCCGTGCGCGCATCTAAGTTGGATCGATACTTGATGCGCCAAAAGTTATGATGAGTTTCTCTCTCTATACATATGGTATAGTAGTATAGTAGTACATAGGTTTTCTCTCCTTCGTCTCTATCCAGCAACCAGCCAGCCAGTTGTAGACTTTTTGCGCCTCAAAACTTCCCTTTTTTCTATACTAGTAGTAGAAACTACTACTGCATATTACTAGCTTCGGTACATATTTATTTCTCTATAAACTACTCTCTCTCTCTTCTATCTATCTGCTGTTCAACACATTTTTGTTTCCCCTATATTCTATATCGTCTTCTCCTTCTATACCAGGATGCTAATCAGCCACGTTTGTTTTTTTTAATACCCCCATCGTCGTCGTCGTCTTTCCTCTCTATACAAGTCTCTATGCGTAATCGCCGCCCGTCTTCCTATTCTCTTTCAATCATCTTCCATCTTCTTTAGAGATAGCGAGAGAGAGAGAGAGAGAGAGAGAGAAGTATGTTACCATAAGATGCCATCGCTTCTTCTTCTTCTTCTTCTTGGTAAATTTCAATATCGTTGATGTTTCGCGGAAAATATAGCGCGGCAGACGAAGCACAGAAGCTTATAGACAAGGCTTTTTATTGGACCATAACGTCGTCATGGCATCCACTTATTAATATGCGCTCCCTGTCTGTCTCAGCTCTCTCTGTGTGCGCGCATCGCATATGCAAAGCCGCCCACGTATCTATCGAAATTTCAGACTTTGTTACGAAACATTTTCTCGTTTCTCTCTAGCTCCGGGAAGCGGGCCATTAAGAATTGAATTTAGAGAATTGAAAAAAATATAAAAAGAATGTTCCACGGATGGCAATATTGAAAACAAAAAGGATAGAATAACAGTTTCACCAGTTCATTGGCTCCTTGTACATGTGACCGGCGTCGTTATTGTTCGACGTATATTTTTATGCTAGCGCTCTTTTTTATCGTGTACCAGTCCCGACGTTGAGCGACTATTCACGGTCGGTTGAGCGCGTAAATAGACAGGACGACACGCACCCGCCGAGAGAGAGAAAAAAATAAAAACAAAACATGAAAAATCGTGTAGTACACACGCCAAGCTGCACCGATGCCCACCGCAAATCGAATTTCTGTTTATTGTTTTTATCGCGGGAATTTCAAACATTTTTCTTCTATTTTTTTTAAATTATTGAACTTTTTTTTCTTGCGTCCACTAACGAAGGCGTTGGCTTTAGTCAATTTGGTTTTGAGATCATCAATTTTCCTTTTTTTTTCTTTCTTCTTTTGATTTTTGTTGTTGTCGGGACTCACGCGGGTTTATATTCCCCCACCCGGTGGTTGATGGAGTTGTCACTATTGACACAGCGTCGCTTATGCTTGTTTGAATCAACTGCCAGCAACAGCAGCAGAGTCTTAAACGGAGCGTCCGCGGTTCGTCTAACTTTATACTGGTGTGACACGGTTTAAATATAGGTCACAACGCCGAATTCTTCTTCTCTCCTATATCCTATCCATACTGTCTGCTGCAAATGGAGAGAGAGAGAGGAGGGACATGTGCACGTGACTCCGCATATACATTTAGATTTACAGACGGTGTTGTTGTTGGGTTATCGATGCCAGACCAGCCGACGTATGCACAACTTTAGAGGCCGCTCTATGTTGTTGTTGTAATAAACGGCGCTGTATATATACAGAATGATGGCGCAAAACGCAGCCAATAATATAGAGGTGCCGGATACCCCAAAAGTGATTCAACAATTGACAATGTCACACTATAATATTAACGTCGGAGACGAGTGAATTATTCTGGTGAAAGAGACGCGGGACTATTGTAAATGACAGCCAAACAGCTATAGCGCAGTATATACAAAAGGGAAAATATGATGATAGACAGAATGTTGTATAAATCATTTTTTAGTTGGGTTTCTTATATCACAAAGCGTTGCCGATGGATTCCTGTCGTTATACATAACTACAAACAGAAGAAGAAGAAGAAAGATTGAAAAACATGTGAAACCGCGGTAATATGGGCGCGTCTCCATAGCCGTGCACAATAACGAAATAACAAAAGACGAAATGTTCTATAAAAATAGAAGCTATTCATCTCTTCATTCCTCTTGGATATCGTTTTGTTCCCGTTAAAAAATGGGAGAAACTGACAACATTTGTTCTGTGCCGCTGCACATTCATTCAGTTCTTCCCCTTGCTGGCTTGTGTTTCAGTTTTCATTTGAAAACAAATTCCAATTAATATAAACGAAGACAACAGCCATCCGCTCGATCAATATGTTTCCACAATGCCTATACATGTATATTTCCCTCCCATCTTTTTCGTTTCTTCATCAACTATTTGACTATTCAGACAATATTTTCTTGGCCTATTGTCTTCATTATATGTAGTGGGTATTACGCGCTATAGTTTCTTATCTTCTATTTAAGTTGTATACGTAGTTCCTGTCAAATAGGAGAACAAATGAAGTGTACTGTAGAAAGAGAATAACTTGAACAGCACAACTCGGGAGACAACAACAACAACACCCCAGTCCTTTTGACTTTCTTCCAGAGTGGATGTGTCAATATTATGTGCGCTTGATGAAGCGTTGTCACTTGTCACACTCTTTCCTCTATCTAACAAACACTTTTTTGTATATTTCTTTCTTATAGTAGAGAGTCTCTCTTTAAACTGCAGTATACATACACAGCAGCAGGAGTGATGCTGAGTCTAAACTTCCCCAGAGTATATATAGAGGAGTATATAAATGACTTTGGGAAAGAGAGCGAATAGAACGTGCCTGTCTCTGCTGAGCACTGCTGATGCTGTCGTACAGTCTCTCTCTATAACTTTGATCAGCTAGTTAGTAGCGCCGCGTCACCCGCACCATCAACATCTCCCTTTCCCTTTTTCCCCTTATTCGTATTATAGTTGCGCCATGTATAGTGTTGAGGCGAAGGGAGGGGTGGGAGGGAGGCAATTGAATTGTGTCATACGGACTCGAAGGAAAAGATGGGGAGACGACTATATAGCTCCCGAAACTATATAGGATCCGATGTTGCTGTTTATTTGGAACTTTAGATTATAGGCGCTAGATTTAAAGGTTATTATATGTTATATAATACATACACGGGGGGGCTAAAGTGAACTTTGTACGTAGACATTCAGATCAATGAAGAGAGAAAGAGTCCTTCATCACATCGGGCACGTCGACTACCGTGTGTGTATCCCTACCAACCGTTGTGTCATTACGTGCTTTTGAAGTTGAGCGCGTTACATAGGTTTTCTTTAGCTTTTACTATATAGCTATATCTTTTTTTTCCTTGATTTGTTACTCTGACTCTGTCGGATACAACAGCTAGCAGCCCCATAATACGTACAACAACACTCGTTTTCTTATCTATTCTCTCCTTTTTTTTTTTTTTGCTATTCTATACTTTGAGTTTCCGTCTATGTAACTTATTCTCTTTGGACGATTCTCTTTTTTCTTGATAGATTTAGCCGCAAATGCGGAGACGACCGACGAATACCAAAGTGATTTTCTTGTTGATGAACCTATTGGCTTCTCTTATTCTCTAGAAAATATAACGTCCCGAAAACCTCACAAATTCAATTGGTTTGAACAGTGTAACAACAAACAACAACAAAAAATCCAACTTTCCAGCTATAGCACCATCATCTTGTTTTATCTTCGCCACTCTTGGGTCTGTGTGTGTGTTTTGTATTAAATGTTAATAGCAGTAGAAGCAGCTGCACAAGTTCGACTAATGAAGGGAAGGTGATGCGCGCTCCCCCCTTTCCGCTCTGCTGTTATTCGACTAATTGAAGCCTTCGACGTTTGGGATCAGGTTTAACACACAACAAACCCCGCCAGTGATGACGCCGGTCGATGCGTTCATACGACGACGACGATGACGGAGAAAATATATGCGTGAAAGAGAGACTCGTCTAATAGAAGAACAAAGGGAATAGATATATAGCTGTGTGTATTATTATTAGTGTGTCGATTGACAAGTGAATTGATACAACCCCGGCCCTGTTGTTGTCTATTATATCTGTTGTGTTTTGGATATTTCGTCGCGTCCTCGTCAAGCGGAGCGAAGACAAGAAAGACAAAAGCTTCTTCTTCTTCTATCTGAGCGCGTCTTTTAAAAGAAGACGCTATAGCGCTATGCGGCAGACAGATGCTGTCCCTTCTGTGTTGTTTTGTTTTTTGTCGAGTTGTTGTTGTGTGATGCGGTAATAGCCCTATTCAATTTATCTATCCCCCTTTTCCTTTTAAAAAACTCCTTCAAGTTTCCCGCAGTTCTTTTTCTTTTAAAAATGAAAAAAAAAAACGCGCCCGCGCAATATTCAATTTACTGGCGGCGTATTCGGTCAGACGTTGTTCTACACCGCATCTCACGCCGAATATACATTTTACAGCGTTTATTATGTATAGTATACACCATCAGCTCTATATAGCAACATTGGAGTTGTTTGCTATAAGGACTATAAAGTGTCGTGGGGTAGCAGATGGTTCGGAGAGCGTTACTCTCCCATTGTCCGTTATATTGGCGCTTCACTATATACAATTTATACATCTATCAGATTGTAGATAATGTATAATGCGACGAACAATTTCTACCTGCTTAAAATATATATCTACTCGTTTTGTGTATACACGCACACACAACCAGCAGCAGGAGCAGAATATAAGAAACAAGTTTGATGTATATCGATGGGGAGTTGTGCGGAACTTTTGGGGGGAAATAAATACAAACAACAAAAAGTACGTATAAAAGAAGAAGAAGTAGACGACGTGACAGAAAAAGTAATCGATGGTTATATTCACTCAACGGATTCAATGGAATAAGAAAACGTGACGACGTCGTTTGTGTGGACCGTACTTACTTACGTATAGTACACAACTAGCCTATTATGTACACAAGAGAAATCGGCGAATTTCCAATACGTTTGACCGAAAGTGTAGTAGACGTTATTTCTAATAGTCGGTCAGTTAAAATTATTTGATGTTGCAAGACTAGATATTCTGCCTTTGTGCAGATAGAATTTTCTCCCCCAATTTTCTATATAGCCCCCGAACTTTGTTGGTATTACGCAGCGTCGAATGCGAGACCCCAACAACGGCCATACACACAAAGAGATCAATCGATTCTTCTGTTACCTAGTCTCAGTTATTTTCTTTTTCTTTTCTTATATTCAAGTGGAACAGCAAATAACAAAAGAAATGAGGTGTGCAGTGCACACACGAAGGCAACGTTTGTATATAAAAAACGGATTGAATTCTCCGTCGTGTTGCAAAACGAACGAAATCAAAACGACAACAACAACAATGTACGTAGTACAGACACACCAAACAACAAACGACATGGCCTTTATATATTATCTATCTGTTCAACCACGAGAGACAGCAATATATAAATATTCTATCATATAAATAATGTTGGCTCACCTGAGCTTGTTGTCGTCGGTCGCTTCCACTTGGATGATGAGCAGAAAAGCGGAAAGATAAACAGTCCACCGAGTCTCACACAATCACGACAAAGTTTTCGTCTCTATGTCAAGTCTTGTATTATTATTTATCTCTTCAAAATTTGTGTGAGTTTGACTGGGCGCCAATGTGTGTTTGAATGTCAATCAAATGAAAAACAGCGCAACCTGTGCAACAACAACAACAATTCAAATGTCTGTTTGTGTCTGTGTGTGATGGAGAGAGAGAAAGAGAAGACGGTCAGTGCTGATGCTCGGCTGTTCACCAACTGGTGCAGCATCAGGAACGACAACAGCATCTCCCTCCTTTTTCCCGCTGCTGCTCTATAGACCAGCAGCACGCAGCCTCATTTCCCGTCGCCACCCACACCTCACCAGGACAGGAGGCAACCCCACCACCCTATGGCGCCGTGCTTGATCATCAACCCCACCGTTGAACGCTTCGACTTCGCCACCTTGGTAGTACATAGAACGTTTTTTCCTCATCGCCATCGTTTTGTTTTTTTTTCTTTTCTTTTCGGCGAATGCGCGTTTGAAGACGATTTTTCTTCTCGGGAACCTTTGCATTGGGTGAATATATAGGGGGAGCATTGCACAATGAAAGTGTTGCAAGACATGCGGGTCAAAACATACGTAATAATAACACGCACGGTCTTCATATCTTGATGCTCCGGGAACGACCGGGAACGACGGTCAGGAGCGATGGACGCACTGAAAAGAAATAGAAGAAGAGAACCTCCTTGTTTGTTTATGCAAATATCGATCTTTTATGTACACTTTTTACGTATCTGACGTATTACTTATGTAGACGATCTGACCAGTGTTTGAACACGAACGGACACACGCAAGTCGTGAATAAACTGAACAAGAATAAAAAGAGACTTAGAATTTGTGTCCTATTTTTTCTTTTCAAAAGAGACCCCCCAGGAGCAGCAGATTGTGCGTTCAAACTCTTTCTCTATTTACACGAGTAGGATTGGCGGAGAGCAAAAAAAAAAAAATGTAATCGTAACGTATAACGTTTATACTTTCTCGAAACATTTTCCTTTTTCTTTACACTTTTACTTTTGATAGGGAACGCGATAGTTTAGCAGTTTCATGTTGTATATAGACGCAGCCAGAGGCCTCTCCTGCCCGACATGGAAAATGTGTATATTCTCAGAGATTTGTTTTCCTTTTTTAAAATTGCGAAGCGGACGGAAATTTTCAGACAAGAAAATGGTAAAAAAAATAAAAAAAAAATAAAAATTGAGGATTATTATTCTTCTTCTTTTTTTTAAATGGTGGGATACACGCGCTCCGTTCCCCTGCGCTATTTATACAGTCAGCAAAAGTTGACTGCCATCAAAAACTTTGGAACTTTGCCTTTTGCCATTGAAAATGCTTAGCCCTGTCTCCTCAGAGTTCTCTTCCTACTCACCTATCTTCTTATTTTTCTTTGCGCTTCTGTGTATCTGCGATTTCAAAAGGAGAATAAAATAAAGGCCGTTTGCGTGGGCGTCGCGAATATATCGCCATTCCTTCTAGAAATTCTCTGTTTCTTAACTCGAATATTTTCGCTATCCAGAAGAAGAAGAAGATAAGAAGACGAGCCAAAATACATTTATTTATTCGCTAATTCAATTCCGCCTCCACTTCTACACACTCGCCAGTGAAATCGAGTGAAAACTTGCTGGGCATCCACACACTCGAAGACGAAGAAGATCAGCGAGACCGGTGTGAATGAAAGAACATTTTTTTGCTGGCCTTTCGTAGTAGTATTGATACTACTTCTACTACTCACTACTACGGTGAAAATGGTTGTGGCTGCTAGGAGCCAAAGAGCTTGTTTGTTCTGCTAAAACCTTTGAAAAAGTGCCAGAAAAGCAAAAAGAAGAAAAAAAGTAATCAAAGATGAGGGGAGGCAGAGCAGAAGAAGAAGAAGAAAAAAAATAAACACACACGGAATATCATCAAGGACTTTTGAAGAGCTGGAGACGAGATGGGCGTGTCGGTCAGAGTCGCAAATGAGACGGCCGTTTTCTCGACGTATTATTATTTGACGATTTTGACGAGTGAGAAGAGTCTAAGGCTGTCGACCGTTACTATTGAGCCAACTAGGCATGACTCTCGAGTCTCGTTCCAAGAGCCACAAGGGCACACAACATAAAGAAAAAGAAGAAAAAGATTTGGGCGTGTAGAGTGGAAAAATATAGGAGGGAGAGAAACTCAGAGGGAGAAACGAAGCGGAACTGGCTGGCTGGCTGGCGGAGGGGGGGGGAACTGTAAACCGTGCATGTTCAATCCTTTTGCCTAATTGGTCTGCCAGGCTCAACATTTCACCCTCGCAGCGCTTCGTCTCTCTATTCGCCTTTTTTTTTTTTTTTTCATTCAGTGGCTTCGTCTTTTCTATACTATCCTTCGTTTTACATTTCTTATAGAAGAAAAAGTTGGCAGCCAAAAAGACGATCTAGACATCGCGTCATCGCCACCGAATCCATTCAAAGACCCGACGGGACTCGCCTTTTAGAAAAAGAAAAACCGCCGAGTTCATTACGTTTCAATTGCCATCGATTTTGCCTATTTGGTTGGAAAAAGGAGAAATCAAATAGCCACTTGACATAGTCTTCATAAAATAGTGTCCAGTTTATTATTATTATTTTCAAAGCAAGCTGTACTTGTTTTAAGATGACAAAATTTGTAAAATAAATATATTAAAAAAAATGGCATGCCTCCATCTCTTGATACTATCTTTTCTTTAAAATCACTTTTGAGCCTGGCAGCGCAGAATGGCGCGCTGACATGTCATTGTACATCATTTACATATGAAAACGTTCGTTTTTGTTTTGCTGTTTCTCACACGGCGTTGAGAAACAAAAACATTTTCGTTAAAAAAAAATGAAATTTAAGAATTTCATCATTAAAGAGCTGTCGATCGTTTGATAGTGGACACCTTGACAGAGACGTCCAGAGCCGCGTTGTTCTCGCCCAGATTCAACGAACTGACAGACAGCAAAGAGGCCGGCTCCGATGTGGGCGTCGTACAAGACGACGGGCAGGTGGAATCAATGACGTGCGAGTCGCGTCGTCCTTTTTAATTAAAGCGGGGAAATTGCAAACAAAATGCGTCCATTTTAGAAATAAGAAATTTAATTAAATTAACACACAATAGTTACTTAGAGTCAAATTGTTGGATAGAGACGAAAGGCCTTTCGTTTCACGAGGCATCCAATTATTGCCCAAAATCTTGTTGTCCAGCATTGAAGTTGGAAGGTGATCCTCCTTCCAAGCAGAGGCCGGATAAGCCAATTCGTTGTGCTTGGGAGCGTCCATTCCGTCCAGTTCCATATCGAGCGGAACTCGCAAAATGCCCAGGCATTTCAAAATTGTAAAAATAGGAAAACACCAAATGACCGCCCAGCAAATAATCACGACCGAACCCAACAAACTACACCCGAATCCCTGAATTTATGATCAAACAAAATTCGAGATTATCAGAAAATATTTAAGACCAATTTGATTCAATTACGTACAACTGCCGAGTGAGCGTCTTGTTTGAAAAAAATGCCGTCACGAATGAGAAACGGAGCCGTGAGCAAACCGGTCAGTCCACCGCAAAAATGGATGGGGAAACCATCAACAGGATCGTCCACTTTTCATTCATTAAGATAATAAATAATCAATTAGCTTAAATGACGGGGTAATTTTCTGACGTCAAACAAATCAATTTTTACCTTCCAATTTTTCCAGCATCGATCGACCGGCCATGAAAGCCGCTCCACCCAGACTTCCAGTCACGACAGCCGCCCACGGGGCCAGTGAATCGCAGCCGGCGCAAATGGCGGCCATTCCAGCCACAGAACCGTTGACCATCGTCAGGTAACTCCAATAATTACCCCAAAAAGGTAAAAATCGGTTAAGGAAAAGAGCGGTGAGCGCACCGCCGCTGGCGCCCAATAAAGTGTTCAAAGTGGCATAGGTGATGATGATGCCGTCCCCAGGTTTACTCAGCGACAATTGCGACGCCGCGTTGAAGCCCAAAAAACCGAAAATCAACAACAGAGCGCCCAAACCGACAAACTGCGCAAATTTACAAAATATTAAAGATTTAATTTTAAATTTTAAAAATATAAAAATTGGGAAAAATAAAATTACCGGCAAAGAATGGCCGGGTATATGTTGTCCGTGTGGGTGTCCACCTTCTCTATTTGGATCAAAACGTCCGGCTCGAGGTCCAATAATTGTAGATGCAACCAAAGCACAAGCTCCAGAAAACATGTGAACCAATCCAGAGCCTCCAAAGTCCCTAAAACCCATCAACTTGAGCCATCCGCCCTCGTACCAACCCCATCGACTTAGTGCAGGATAAGCAAATCCTGGAATAACAATCCATTAGCGAAAAAGACAAAACAAAACAATATCATCATTACGCAATAATGTAAGCAGCTTTTTTTGGAGAATATGCCCATCTTTTATTTACCTGAGAGCAGAAAACCGTAGACAAAGTAGCAAGGCAAATTGAGACGCTCGGCCACTGCTCCACTAACGATCGTGGCTGCAGTGTTTGTAAAAATCATTTGATAAAAAGCCTCTGAATATCTGAAAAATAGAATTTGACAATTATTCGTATTATTTTTAAAATTCTTATTAGTGACTCACTTTTCAGGTGCTAAATTGGCAAACGCCCAGTGATTCCAGCCGACGAAAGAATTTCCTTGGCTCCAGGCTATCGCGTATCCAAACAGCCAATAAGACAAACATCCCACAACTATTCAAAAATGCATTTCATTTCAATCAATCAATTTCCATAATTTCCAAAGAAAGACAAACGAAACAAGACAAAATAAAATGTATGAAAAATACTTACAAGCGTCAATCGTGCTCTTGAGTAAAATGTTGGTGGTATTTTTAGTCCTGACGAGTCCAACTTCCATAAAGGCGAATCCACATTGCATAGCTGCACGATTATAAAACAACGGAAAACAAGAGAAAAAAAAAAAAAAAAAACCAATTCAAAATAGAATTCTCAATTAACGTTCCAATATCTACTAAAAAGATAAAATACCGAATGTGATGGCAGTGAGAACGACAAAGTAAAAGTCATCCAAATTGCGTTGGAGTGCGAAAAGTGTTTGTTGCACGTGGCGGAAATCGGCCATCATCACGGCGGCGTTGAATTCCATGAGATTGGCTTCATTTCCGGCTGCTGTCATCATCAATCCACTGGCTCGACCTGTTCGATTTTCGTCAGCAGAGTTGAATGGATGACCCGTGAAATTGGACGCGTTCTGACTAACAAGGACAAGGTTGGACACGTTGTTGACAAGCGTTGACACTGTCTCCATTCTTCTCAGGTGGGCGGTCGAGCACTGAGCTCTCAACCAGACGGCAACTGTCAAATCTCACCTTTCCTCCTCTCATTAACTACTTTCACACCCTACCCCAACCCTTTATAACCGCGCCTAGACAGACTTATCGATCGATATGATCCTTGACCCTACGGGCGGAAACAACAACTTTCAATTGTTAATCTCGTTAATCTTTTGGTCATTCATCTTTGTTCTAGGATCAAATTTTCAATGAAAAAATGTTGGTACGTCTATTTAAAAGGAAAATATCATCGGATTATTCGGCTCGATTTTTACAACCTTCAAGAAATGTTTTTAGTAATAAACGACACCATCGCTTTGTATTATTACGTAAACGAATCCATGCGGCAAAAAGTGGCAGCAATCAAATAAGAACATTCCGTGTATTGTTGTGTTGGTTTTTTTGGCGCGCCAATACTTAAAAAAAAAGAGGTGAGGCTCGATAAATGGCCCATTCCCTCAATTCATTTGTTGGGAAAATCTCATTTCTGATTAATGATTATTCCCGAGCGAATAAATAAGGAATTATCAAAAGAATGCGTGTGTGGGCGTCGTATCTACTTTGTGTCAAAACCATCAACGAAATTAAAAGGTCGTACAGTACGTGCTTGTAAATTAATCGCAACGTTTTAGTCCAACAAACAAATAATTGTTTTGTCTATTTAATGAAATCAGAAACATGTCAACTTTACTACACAGCGGAATGAATTTTATCTAAACCAACAATCAAAACAGGACAACTAAAAAAAAGCAGTTGAAACACGCGCATCAACTGATTGAAAAATTCCACAATTGGGAAACTTGGTTTTTGCCAAGTTTTTTCAATCAAATGTAGCAACTATGTTTGACTTGGCGCAAAATTCAAATTAAATCAGTCTATGTAAAGAGACAAAAACATGCACTTGATTTTACTGCAACTGTAACTAAAGTTGATGCAGTACAGCGAAGTTGGTTGGATGGGGGGTACTGTTCTTAAAAATGAAATATCCACGAGGACAAAGGATCTATCCTCTCAGCGCTGGATTATTCCATGGCTAATATGTTGAGTGCGCTCACATTCAGACGGAAGATAAGCCACGTTCGGATGGATGTCCACCACCACCGCTGCTGATGACCGCCGTCGGCTGAACAGCGTTCCCTTTCCGTCGCCCTGCATTGCACGTTATTCCATTATTCATCCGTCAAGTTTGCCCAGCATTGTCCGGTTGACATTAGCGACAACTCTATGACTACTGACTGTATATACAACAACTAGGCTACTAGAGCTGTTTAATGTATAATACACTATGCCATGGCGTTCTTTTCTTTTCTTTTTTATACTTTTGACCAGATGGTGGCGGTCCGTTGCCGTGACGTCAAGATCGGGCAGTCCGTTCGAGTCAGCCGTCATTGGATCGTCTGAGGAAGAGTGATAAGCCATTTCTCTATGCTCTATCACGTCCAATCCGCGTGTTTCCATCTCTAACGGCACGCGGAGGACTCCCATGTGTTTCAGCAATAAGAAAAGCGGCAGACACCACAGAACGGCCCAGACGGTGATGATGACAACACCCAGCAAATTAACACCTAGAGTCTGTTATTGGGTGGCCGGGTATCATATTATAAACAAAATCAATTTTTTAAATTTCTATATTATTTATAGTGCTGTTATAGATTGTGTACCGTGGTGGAGGCTACGTCGTGTTTGAACAAGATGCCATCGGGTACGAAGAACGGGGCCGAGACGAGTCCCACCAGTCCGGCCGAATAGTGGATAGAGAAAGAGTCGACAAGATCGTCCACTTGAGATATAAACATAGACAAAAGTAGCAGACGGAACGGATGGGAAAGAAAAAGATAAAATGATTACAGCTATTAAAATAAAGAATAATATACAACGACACAAGTTATCGATCATCTTAGCTTGTTTTCGTTTTTTTTTTTTCTAGTTGTATACCCTTGAGTTTATCGACGAGAGATCGACCGCAGACGAATGCCAAAGCGCCAAGACAACCCGTCACGAATGCGGACCAAGGAGCCAAAACGTTGCATCCAGCGCAAACGGCCACCTTTTTTAAAAAACAAAAAAACAAAACAAATCATTGATTAACAATCGATATAATTGAAAAATCTTCTTCGCTAATGTAAATTGTAGTTAATAATATTACCATGCCAGATAGAGCTCCGTTGACCATGTTGACGTAACTCCAACGACGACCCCACCAAGGTAGAAATCGGATGAAAATAACGGATGATATGCCACCGGAACTGCAAGCTAAGAAAGTGTTGAAAGTGGCTCTGGCCACGACATATCCGTCTCCTGGTTGGCTAATTGTCAATTGAGACGCGGCGTTGAATCCGGCGAAGCCAAAAATCAGCCACATGACACCAATGTTGACGAACTATATTATAATGATCAATTTTTGTAAATTGAATATTAATTAATGGATTTCTGGGTAATAATAATAATAACAATATTAAACTTAATTTCAAAATACTTAATAAAATATTACCGGTAATGAGTGAGCTGGGATTGGATCACCTTGACGTCGAGAATCATCACCTTGGAAGCGTCCGGTTCGAGGTCCAATCACCCAGGTAGCAACGAATCCGCACGCTCCGGAGTACAAGTGAATGACACCCGAACCGGAGAAATCTGTGTAGCCCATAGCCTTGAGCCATCCGCTGTTGTTCCAGCACCATCGACTCAAGATCGGATAGGCCACTCCTATATAACAACATTTTCATTTTTCCTTTTGATGATTTGAAATTTGATTTTCTATCTCTATTCTCTATCATTGTTCTATATCTTACCAGTTTGCAAAATGCCGTAGGTGAAATAACATGGGAGATGCATTCGTTCGGCCATTCCACCGTTCACCAAAGTGCTGGCCGTGTTTGCGAAAATCATTTGATACAGGGCGAATGCCAATCTAATATTGGGCCGGCATCCCCCAATCGAATCAAAATGCAAACGAATAAGAAGACGATGAATATATAAAGCTATCGCGTATATACTATATCGTTTACGAAAAAAAGGTATAATATAAACTGAATTTCTTTATATTTACTTTTCTCCGGGTAAATAGACAAAAGCAAAGTGATTCCAACCAACAAAAGAATTGCCGTCTCCCCTTGATATATTATGATGGAAAAAATAAATGAATTAGACTAAATATCTATACTTGAATGTACTGCAATTGAAAAGGGATAAATAAAAACCTGACGTCAAAATCATATGTCAAATCAGAATACAGTCGAGTGTTTTTTTTACCATGCAAGAGCGTATCCGACGAGCCAGAATGAAACACAGCCAACATCTATTATATAAATATAACGTGACGCAACAAAGGAAGACAAAGAGCGTTATTAATAGTTTCTTCTTTTCATCTTTGTTTTTCTATACATTTCTGGACAATAAACGAAATCAAAAAGTAAAAACAAAACAAGGGCGCATATTACATCCATCGAGTGTGCTCTTGAACAAGATAGAGGTCACGTTTTTCTTCTGCACTAATCCCACTTCGACAAAGAGGAATCCCATTTGTAGACCTATAATAACAACGACATAATAAACTGCTGCTTGAAAAGTCTCTTATCGTTATTTCAAACTCTGATACAAAAGTTTCCTTGATATATTTGTTACCGTAGGTGATCACTGCTAGGAGAACAAGGAAAAAATCGTCCAAATTACGTCTCAAAGGATCGAGACTCTGATGTTGCAACAGTAGAAGAAGAACCAATTGCTCCGATGTCAAATTAGAGCTGCCGCTTTGGTTACTGGCAATCAAGTTCCGGACGACCGTCTGTTCTTTGTTATCATCGTTGACTTGGGATCCTGTCACGAGGACTATCTCCTCAGCTGTATTATCCATCGTTTTTATTTGTTAGGGACGACGACTACGATGTAACTGTTGATGCCTTGATCGTCGATTCCTTTCTGGCAATTTGTTATCGCTTGTTCTCTACCAAATATAATAAATGCGCCGCAAAACGGCCGAAAAGGAAAACATTTACAAGATGAAATAACAGGCAGGTAATCCACTTGTGACAGAGACAAAACTTGATAATAATCAATATTCTACGATGATGATTGATGAATAATAAAAGAAGACGGAATACTTACTTTTTACACGCGTACAGTGATATACATAACGTGATGGTGTGTTTGTATATTCAGGCGGTAAATAATAATTTCATGATATCCAGAGCTAATATATAAATAATCGACGAAGATTTTGCGATGATGCTCTCGTCATTGTGGATAATCATCAGTAGTCACGTTATGGATAGGGCTAATACGAAACAAGTTGGAGCCGTCAGATGATGAACGAACGCAGTTGACCCAATCTAACTCGAGTCACGCATATCAACCTCGTCCTGCAATCGTATAGGTAATAACGTATAGAATAAACGCAATGAATAAAAGATATTGCTGCTGTGTATACTTTGGTCGCTTGAATTAATGAACCCTTGCCATGGCATTCAGTGATCGATACTGCATAAATCAGTTGATGTATATGGCTGCTGAAATCCCCCGTTGTTCGCTCATATCAATTTGTTCTATAGATTTCAATTTCTTTGAAATAAGTCGCTATTTATATCCATTCATGTTAAGAAATTCTCAAGTCCCGCAATGTGTCCTTGCGGCTATCCATATCGATTTTCTTATTCCCCTTTATTGAGTGTGTATAACATAAGAAACTATTGAATGAAATTCGACAATAAAAAGTAAATTGATCTTTCTTCTTTACGATTGGATGATCGTGAATTCTCATTCGAGACAGGCAGTTCTCTCAGCTCTCTCTGTCTGTTGGCACTGCATGTATAACTAATGATCGCGGTAGCGTGAATCATCGATTACCGTACCAACTCAAAGAAAAAGAAAATAGGGCCCATTACTCAGTGAACAAAACGCGGTCCCGAGAAGAGCTCCTATATGCGTGTCGGATTGGGGTTAAAATAGCAGCTCAGCTAGACGATGAATATTATTCATTTCACTATGTGCTGTCAATTCACTGCTCCTCGCACTTTGCACTCTCGGAGGGGAACAACTGCTGTGCATCATCCATATTCACTATATTATCGTGCATGTATGCATGTGTGTTGAGCTTCAATTTGTTGTAACTGGTGCATCATCAGCTAGACAATTTTCATCTTATTTATTTTGCCCCTTTTTTTTCAAACAGAACTTTTTTGTTTTATATTATACATATACATGGCCAATGCTTTGAGAGCGTGATATATAAACCCCACTGTCTGCTGCGTGTCATGACACCGTTCGTCGTTAATCTTCAGCACGTCATTTCACCGTATTGTGGGCTCTGATGAGGCTGGAGAGTATCATCAGTTAAGTCGTTCGCAATAAACGAAAACTTTTTCTAAAAAAACAACAGAACAAACAGTGAATATTGCAAAGCAGAACATTTATCAGCGTGACACAGCGTTATATAGTTGGCCAACTTTTTTTAAAATTTCTGTTTTTTTTTTGTTTTTTTTCAAGTTGAAAACTAATCTCGCAATTTATTCATCGCATTTCAAATTTCAAAA
Source organism: Daphnia galeata (assembly GCA_030770115.1). Lineage (NCBI taxonomy): Eukaryota > Metazoa > Arthropoda > Branchiopoda > Diplostraca > Daphniidae > Daphnia > Daphnia galeata. The sequence continues at coordinate 3,035,632 of CM061120.1, read as the reverse complement.
ATCCCCCTTTTCTAAGCTCATATAATATCCCCTTTTTGATGCATATGCTTTATCACGGGTGGATGGACCTCGATCAAAATTCAGAGTGGCACCTGTGATTGAAAAAAAAAAGGAATGACGTTATATACATAGCCCGTCCGCGCATCAGCATTCTAAGAGTATTAAATGCAGCGAAAATAAATAGAAAAAAAAAAAAAAAAAAGAAAAGGGAAAATGCAATTATATATATACCGAAAGACTCAGTATAGCTGCTGCTGCTGCAGTCACAACAAACTGTCATCACCGTTCCCATTTCCCGGCCGATCGACCCAGATTGTGATGTTGTTACAGCTTGATGCTGGCCGAATGGCGGCCCAAAGTCAAGAACATGTACATAAATAAATCTTTAAAAAAGTAACTAAATTTCGTTTTTTTTTTTCTTTTTCAATTTCGCTTTCTTTAATTAAATTTCCATCCTCTACTACGTATAGAGTTTGTTCTCTGCTACATCGTAATTTTTGTTTCCCTCTTCCCCTGCGGATATAGGCTCTATACGCTCTTGTCAGGTGCATCGCTCTGTACTACGACGATTGAAGGCCCCTGCTCTCTTTCCTATATATATACTCAATTTATAGAAGGTTCACGAGATTTTCATCGGTCGGCTGGATCCCCCAATCCGCTGTTGTCGCCAAACTTTGTAAAATTTCTCCATCGTCTGTCGTCGTTTTCCCAAAAAGAAAGAAAAAAAAGTTTGAAATCCACCAAGATTCGTCGACTGCAATTTACCGCGCCCGAGATTCGGTATTACATAAAGACGGGACCGCCTTTGCGTAGTATATAAAACTATTCTAAACTTTTTGTTCGCCCCCCCCTTTTTTTCTTCGTTTAGCTTCTTCAATGTTCCTTTTTTCTTATTCTTTTTCGTCTGCCGTGGCAACCAAAGCGAACTGATTGCAATCTCCGCCAAAAGGCTTCCCACCGTGTATGGTATACGTATAAATACAACAAAAAGATAAAAGAAAAGTATGTCGAATATACTTTCAAGTCCCGATGACACCATCAACTCAGCGCAGCAAGAAACACGACGACCGTACATACCAGGAGCACCAACTTTTATTCAAGCCGTAAACTCGTCTACCATCACCCGCCATGTGGACCAAGATGTGGACTTATCATGGAGAGACTTGAACCATCCATCGTTTGTTTATTGAACTTGTCTATTTCGGTTGCTGCTGCTGTTTATAAAGGGGGATAAGAGTTGTGAATATAACCTAGTTTGAAATCGAACCAGAAAATAAACAAAAAAACAGGATTGGCTCAACATAGCGCAAAATGCTTTAATAGTTTGTATCCTGGTTATATCGATCGCGTCACACCGTGTCGCTAGATGATATGCTGTGCCAGCTTGGCTACTATACGTATAATATACTATTGATTACTACTTATATGTGTAGTAGTAGTACATAAACCATGGTAACAAACATCTCGCTATACTTTGGATATTTTAATTACTAGCTGCTGCTGATGCTATACGCATGTTGCGCCATTTTCTTAAGTGCGTACACAGCACTAGAATGCTCATCGTAGTATTAGTGTATTTACAGATTAGTGTGTGTAGACTGCTGCATATGATGCTGGACGTTGGATGTACTATGCGCGTGCTGTCAGCCTGTTTCAAATGGAGTGGGAATGAAACGACCGACAGCTGGATTGAGAAGAGCGTTGATGTCGGCCCGCTTTAACCGCCACTCAAAGCGCTCTCTGCGCTGCTGGTAAGTACCATCTCTGTGAGCTTACTGTACAGATCTAGGATTCTCATCACGAAATTCGGTGAAGCAAAGGTTAGATATGTGTCGTCGTCGTCTTGATGGAAACGAGCGATGTGTGTAGTATCTATCGTGTGTAAAACATCGTGATTTAAAAGTCGTAAAGCGGAAAAAAAAACATCATCAATTCTTAATACTCGGCCCTTATATTATAGGCGCCGCTTTAAAAAAAAAAAACTAAATCTATCTAACACATAATGCAGTGAATCGTGACGGAAAACCGCATATGCTCGAATGGAAAATGATGCAATCCTTTCGTCAAATATTAATGGAATCGTCCGCTAGATAGTTCTGGATCGTCCCTCTCAAACGGGAGCATTAATATAAGTGTTCAATTGAAAAAACACTTTCCAATGAATAACACATATACTAGTTAGAAGTACTATAGTCAAACACAGAAATGTATGTGTCAGTGGACGGACGAAACTTTAGTATCACATGTGATTGACTCTCGCCGAGAAAGGGAGAGAGCCGTGTAGATGTAAAGTTCCACCGAGCGGATGGAGCGAGACGTTCACATCGATTTTCGTTATGCCAAAAAATAAAAATCAAGTAACTTTCTGCTGGGTGTGTATGAACCCGAACGTGAAAGCTCGACTACTCTATACGACCACCGTGAATTCACGCCTTGCTACATGAATAAATATTACAAATGCAAAACACAAAAGAGCTTATGTCTGACAGGCAGCGTTGCTGACACACGGTCTCTGCGACGGTTTTGCACCATTGCGGCCATTGGTGCAAGTATGTGTGGTATAAATACAGTTTTTGAAGAAAAGAAAAACCTGTTTTTCTGCCCAAGAGAGTCGTCGCTGAACTGAATTGAAATTTTCTCTAGTACAGTTCGTCGAGCTCCGTCTATTTTGTATAGATAAGATATGCTATAGCGTCAGTTGCATGTCAATGTAAAAGGAATCGATTTTGACCACAGCATCACCCGTGGGGGATCGAGCTGGGCTCGTTGGATGAAGAGTTAAGTGTGTGTGTGTCTTGATTCCGCTGTTGTGCGTTATTTGCCCATCAATAAGAGGAAACATATATAGGACCCTTAACGAGAAAAGATGCCGTGAAGAACTCATTAAGAGCATCGTGAATAAGTTCAGATTTTTTAACCCAGATATAACTCCATATGATGAATCTTTAATTGTTTGGTGTATTTATGTCTACTCATTTGTGTATTTCAATTTACAAAAGAAATATTTTTGAAATTGAACCAAGAGAAGTCATTTTCTCACTCCTTTTTATTCCCTCCAACAACCAATCGATTTGAAAAAAAAGGAATAATAAATATCTACGCGCGTACAATCAAATGCGAGATTTTTTAAAATATACTATGCATAATTCTATATAGTAAAAACATTCAATAAATGGGTATTATATTATCTAAAATGTAATGAACAATACAGATTTATGATTCAGAGTTTTGACAAAACTTTTTTTTGAAAACATTTTGATGATTTCAACAGGTTATTAGGCTATTTGGAGAGGAGACATTGTATTCTGGTCATCGTAATAAATTTATATAAAATCTCATTCGTAATGATTTAGAATTTCGTGAGTTCAATAAAATCGAAATCATATTTGTCAATTATTAATATAAAAAATGATGCATTCGAACTTTCGAAGACAGGCTCTTCATCAGGCTCTCGTCATTCAGTCAATCATCTTGCCCCTTCGGAGCGCCGGGATTTTTCCCCAACGGTACCCATTTATCGTAGTCTCACTGGTTTATGATTCCAGTCAATCATCGTAGAACCTTTAGACAACCCACCCTTGAAACCCCCAACGATGCCGCGTAGGCGCGTAGTGAGACCTTAACTCCCTCACCATATCATCCATCTAGTATTATCTATTTCAATGGTTTGGATGAGAATAATGATTAATAATAATGATAATCTCCGTGTTTTAAGCACGGTGCTCTATCCAACTGAGCAGTGAGCCATCAAGCCATGTTGATTGGAAGTTGGAACAAATAAACAATTAGCGCATATTTAAAAAAAAACTATTTCAGAAATTAATACCATAAAATTTTTTAAATTTCCAGCAGCTCTTTGTTCAGAAAATCATTTCTTTATGCATAAAGCATAATAGGGTTGTGGCATGAAATTCAGAATCGGCTGAAAAATACATGGTTCGACGTAGTTTTTCACGCCGATTCTGACGGTATTTTTTTTTTAATTTTAAAATCAATTTATCGGTACGTTATCAGGGTTTAAAGTTTGAATAGGCCCCTCCCATTCTAAAACGGACCCCCCGCCATATTTAGTGGGAGGTCCTTAAAATGTGATCAATTTAGCAGACGACTCGCCTACTTTTCAACAAAAATGTGATCACTTTCGTCTTGTGTTTATTATCGATTATCGATATGTTTATGATCGACGAAAGTGATCACATATTTTTCGACAGTTGGCCATGTTAATTTTCTTATGAAGAGCTTCAACCAGTGGTCTTTATCTATGCTATTATGATATTACAGAATTCCAAATAAGGCAAATTTCGGACAGCTATTTGGCAACGTTTGATTTCATTTTTGCTTCGTCTGCTTTTTGGCGCGTTTTCCCCTTTAGTCCTTTACTGTCCACAGTTACACACTGCAAATTAGAAGGAGCTCCTTTCGTGATCTATTTATTGATTTTAGAAACAGTTTTTGTCAGCAGTTTTAGAAAATAGAATTGATCTTTAGTAAAATATCTAAAAATCTACCTTCATCATTCGATTATCACTGCTCAGAATGGGTATTAAAGGACTAACCCAAGTGATTGGAGACTCTGCTCCTATTGCTATCAAAGAGAATGAAATAAAGAATTATTTCGGTATCTTTTAACATAATTTATTATACGAATTCATGTACGATTACATCCCTATGTTGATTCTTTTAGGTAGAAAAGTTGCCATTGATGCTTCAATGAGCATTTACCAGTTTCTTATAGCTGTACGTTCTGAAGGTGCCATGCTTACCTCTGCTGATGGAGAAACTACCAGGTTCAGTTTTTGTATCTGCTTATAACTGAGAAGAAACAAATTATATTATATTATTTTTTCATACAGTCACTTAATGGGTATTTTCTACCGGACCATTCGTATGGTTGACAATGGTATCAAGCCTGTATATGTTTTTGATGGAAAACCACCTGATATGAAAGGAGGGGAGCTTACAAAGAGAGCAGAGAAGAGACAAGAGGCATCCAAGCAATTGGCTCTTGCTACAGATGCAGGTATATTTTTAATATTGTTCAATTGAATTGTGTTTTGACCCATATTTTTTAAATTTGTTTTGAATAGGGGATGCAGTTGAAATGGAGAAAATGAACAAAAGACTGGTAAAAGTGAACAAAGTGCACACTGATGAATGCAAACAGCTACTGACTTTAATGGGAATACCATATGTTGAGGTAGGTTGACTCTTTATTTGGATTGATCACTTTTAATAGTGATGAATGATTTTATTCTTCTAGGCGCCTTGTGAAGCTGAAGCTCAGTGTGCAGCTTTGGTAAAATCAGGAAAGGTTTATGCAACTGCTACTGAAGACATGGATTCATTGACTTTTGGTTCCAATGTCCTGTTACGATACTTGACGTACAGTGAGGCCAAAAAAATGCCCATCAAGGAATTCCATCTAGATAAAATCTTGGACACCATGTCGTACACAATGGATGAAGTTAGAGAAATTTAAAAGAACTCGGAAACGTTTGTGTAATTAAATTTTAAATTTCAAAGTTCATAGATCTGTGCATCATGTTGGGCTGCGATTATTGTGACACGATCAAAGGAATAGGCGCCAAAAGAGCCAAGGATTTGATAGACAAATATCGATGTATCGAAAAAGTAATCGAAAATCTTGATACAAAGAAATATGCCGTCCCCGAAAATTGGCCTTATGTTGAAGCAAGAAGATTGTTCAAAACCCCTGATGTCACTGATCCAGAGACCCTTGACGTAAGTTTATGAGATAATAAAGCAGCCAAGACACCACCTAAATTCATTCGCGATTCCTTAGTTGAAATGGACCCAGCCTGACGAAGAAGGTTTAGTTAAATTTTTATGCGGCGACAAAAACTTCAATGAAGAACGTATTCGCTCGGGAGCTAAAAAACTGTGCAAAGCGAAAACGGGTCAAACTCAAGGTCGGCTGGATTCTTTTTTCAAAGTTCTTCCTTCTAACAAACCATCTACACCATCCACGCCGGCTTCAAAGCGCAAGGTTATTTCCATCATTTTTTAAACACATCATGCCATTGATCAATTTGCAATATTTTTGAATAGGCCGAAGAACCTAAAAAAGGAAGCAAAGGAGGATCCAAATTTAAACGTGCAAAATAATTTATCGCCGCGAATCGGTCCCATTTTCTGTATCGCTGTAAATTGTTTACTCGTTTTACATCACAATGGGGCTACTAATCTACTATGATTTATGGTTTTTTAATTGCCTCTGCATTTTCAAATTCTCACGTCTAATTGAATTATTACTGATCAGTAGCTCATTAGTATTCCTATCCTTTATATTTATTATTTACTTCGCAAAATTCTTCCCGTAGTTTATCAGTTTTCTCAAAACAAGAAATCAGTTTTGGTCTCGAATCATTATATCTTATGTAATCGATTCTATGAAAGCTACAGACCAGTACATGTGTAATGTGAGATAATGTTCTAAATTAGTGAATTATAGTTACCTAAATTCGAATTTCCTTTTTTTCAAATTTCGTCTCTTTAAGATAAGCCTACTAGCCAGAAAAAGCGCCAGGGCTAGCTTTTGCCCGGTCCTCTAATGAGACATCTAACGTCAAAAAAGATAGTTGAGTGGAATAAAATAAATATCTAGTGTTGGTAACCTTATAAAATATAATTATTTATAACTATCATTTTCCAATTCAATTGAATAATTTATTGTGCCATTAAAAGTATGGATAATTGCTTGTTACAGGATGTATTTCGTTCGGTACAAAATAATTCTGTACAGTATAGATGGCGTCTATGTATCGCCTCGGATTAATATCTCACCCTGTACGTTCATTGAACAGAAATTCCAAATATCAGGTACTTCGTATTCTAACAGACCTAGAAAAGAAATATTTTCAATCACATAGACTAATTTAGTCACATGTGTTTGTTGACATAGCATTTTGCTTTACTAAATCAAACCTTAACACATTTGTTTACTCTTGAATATTTTCCATATATTGTCGCTGTGTGTCTGGAAATGCTTTTACAACCGAAGACTTGGACAATCCTTCTTCTAAGTGTGGAATCGTTCATCGACCGATGATTCGATAATGTTGCCGAAAAAGAAACGAGAGAGGAATATTTGTTCAGTGAATAATTGCAGGTCCTATAGAGAGGCAAACCGTTGGCCAGAGCCATTAACCTTCCATGAGTTTCCAGCAGACTTGGCAAGAAGGAAACTGTGGTTACAAGTAAAATTTATTTCTTAATCAACAAGTGGGAAATTCTGGTAACTATTAAATTGGAATACTCTAGATAATAGAACGAGAGGATTGGGTACCAGGAGACAAGGCCAAAATTTGTGCAATACATTTTACTCCTGAGTGTTATCGAGAAGCAACTAGTAAATGAGATGTAGATATAAATTACTAATACTGAGGTGATTAATACATTGCATTTGTTTCAGCATCTTCTGTGAAGCGTCTCAATGCAACAGCTGTTCCCTCACTTCATCTTGTCCTTGACCCATTGCCTAAAAGTGGGCTGACTAAAGCAGCCAATACACCAAGAACAACAAACCCATCAGGTGGTGTAACCTCAGCCAGTTCTGCATCACAAGCATACTATGTGTGTTCTGCTATGAATTGTAAACAGTACAGAGATGCACAGCTGTGGCCTGAACCACTTTCTTTCCATGAGTTTCCAGCAGATCCAGAAAGAAAGAAACTTTGGATAGAGGTACACAATCAGAATGTTTATTTGAATCATCATACAAATTTGTATTCCTTCTCTTCATTTAGAGTTTAACCAATGATGATTGGGTCCCCAAGGATAAAGGCAAGGTTTGCTCAATGCACTTTGATATGGATGATTATAGAGAAACAAGTATATAATCACATTTCATAAATTCTATAAAACATTGTTCATAATAATCTGTCATTTTAGACAAAAAGTTGTTGAAACCGAATGCTGTACCATCTTTAAATCTGTCTTTAAAAAAACTAACGGAGAGGGATATTGCAGATCAATCTGTTGTCGACATCTTAGACTATGATCACGAAAGTTTGCAAAATGGACTGAATGAAACAGATGCTAGGGTGGAATCCCGAAAGCGGATATCAAACATAATCATCGTTGACCTTATCAAAGATAAAAAGACGAAGTACCCAGAAAAACCGAAAGTAATATCCTAATTGTGCATATAGCTTGTTGCGTCCGAACTAAAAATTATTTTTATGTGGTTTATTTTTAGCCCGTCGTAATAGATGAGAGTTGTTCTACTTGTATGGAGATGAAGAAGGATCTTCGCGAGGTGGAATTTCAGTTAGCGATGGTCAAACAAGAATTGGAAGAACAAAAACGGCTCGTTGAAACCCTAAGGAAACAAATAAAAAACTAAACTGTACAACAACTATGAATTGTTGATAAAGTTAATTACTGTCTGCGCTTAATTAACTGATCTATCTAGTATCTACTAACATTTTCAAAAATCGACGGTAGATATTGAATGATTAAGTGATTATTTACATAAGATTCAAGGAACTACTTGTTGCATTGCTGGTTGAAATCGAAAAAATTCACTTGTGAATATTTACCTTTTGCCTTGAGAATGTAATTGTATATTTGGAATCCCGTAATAAAGAAAGTGTAATTTCATTCCATGTGCTGAATGTGAAAATTTTTTTTATGGTTTTCCTATGCAGACATTCAGAATGCAGAAGAGATTACGTGTAGTTATAGACGGCAGTACAATTTACGTGATTTGTAAACTATCCGTGGTAGGCTGGATAGGATCGGGAATAGTTTAGTTAATATAGTCAAGTCTTGATGGATTGCGTGTACCCTTAACGTAACAATTTAGAAATAATAGAAATCGCCTTGATAATTGTTAATGTTAAAGTCAATATAAAGAAATCAAAATGTGCATTGATATACTGTTGGTTTTTTCTCCTTGGATGAAGGTGAAGGTGGTCTTACAAGTTTGACAGCTCTAAGTGGCCAAAGAGAGAAGATAATTTTCGAAAATATCGGTTACTCATTAGAAAGTTTGCCGGCCTATGTTCATTGCTGTAGTTAAAACTGGATAGTTCAGTCGTTTTTGTTACAGCAATTATTTACGTTTTCCCTAGAATATAACTCAAATGATTTCTTTTCCAAATTCGAGCAATAACTGCACTGGGAAAACGAAAAAAAGCACGTTTGAACATTTAAATTTTAAATTGTCCCAATCCATGATCTGCAGATGGCGATAATGATTACGATGTTGGATGTAATAGAATAGGTTTGAAATTTGGTCATAGGCGTGAACTTTAAACGACAATTTGTATTTATAATAGTGCTGGTCAAGTGCGCGTCGTACAAGAGCGTCAAGTAAGTTACCTTATTATAATTTCCGTAACATTTTTAATTAATTTGATGGCATATATAGTCGTAGTAAAATGGTACTCGATAGACTTCTACCTAGTTTCTAGGAGAGATCTAGAGTAACTTATAGTTGAATTATGAAACATTTCTGCAATCTGACTATGTGTCTCTTTAAAAAAAAAAATCCTAGCCTCTATAGGCGATTGGCAAACGTTGCTGAGTGTTGTATCCTGGCGCAGCAACAGAACCCCTGTAGACAGGAGCGGCAGGTGCTCTGTAAGTTTGTGGTGATGGTACCGAGTAGGCTGGAGCACGAGGAGCAGTGTAAGCGGGTGCGGCGGGTGCTCTGTAAGCTGGTGCTGCAACAGATCCATAGGATGGCGCTGCAGCGGATCCGTAGGTGGGAGAACGAGGAGCGACATAGACAGGAGCGGCTGGGGCTCTGTAGACTGGTGCAGCAGGGGCATTGTAGGCCGGACGAGCCGAATAAGAGTTCGATGGTTTGGATTCAGGGTATTTAGCCTCGCCTTCGTATTTCACGTCCGCGACGTATCCGTAGCTGTCCGCTCTGTAATTCACGATTTGTGTGCGGCCGTCGGGGAGAGCAACACGATAAGAGCCGGTAGTCAACTTTCCATCGCTGCTCTCAGAATGGGCAAAGTTGTTGTACGAAGCATCGTCCTTAACATCCCATGCGAATCGGTAAGGCATAGGAGACTGAAATGACACAAATTCGTTTCGTTATGTTTAGTTTTCAAAGGAATAGCTTAACATTAATGGAATGAATATTTGAAAAATCTAGATATGACTCACGTAAGATGATGGAGCTTTGTACGCCGGCTCAGAATAATATTGAGCGGAAGCGACGGCAAACAAAACGGTTAGAATGGTGACCTGTGTAGCATAATAATAAATTAGCTTGCAAATGGTACAATCATTTACACTTAAGTAAATTTATTACCTTCATGCTGACTTATTGAGATGTTGTGCAAAGGAGATAGAGCTAGACAATTGAACAACTGATGCATTTGATTTTTGCGTTTCGCTCTTTATATACTACGAGTACTTGTACGAATGTACCGAGTGGAATGTTCAGTATTCTATAGCATTGTAGTGTTATGCGATAACAATGTCCACTGTGTGGCTATCAGGAAAAGGGCGTTAGAAAATGAAAACGCGTGAGGGGGAAAGTGAGAAACTCCTGTTCTCCACCCCTTGAACGAGTTTCATTACAAAATTTTAAATCACGTTTGACTCTAGTTCACGATCTCGTTGCTTTCTATCCTATTTAGCGCCATTCATGTTTTATTGTTGCTCAGATTACCCCCACCGGCCCACCCCCTACATCAATTTGATTCGTAGAATAAACGGTACTAGTAAAGTGGTAATTTATCATACTGGAAATTAATATGAACCATAACCACCATATGAACTAATTGAACTAATGAGACAATTCCGAAGATTTATAAAAAAACAGAGATATTTAGAACACGCAATTTTGTTACAGTCAGCAATCCGAACGCGGAGCTATGCATATAGGATATCCTGGCTATCGTTTAGGTTTAATACGATTATCACTTGAATGAACCGAATAGTGATATTTTCAACAGATTTTCAAATCTAATATCTATTAACAGGATGTTTGTACAAGTGTTTGTATATTCCCTTCTATGCATAGCCTACTTCTAGCTATAATCCATTTCAACTTCCTCGTCATTGCATAACGGCAAGTCGGCAATACAAATTAATTTTAACTGACGTATAAACTACGAAAAGAAATTCAATAATTGTACGGAATAAACCTGAATAAGCTGGCCACATAATGCGCACATATAGAATAATGTCAAGAACATTTGAAGTCCAAATTCAGTTTGCTCAAATAACTTATTATCCTTGCTTATATTATATACATGTATACATTGTTCATACTCGATACACAATAAGTGCATCGTTGATGCATAAACAAGATATGGATGACAGTTGCGTACTGTGCAAGCAGGTGATGGAAGATTATACCCATTTACCTTGACTTGAATTCGATTGTTTCAGTTTCTAAAGATGTACACAATTCCAAAAATTGCTTTGAAATAAGATCTTGTTGTGTATTTAATAACGGTTACATATACTATACATTTTAAGGTATAGCTACAGTGCTACACAGAGCATCAATATATTACAATCTCTGTTTTTAATATTTAAATAGGTTACTATCATTTACATATTTAGCGGTGTACAGCATACGTTGTCATATTACTGGCATGCTCAATAAACTTCTACCTAGATGTATAGTAGAGGTAAAGAGTACACAGTCTATAGTATGGTATGTACCAGTGCAGTTTGACTTTTTCCGAGTTCTTAGCCTCGATAAGCGAGGGGCACAGGCCGAGCTGAATATCCTTGTGCAGCAGAAGAACCTCTGTAGACAGGAGTGGGGGGTGATCTGTAGACGGGAGCAGCAGGAGCTGAATAAGCGGGAGCAGCTGGAGCACGAGAAGCAACGTAAGCTGGTGCGGCAACAGATCCATAGGAAGGCGCTGCAGCGGATCCATAAGTGGGAGAGCGAGGAGCGACATAGACAGGAGCAGCTGGGGCTCTGTACACTGGTACAGCGGGGGCATTGTAGGCCGGACGAGCCGAATAAGAGTACGATGGTTTGTATTCAGGGTATTTAGCCTCGCCTTCGTATTTTACGTCCGCGACGTATCCGTAGCTGTCCGCTCTGTAATTCACGATTTGTGTGCGGCCGTCGGGGAGAGCAACACGATAAGAGCCGGTGACGACATTTCCGTCGCTTCTCTCAGAATGAGCGAAGTTGTTGTAAGAAGCATCGTCTTTAACGTCCCATGAGAAGGAGTAGGGCTTAGGAGACTGAAAATAATTTCATGTTATGTTACAGGGGAAATATCGTTGATTTCTAGATTTAAAACTGGTAAATTAGACTCACGTTGTATTCGGGAGTTTTGTAATCGGGCTCTGAATAGTATTGAGCGGAAGCGACGGCCAAGAAAAGTGCGAGAACTGCGATCTGCTAAAAAATCCCAAAATTGAGTTAGTTTTTAAAATCAAATTCACACATTAAGTTTTACCTTCATTTTGAATTTTTTACGAGTAGTTGAGAGGAATGAGACAATTGAGCAACTGATGCCTTTGAAAATCTCAATGCGCCCTTTATATACTGTTCTGCACAAGTAAAACTATGCACAATATTAACTGTTGCTACTATCAGTGAAGTGATATCGAAAGCTGGTAAGACAATGTGGCATAGGACATAACAAAAAAGGGGGAAAGTGAATTCACGTTAGTTTTCGTCCAAGCAAATGTTATGCTCACGCTTCCTAACAACTCACGATCTCAGTTTTTTTCTTCTTTTATATTTAGTATCATTTCAGCAATATCGACATTGAAATGATTTCTTTTTTCCTTTAACAAACCGAACTCAATTTGGCTGGAAACAAAGGCGTGCAACGTTATTATTTTGTTACGTAATTTTATGCCTCACTTACTAAAGATATTTTTAAAATTCAACCATGCAATCATTCCAATCAACGCGTAAGTGCGGGTTCTCCAAAACCAAAATAAAATGTTTACTATGTAGAAACCCTTCAACATCTAATTCGAATTTTAAATTAAATTTTTGTTATAAATTGCGAGTCACAAAAAAAAAGATCGAAAACCAAAACTTTAGGGTGTTGACGGTGGTAGAATAAAGTATATACCACATTTGATTTAATATTAAATCGAGTAGATTTTTTTTGCCAAATTTACATAACTGTAATTAACTGTATACTCAAAATAGTGCTATTTCTAAAAGGCCGAGTTTATTTCGAGGTTTATTTTAAAACTGTGAAAATACTTTTCTAATTTTGGAAAATGAAAGACTTTCTTATTTGGCGGGGTTAGCCCATAATAAGTTTAACATTTTTGGTAAACAATGTGTGTCTTTTCCTCCTTTCTTCCGACTTCAATCTGCAAGTCCAACGCCCATATATGTTATGCACGATCAGGCATGACAGACGTTAGTCCCTCACTAATTGTGCAAGAGCACAAGAGACCTTATCAACCCGGTTACCGTTCATCCATAAAGAAAGGAAAAAAATGGGTTGCACTTGAATATTTGGTTCGTGCATTCCTACTGAGAGAAATCGAGGAGCTGATGGATTCACGAACCTATGTCACGAAATTTTGTTTTAAAAATTTGAGTAACTGCCGTTATTCTGATGTGGCCCATATGGTATCTATCTTACCTAATACTAACTATGGTAAAACGAATTTGTGCTGCCCAATCGTGATTGCGAAAAATATATTGATAGAGCTCTATATATTTCCAATTCTCGCACGCAAATGGCGTTTGCTAATGGTTAATATAGATAACGATAGTTTTAATTAGAACAGAAAACGGGAGACAAAATACTGGGAAGGAAAATAATTAATAAAAGTTAGAAAAAAATAGCAAAGAAATCTATTCCGTTAATCCGTTATATAAAGGAATAAATATCAATAATAAGAAAAAGATCTTCCATTACATTTCGTCCAATTTAATAAATCTGCTCTATATAATGAGGTAATGTGGACTGAATGATAAACTCTGTGTATATCTCAAGTAAAAATACAACTATAGCTATAAACAACAACTTTTTTCACACAGAAAACACCAGAATATGAATAAAATGTACCAGCTATTTTTAGCCTGTAACCTAAGTTGAAATCTCGCATTTTCATTATTCACTGGAATTCAACTCGGAATTTAAGCAAACAGCGAAGAAGGACCATAGAAAGAGGGAGCCGAAGCCAATTGTTGCTGATGGTTGGAATTCACAATTGCTGTTTGACCAGCCTGTTGTTGGTAGGATGGGGATGCTGAGGTCTGTTGTTCCAGGTGGGATGGACCAGACGGAGTCACTGGGATGGGTTGATGGTTAGATGGAACGACTTGCTGAGTGGGTTGCTGATAAGACGGAGAAACCGGCACTGGGGTTTGTTGTTGCGGATAAGATGGAGTCGCTTCTTGGGCGTGCTGTTGCGGATAGACTGGAGCCTGCTGCGGTTGCTGGTAGGATGGAACAGATTGGATTGGCTGTTGGTTGGTTGGGACTACCAGAGCAGGTTGTTGCTGGTAAGGGGGAGCGGATGCTGGAAATTGTTGCGGGTACGACGGAACAACTGGGGCCTGTTGCTGTTGTGGATAAGAAGCTGGAGCTGATGGAGCCTGTTGCTGGTACGATGGAGTCGCTACTTGAGCCTGCTGCTGCTGATAGACTGGAGGAGCTACTGCAGGGACCTGCTGTTGCTGGTACGTTGGAACAGGTTGAGGAGGTTGATGCTCGTAAGATGGAGCCGATGGAGCAGGTGGTTGGTAAGAAGGAGCGGCAGGAGACTGTTGCTGGTACGAAGGAGCATCCGGAGACTGTTGCTGGTATGAAGGAGCCACCGGGGCCTGCTGTTGCTGGTACGATGGAACAGATTTAGGAGGTTGATGCTCGTAAGATGGAGCCGATGGAGCAGGTGGTTGGTAAGAAGGAGCGGCCGGAGACTGTTGCTGGTACGAAGGAGCATCCGGAGACTGTTGCTGGTATGAAGGAGCCACCGGGGCCTGCTGTTGTTGGTAATGATTTGGAGCTGTTGGGGCCTGTTGATAGGTTGGAGCTGGAGCATTCTGTTGTTGCTGGTAAGACGGAGCCGCTGGAGCCGCTTGCTGCTGATAAGAAGGAGGTGGATGGATCGGCTGCTGGTGAGACGGAGCATATTGTTGGTAGGATGATGGAGCCACTGGGGCATGTTGTTGATAGGACGAGGTCGATTGTTGCGGTTGTTGCTGGTAGGAGGATGAAGCAGTCGGTTGTCGATGACCTATAGTTTGCAGCGTTTTTTTTGGATTTTGTATCTATCATCGGTTATACATTTTTAGAAGTTTACTTACGTTTTCCTTTGGTTGCTTCTGAGCCTTGCTGCATAAGAACTAAACAAATCACAAGCGCATATTTCTTCGTTTGCGACATCTATAAATGGAAATCAATACAGATTATTATCTAGCCTAATATCTCCTTATTAAAAATATATTATATTATAAAGAAAATTATAGAGAGCGAGTGAATATTTTCGTTACCTTCCACATTTTAAGTTGAACTACCTGTAGGAACAGAGAACAATTCACAACTGTGTCTTTTTACGGTTCCCAGTAGTTGTTTATATATCTTTCAGTTTGTATAGAAAGTTGACTTTTGGTACATCAATATGCATCACGAAGTACGACGTAACTAATCTACACATTTTCTCTTATTCTTTAAATATGTATTATTTCTGCGCATCAAAACGAATATATGAAAGCCAACGGTATGCAACTATACATCTTCGTGGCTTTGCGGTAGACCCAGTAATTTTCTTCCCTTCCACCCTCTGTTCACCAACTCGGGTAAAACCTTGGGTAAAACCCATCTTTTCCCTCAAAACATACATTACACATTTTAACACGTATCCCATGGCGTTAGAACTATTTTTTATTAAATCAGGTGGATGAAATTTTTCGAGAAAGACATTTCTTTTCACCATATGGTTAGTAATTATTGAGTAGAAATGTAAAAAAAAACAGTAAAATCTATTTTCTGCCATTCTCTTAAAAAAAATTGTTTTAGAAAGTAGAAATCTTTGATTTTTCATTAAGAAAACGGTGAACTTACTAAATCCTACGAAAACCAATCCAAGGGAGTTAAGCGACTCTTCCACGACCACGACAAATTGACGTATAGTGTATTTAATATATGCATGTTATATTTTCGCCAGCTTTAATAGTTTGCCTGATCCATCATCTTTTATTTACGTGTAAACAGTCGATCGCGGACTATGCGGGACTATGTCAACATCGGACATTCTTATTTTAGCATTCTATCAAAATAAATGAAAGCTGACAGTGGTAAATGCCATTTCGCGAAGCATGTGAAATTTCTTAACCGCACTCCTTAATAACTGGACGTTTGTTGTGGTCCTATATAGTGAATGAGTAAAAATGATGTTTTTTTATACGAAGTGACGAGCGAGTTCATAATAAAAGCGCTTTTTGTTGTGGTGCTGTGTCAACGTCCCAAATATTTCGAAATGACCATAATAAGAAATATAAGTGCTCTAAAAATTTAAACCAGAATTATTAACGTAATATATGAAGCGAGCTCGTCTTTCAACTTTTGCTTTCTATCCATACGACGAGAGAGGGGAAATTTATTTACCGCAAAGGGGGTTTTCGGCTTTTCCCCATACCGAAAAAAGAATAACAGAAAATTGCGTTTTTTTAAAGCTTAATTCCGACTTCTTGCTGCACAATTATTTAGTTTGATTGATTGAAGAATTTGGGGAACTATATAATATAAGTTTTGTCACACAGCCTCAGTGTGACAAAAATGAAAAATGTGTTTCACAAAGAGAAGTGTATTATTTCATACATTTCAAACCCTATTCAATCATTTCTCACATTAACTCTATAATGTTTCTCCTTTCCCAGCGAATATAATAAGAATTCCAAACTCAATTTTTTGATGTTTTCTTTTAACCACTGACGGTGCATTGCACGTTAGCCGGCCAGTCGCATACGAGCAAATTTGGATTAAAGTTCAATCCAGTACCGCATGCCATATTGATCGCTAACCCGTTGGAGCAGGAGTAGAAACGCGAGCATGAAGCAGGATCTGGAAATAGTCCATTAGGAGTTGGGCAACGAACTGCAAAGATAATAAAGTAATGATCTCTATATAATTAAAGGCGGACAGTAGAAATACTAATAAAAACACATTTCTTAAAATTTCACGTTCTAGAAATAGTGTACGCTTACAAATTCCAGAAGACTTGGTTGTTGTTATTGGTCTTGATGTAACCGAATTGAGTTTAGCTGTAGTGGCAACAACTTTTGCTGTCGAAGCAGTTTTTGCTGTTGAAGTTGATTTTGTTGACGTTGATGGCATTTTTGTTGTTGATGCAAGTTTTGTTGTTGAAAAAGGCTTTGTAGTTAAAGATAACTTTGTTGTCGTGGAAACAGGCCTGGTTGTTGTCGACATTTTTAAAGTTGTTAAAATGCGATTTGTCGTTGAAAGAGATTTTGCCGTAGTTTTAGTTGTTAGGGAACTTGCTGTCTGTGTACTGATTCTCTTTGTTGTAGAAGTAATGGGTGATGTACCATTCGTCAGGGTATTGTAAATGGCTGTCATAACTGGATTCACCCCAGCACCGCAAGTATTCCGGAAGTCGTCTAAGCTGATGTCCCAAACCATTCCGCCGCCTAATCCTTTCGATTTGATGTAGTTGGACTTGACAATGGCCATCGCTGGATCGTCGTATCCGACCCACGTTTTAGGGCTTGTCGGTGACACAGCATAGGGACCAATGGCTTTACTGGGATCTTGGACAACTAGCCAGCCGCTAGAACGAACAGCGTTACAGATTTCATAGTAAGCCAAGAAACCAGGAGTGGACGTAATAGGACCAGCCGCACCTGCGCCTGCGGCCGGAGCCGGTGGTAGGATGGTATTGGAAGTAAGTTTCCAACTCACTCCGTACAAAGGTATACCCAAATTGATTTTGTT
Source organism: Daphnia galeata (assembly GCA_030770115.1). NCBI lineage: Eukaryota > Metazoa > Arthropoda > Branchiopoda > Diplostraca > Daphniidae > Daphnia > Daphnia galeata. The sequence continues at coordinate 3,017,738 of CM061120.1, read as the reverse complement.
GGATGGCATTCCTTTATTAATCCAGTACGTGGCTGCGAAATCGGAATGGAAATTTGTCGTTTCTCCTGAACGATTGCGAAGAGGAGAATGATGGTCAGCTGCGTTTGGCTCCCAAGAAAAAAAAACGTATTTATATTTATTTTTATGATTGGATATCTCATTCGTTATAAGCAACACATTTAATAGCTCCAGGTGAAATAAACAACTTGATAACCAACTCCAAATCCCATCAGGATTTGTGCTGTATCTTATACAGCGAGGCAATCAAAAGGAGCGCAACTGCATAAGGTTTTACTCAACAAATTACTCGGAATGACGTCTGAAATCCGGTTGTTTAATTATCCAACTCTATTCAAGAATTGCGCCACTTGTTTAAATTCATTCTGAGAGTCATTAACAAACACGCGGGGAAATTACCTGGATATCTTGAGAGAATTATAAACTTGATGGTCTATACGTGTTGGTTAATATGCGACACCTTTTCATTTTCAAACGTTTTCCTACTGATTATTACACAAATATCCAAAGGTGTAAGTTGTTGTGAAAGAAATGGAACATTTACAACGCAATTTCACTTTTAATCTTAATTGAAAGGCTTGGTCTTGGCGCATATTAAACAGTTAATATAAGAGGCTATAGACAATTGAAACGTTTTTCATTCGTGATGAAAATGCTGAACGTTCACAACATGAACTCTGCGAATTGGCTGATTCTTTTTGTAATTGTTGTTTGCTGCCTGGTCGATTCAACAACACAACAAGGTAATATATACATTTTAATATTCTCATAAAAAAAAAAAATTCTATTTTCATTTTTGATATGCAATCACAAGCGTCAACATTTGAATGCAGTCGTCGTCCGAGATCCCCTCCGAGAATTTCTAATGGACATGATGCCTATCCCGGCGATTTTCCGTGGATGGCTCGCATCGAAATCCGAAATCAATACAACCCATTTATTGTCTGTGGTGGGACACTCATCAGCGATCGTCACGTCCTAACAGCCGCCCACTGCCTCCTGGATGATAATGACCATTTTACATTTGATTCACTTGACATTATCTTGGGAGCCACTGATGTTCGTGTTGAAAATGAACCCGGTCGTCAAACATTTGGCTGGGCATCAATCTTCACTTACACGTATTGGACTTTATTAGAGAATGACATTGCCATCATTACACTCTCGAGACCAGTTGATTTCACAGGTATTTAAAGCGTTCAACTCATATTTTAAATTGAATTTTTGTTTACTTAAAATGTCTTGATTCTATTCCCTATTAATTAGATTACGTTCAACCTGCTTGTTTGCCTTTTGAAGACGATTCGGATCACGTCTATGAGTCCGTTAGTCTCACCGGATGGGGAATATACGACAATACCAACACTTTAAGTTCTGTTTTGAGGTCTTATGATGAATATGTCATTCCTTGGTCGAATTGCCAACATTGGGCCGGAATTGGAAACTTTTCTGACGAAATCATCTGTAGCGGCTTGAGTTCCGGTCGATATTACCACGTAAGAAATAATATTTATAGAAAATAAGATGAAAAATGATTTTGAAAAACTTATTACGTTTTGATTGAGGGCGATGATGGTGGACCGATGAACTATCTCAAATGGGATTGCGACAGGTGGTTCGTCATCGGAGTAGCCGGAAGAGGCGAAACTTTCATCTCGACTAAACCCAGCCTGTGTTTAGTCGAGTCAGGGCCCATCTGGATTTCATTCGCAGTCACACGGGAGTGGCCAGTCCAAGCGATTGTTCATCCGGACGAACGACCGAATCCGCGGTCGACATCACAACAAATGAAATCCAGACAACAACATCAAATGCCAAAACAACAACAGAAAGTCCGACAACATCAGCAATTCTTTCGACTCAAGATTCAACAACAACCCAAACAACACCGACAGGCTTCCGAACAACAACACCATCCGCAACAACCACAACAACCTCACCGAAAACCAATCCACCGACAACAACAACAACAAGTACTACATCGACAACAACTACCAACACTCCGATGACGTTTGATTGCGCAGGCAAAGCGGATGGCAATTATCCAGCATCCAATTCCATTTGCTCAGCTACATTCTACATGTGCTCCAATGGCAACGCGTATCTCTTTGTAAGTTTGAAATAAAGTTTATCTTATTAGCTAAGAAAGTACAGTTTCACCATTTTTCGTGATTATTTAAGAATTGCGCATCGGATTTGGTTTATCGCGAGGAATTGAGAGTCTGCGATTGGCCTTCAAACGTTGCCGGATGCCATTAATCACCTGCTATACTTTGATTATATTTAGTTATTCTATTCTAGAAATGATTCAAGATTGTATTCTATAAATCGCAATACATATAATGCGCAATTTTCAAAATTTGAAATGAAATCAAAATTGGGCAATATTGGGCAATAAATTGGAAATATCAAGGACAATTTAATCAGAGATAGAAGGAAAATGAGGCTGATTGGGTCAGTCGACGACAATCTCGTCCATCAGACGGAAGTGACCAATTCCTTGCTGCTTATTACATAGTGGCATTCCGCCATAGCGATTCCGTCAGTGTCTTGATTCTTTCTCTATTTAGTCTCATCCTATTATTTTTTAGCCGATAAAACTCATCAAAAAGGTAAATAATTCAATTCATTACAATTTTCTTCTATTTTAATTATTTTAAAATTCATTTTGACACACAGGACCGATTCAATGCGGCGGAAGACCGAATCCGTTAGTCAACGAATTTCCATGGATGGCTCATCTTCTCATTCAAAATCCCAAAAACGTTCACTTGCGGTAGGACGTTGATCAGCGACCAGCACATCATCACGGCCGCTCATTGCGTCGTCGAGGATGGCGACGACAAATTATTCACTTTAGTCAACATCACATTGGGCTCTGTGGACGTCAATCCGCACAGCAATTCCGCCGCCCGGTATCATCAAAATGTCAACTGGAAAATTTTGGCCATCCCTGAAATCAATGCCAATTTACTGGAACATGACATTGCCGTCATTATACTCGCGAAACCGGCCATTCTCAACGGTAATTTGAACAAAATTTTAAATAGAATTTTAAATGAGAGTAAAAATTGTAAATTGGATTACGTACAACCGGCGTGTCTTCCATTTGCTCACGATTCGGATCAAGTCAACGATTCCGTCATGTTCACCGGATGGGGCCAGCAATCGACTGGAGGTAACTTTTCTATATTAAATACATTCGTTTCTAATTAAGTTAAATGGGATTTAATTCTAGTTCACCAGTGTTGTCTGCGTGAATCGAGTTCAGTTTTACGTCGATGGAACACGACGGTCATTTCATCGTTCGGCTACGACGGACAATGTCGACAAACGGCCGCTGTGGGTCCATTTTCCGGCCATAACGTCATCTGCACCGATGGATCGCAACAACATCGTCGCTTCTGTTACGTAATTATTCAATTTTTTAAATAATTAATTAAAAATGATAAATAAATTGAAATATGTTGTACAACAGGGTGATGGTGGAGGTCCGTTTAATTATTACAATTCCAAATTGGACAGGTGGTTCGTCATCGGAATAGCCGGAAGAGGAAATTCAGGCAACAACTGTCACCGGATAAAGAACAACAACAATCTAAACCGGCCCAATATTTTGACTCGAGTCCGTAGTTAACTGGAATTATCTCCCACAGGAATGAAAAAGAAACGGAAGAGGATATTCCCTACGTTGCCCGATCCTTCCACCAGCACAACTACGACACTCAAGGTTTTGCCGTTTTGTTAATTAGGACAATTTTGTTAACAGGACTATTGTATCTGGTACTACTGATGGAGGGATGGGAGTAAATTGAGAATTTTTTCTGAATCCTAAATTCTTGATGTACTTTCTTGAAAAGCATATTGAATAGAGAAATGTTCAAATGTACAGTATAAAGTTGCATTTCCTATCAGAGTTTCGGGTGCAGTTTAAGTGGTAATGCAACGCTGGAATTCTTTTCTCCAGTCTCACGTCTGTCATTGTTTTGTTTCCAGAGTGTGAGGGGTGCCAACGGCAATGGTTTGGTCATTTGGTGGTTGGGCGTCTTTGTTGTGTCGACTCATTCAACTGATTTGAACATTTATCCTCCCAGTTCCTCATATCTTTTCATAAGAGTGTGACGTGCTAAGTGTGACATACTTTTGGTATTGTGTAACTGGCGAAAATGGCTGGCGACGTCGAATCGGCTGGGGAGCCCACAAGCCCCCAAAAATCCAAAATGTCTAAAAAAAAATTGCGATTGATGAACATGAGTGATGAGCAAGCTGCCTGCTGGAGAAAAAAGCGAAATCGGAGTTCGAAGGCCTCAAAGATGAAAAGGCAAAAGGCAAAAGCCTTGGAACGAGACCGTATGGTAAAGGTAATTTGTATATTTAGTTATTTTTTTTTTTCGTGGAAACAACTGTAGACCTTTTTGTGTGTATTTTATGTTTAATGTTTTTTTCTGTCTAGACGTCTGGTCGTGACGTGAATGCTTGTTTACTTGTGGCGATGACGTCTTTGGGCATCGTTTCTTCCTCGTCCTTGGGCGTGTTGTCGTCGTCGCACGAAGAAGACGATCTAGTGAGTTAAACATTTAGTTGATTTTGTGTTGTTTTTGCTTTAAACGGCAAGTCATTTATTGTACAATCGTTTTCGTATAGTTTTTTTTTTGCTTCCGGTTCCTTTTCCGCTCTGCGTTTTTCTTTTGAACAGAAAATGTTAAACTTGTCTTATTTTTAACGTAATTTTGAATTTAAAACAAGATTATAGCATTTTTTTTTTTTTAATTTTAGATGCTGTTGTCGCAATATGGATCCTTTGGCGCCCTACTTCTTAGGAGATATAACGCAACCAAGGAAGCTGCGAACTCTTACTTGCTTGAAGCTGAACGCAACGCTGCAGCGTCTCGTAGTAGGGAGACTATAAAGTTGTTAACGGTGCAGTACCACGGCAGCGTTTCGTTACAGCGCGATTTCCTCTTGGTTTGCGACATTGCTCTACAGTTGGTGAACGACTCCGAAAAATCCACACCGCTGTTTACCACTCACATTGAAGCGCAAAAGAAGCTTATGGTTGATCGCTTCTCTCTGTTCCTTGAAGCCTTGCGGGGCAAAGACGCCAGTCTGGAGGCCGAGTGCCAGTTATATTCTGATCGCTGCAACACACTGCTGGTATTCGCCGACGAGCTGCGAAAAGGTTGGCAGAAGAGGCCCTGTCATCAGATTGGACTCTTGGTTGGTTCGCTAAAAGGGCTCTTAACCGACATCGCATTGCAAACAACGAATTGCGATCATTTGCTGACCGAAGAGTCGACTAAATGGCTATCGGATATGTTGCTGGTTCAGTCTGGCCTTACGGATCTGATTACAACGGCGTCGGAGGCGAATGTCTTGTACGACGAATATCTTCGTTTGCACAACCTGCTTGAGGAACGGTTAAACGACAGCCATAATTGTAACAATAGCGAACTACAACTTGACAACGAACTTTGTGATGTCATGTCGTCAAGTATGTTAGATGTCCACGAAAGTATTTTTAACAGATTGAAGATTGTTGCCGAACTTTTGGCGTCGCACGCGCTTGTGTCGGATGGCAAAGATGTCTTACATAAATTTTCGAACATTTCCACACAATGGCTGATGGAAATTTCCTCTTGCCTTCGTAATGGAAATTTCCGGAATTTGTGTGGCAGCGAGTATCTCAGCGATGTCATACTAAATGTGGATGGCGAAAAAATACCTGCGCACAAGGTGGTACTCCACGCGACGAGTCCGTTGTTTACGGCCATGTTCCAATCTGAGGCTAACGTCGCCGCTGGCCGAAACGAGGTGTTAATCGATGACATCGAGCCCGCCGTACTACGCCTGGTGGTGCGCTTTATCTACTGTGGAAGAATCGAGCCGAAGGATATGACCCTATGGGCATGGAAACTGTGGATGGCCGCCGACCGTTTTCAGCTGCTTATGCTGAAAATGGTCTGCGAAAAGCATTTTGTGTGCAACATGACGGTCAATGACTGCGTCAAATTGCTCTTGTCGCTTTCCGCTGCCGGCGGCCAGCGACTCCTGCCGGTTTTGTGCCACTCGGTCAAGGAAACTGCCGTCGCCTACTTTCACCGCCACTCTGGTATGACGCTGAATGCATGCGGATGTTGTTTTTTTGTTTGTTTTTTGTCGGTCGTGTTTTTCTACGCATATCGATTGTTGTTGTTGTCAATTAATGTTTTAATGTGTCTTTTTTTCTTGTGTGTGTGTTTCGGTTTCCCGCTGCCCCCTTAGATGTCATTCTCAACACGCCCGACTGGCTAGAATTGAAGCTGACGAATCCGACTGCGAGCTGCGAATTATTAGAATTCGTGGTCAAACAGATCCGCGTCGAGGACCATGTCAAGACTGGTGATCGCATCGACGCTCCCTCTGTCGTCTAGATTCGTCCACTTTCACGTTCCTTTTTATTTATTACGTTCCCATTTCATTGGTGTGGGCGGTGCCCCTGCGCCGCGTGACTGCTGGCCACGCGCGAATAATCCGACTCAATCTAGAAATTGTGACTTGTTTAAATGTTTCACTAACGTGCAGTCGTTTGACGTTGACTCGGTCTGTGTAGTGTCTGCTGTTTCGTTTTTTTTTCTTCAAGTGTTTTTTTTTTTCTTTATCTGAGAAGTATTACACTGAATATCCGGATGTCGATGCAAAAGTTTCGTTTGATTGTTTTTTTCGTTTTTTTTTTTACATCCGGACTTGTGTGCGTTCTGCGTCTGTCTCAAAATTAGTTTTGTCGTAAAATTGGTTGTTCAATTTTCCAGTAATAGTTTAAATGACCGTCAGTGAAAAGAGGAGGATTGAACGGTGAAGGGGGAGGAGGAATAATCACTACATTTGCAGCGATGCTAAATATCTACAACACAATATCTTCATTCATTTAACAGAACGTAAACATGCCGCTCAATATAATGGATATTTGGCATAAGAAATTAGCCAAATAAGACATGAATATGAATTACGTACTGAAATCGTTAAAATGTTTTGCAGCCCGGGAAAAAAATAATTTCAAATTGTCGTTCGTTTTTTTTTGTGTTAGAAATACCCGCCGTATGTTTATGAGCTTTCCCCATTCAATTTATTATTAATGACTTAATTCAATTTTTTTGCCCTATCCGCGTCGTCGGTTGTTTTTATTGTTTGTTTCTGAATGGTTTTCAATTTGTATTGTACACACTCACACCATAAAAAATTCTCAGTGAAAACTAAAAAAAAAAAATTACTATCATGCCCAGTTGTTTTTTCTTTCTCGATTTTTTTCGTGAATTGTTTATTTACAGAAGATGTCAATTTTAATTCTTGGTTCTTTGTCACTATCAAGGGTTTCATTGTATATGTGTACACATTTTCTGGACAATTTTCTTATTAGATATTAGGTTCTATTTGTATTGAATGGAAATACATTAAATATTGCACTATATCCGACTATAGGTTGATTTCATTATTTTCCCAATTTTCTTCTGGATTACTTTTCCAATTTTGTTTCATTCTTGTTAACTTCTGAAATTCATAATATTTCTTATTCATAATTTTCCCATTTTCTTTCTGATTTACGGTGCTTTATTTTTGCATATTTAGAGTATAATTTAGAATATAAAATAAAAGTTTAAAATCAAATCTAAATTTGGTTTTGTTGAAAATATCGGGAAAACAAATTCAATTCAAATTTCGTGCAAAGAAAAATTTGAACTGGTGTAGTTTGTGTGGCATTCGATAGGTGGCATTGTAGTTTGTACACAGCTGTTTCACTCCTAAAAAACTCACGCATGTCATGTGGCATGAAGTCTGTACTTCATGCATGAGGCATGACGAAAGTTTCCAACAAGAAAAGTTACCGAATCAATCAACTCCTAAAATCGTAAATGTTGTAGACTTTTAACACGTCATAGCTATTTTTCTCGTGATTTTTCATGCAAGTCCTACACTGAAACTGAATCGGTAATTCTAACAACAATTGATGGAATGTTTGTCGTTATACTTCTCTCCTGTTTGGATGTGGTGATTAGCTTTCTTGTTTGTTTTTTTTCCTGAGAGTAAATCATAATACCTCACGTGTATTAGTTCGGCCATCATTCTCACCGCTTTCTAAAATGGTTTCCTGTGTTCTGTGGTTGTTGTGTGTTTCTTTACAATGGGACATATAAAAACAAGAGTAGGAATCTTATTGCAGTGATGAACTTTGGAAAGTAACTTTCAGACTAATTTGGAAAACAAACAAATTTATTTTTCAGTCAACTTATTATTAATGACTTGGAACACTTTACCACTTAAATTTCACACACAACAAGAAACCGAGCTTCTGCTATAAAGAAATAATTCAAATCATTGAATAACGTATATGTTATTCAATGATTTGTAATGTCAGTCTGTTTTAACAGTCATTTGTGTTGTTATCTAGATGCTTGCTGGCTGTTGGAAAAAGAAAGAAAAAAGATTTTTGGTCGGCTCACTAAATGCACCCATGAAGGAATCAATCAGGGCTTGATCCACTACCAAGAGCTGGGATGTATCCACTTTTCAATCAACAAAAATAGGGGGATCTTGTGAGAGTCAAGGCTTCATTCAAAAAGTTTGTTAACCATTCTATATTGTTAGTTTGAACTTTGTATTTTAATTGCATTGTAATTTTTGACAGAGGGTTGACGGACATGTAGTTCCTGAATATCGACGTTTCAGTTCGGATCAGCAATTGACTAATTTCGAAACACTTCACAGCTTAATTTCCAGAGCAATTGACGTCAAATGTGATTTTCTTATTCCATATCGCTTTGATAATCCAGTGGTCAAGAGATATTCCTTCAGTTGGTCTCTGACTGGGACTTGGAAGCCGCATTCGAAAGAGCTGCATCCTTGTTTATGTCTAAGAATTGACCCCATACTTTTGGAACACGTCGAAGAATGGGATCTTGTTAGCATTCTACCGTCGGATTGTTAAGTCGTTCAACCCAAAGAAGTCCGCAGAGATCCTTCTATACAAACCAAGATCATGACCAAAGTAAAAACAAAATATATTCAATTTTCATTTAAAATGTTGTATTTTTAAGCGCGATATCTTTTCATTTTTCAGGGAGGCAAAACCATTAATCTAATGCAGCAAGCTTTAAATTTAAATGGAAACTCTGGTGAATTTGTTGTCGGTGCAACGACTTCGCCTCTGACCGATGTCGAATTTACTGATTTCCGTGACGGAGTTCGGGAGTTGGAACTTTGATCAAGGCTGATGAATGCAAACAACGAATTTTCCAAGGCAGTCATGAACCTAGTCTCAGGTTGATTCAATAATATTGGCTATTATTTAAAAAAGAAAATAACCATTGATTATTAAGACGTGTTGTATGGAACCATCTCTTTTCAAACGTCTATCTTGACTGGTTTAACGTAACTGAAAGGATGAAATACATGACGGGAAAATCTGAACAATACCAGCGATTAAACAGTGAATGGATGATTTACTACAAGAACAAAAAGGTTGTTGTCATCTACTTTGAAATGACGTTATCGATCGGAAATTCCTAATTTTCTGTGTAGATGACGGAGGAGCTTCAACACATTACTTCAATGGTAAGAAAAGATGTCCTTAGAACTGATCGACAACACCCGTTTTATAGTGGAGCAGACGATAACCTCAAATGTCGAAAAACTCTTAAACATTTTTACTTCGTAAGAGCTGAAATAGTTTCCTTATTTCAACTTATTTGTATTTACCGCCTTTTTTTCTTTTATTTGACTCAAAAATCGCAGCTATGCTATCATGCATCCATCAACCGGCTACTGCCAAGGAATGAGTGACAGTAAGTCAAAATCGGATTTCACTCCGTTTAATTTGCATTTTTGGGAATTAAAAACTTTGATTATTTTGCAGTGGCCAGTTCGATTCTCTTTGTCATGGATAACGAGGCACATTCGTACATTGCATTTACCGCTATGGAACGACTCGGAAGAGAATTATTCCATCGCCGGGAGCACTGTACATTTAAAGTAAATTCATCTTTCTTTAAGAAGAAGCAATTTTCTAAAAAAAAACGTATAAATTATTCTTAAAATAGTTTCGACCACTTGTGTTGTGCAATCGCCTATATCATGGCCCAATTTTCTTCGCCTACCTCCAGCGACATAACGTAAATAAATATTAACTAGAATACTCCATTTCTATTTATAATTAGACGTTTCTTTTTCCTACCTATACCATTTCTATTTATAATTAGACGTTTCTTTTTCCTACCTATACCGCCAGGCTATTGATTTGCTCTTCTGCTATCGTTGGTTGTTGCTCCAAATGAAACGTGAATTTGTGTTTGACGAAGCTCTGTGCATGTTGGAAGTGTCTTGGAGCTCTTTACCAAAATACCCTCGTCAAAAAGAATTAGGTAACTAATCATAATCATTCATAATGAATCATTCGTCATTCAACTGAATATTCTTATTTAAAACCAAAATTAATTGCTCTTTTTTAGCGCATTTCCGATCTTGCGCCGACGGCATCATTCCTCATCCGACGGATTCCTCTTCCCACTCGAACGAAAGAATCTCTTTACACAAAAGTGTGCAGCCTTCGTCATCAAATTTCGTCGCCAGCCTCTTCATTTTCGTTAAACTCCAGTGATGGGCCACCGCCAACAGGCCTGCATTCCGCTTTGAAGAATAGTCGTGATAGCCAATCTTTATGTTCGCCCAGCTGGTATCGAGTCAGGATGGAACAAGATGTCGATGATGTCTTTGTTCCCAATCATTTAGAATCTCTTAAAGCCGTTGTCTCCGCCGATAATAATTCAAAACCCAAAGAATCTACTGAATCTCCCCGTGATTCTGCTCAAGCGAACGGTCATGACAAGTCTGTTGAAAAAGGACAAGTTGATGTTGTGCAAATCGCTTCTAGTGTCGAACATTTATCTAGTGCCCTTCCATTGTTGATACATTCAAAAGATCCTGAACAAGGACTGCAGAGTGCATCTCCTCTAGAGGATAGTTTTCTGCAGGATTTCATAAACAGTAGATGCTGGGTCTTTTGGCTTGGTTTTTATTACAATAATGAGACTGCTGTGAATCGTTAAATCAAAACGTTCGTTGGAAGCTGGATCAATAAAATTCATCAAATGTAATAATAATTCATGTTATTAAAGTAAAGTATCGAAAGCCGGTTTTCAACATACTGAAATTTTGTATTTGAATAAGGTAATGTGGCTTGATGGCTCAGTTGGTAGAGCGTCGTGCTTGAAGCACGAGGATCATGAGTTCGAATCTCATCCAAGCCATAGGACCGTAGCGATGGAGAGTGGGAGCAAGACCAGCCTGCCTTTGCATTAGCCTTAGCCGAACTGTCGTGAGTCAATATCGAGAGTGGTGAATTCATTCGTGGGAGGGTGGGGGGTTGTAAGGGAGGGTTGCAAGACACCACGATGAATTCCTGGAGTCACATGCCAGTGAGACATGCGATCAGGGGGCATCAGTTAGGCTTGACTCTCGGTCCATTGCTTTTTAATAATCGACAAATATGATTTTCTATCGGATGAATAATTAGGGATACTGTTAAATACTATTTAAACATTGCAATTTTTTAAAATATGACTTGGCGCAATTGAAGATTGTCTTCTCTGCAGACAATGGTTCGAACCGCGTTCTCAGCGAACCTTTTTTCAAACCAAAGTTTGGTTTAACATTTTTAATCTGTTCAAAAATTTTTACAAATAATTTTTTTCACGGACATAAATAATTTAAATTGTGGTGATCATGTTTAAAAGTATTGAAACACAATTTCAGAATTAAATTTATTTTATTTTTTTATACGTAAACTCAGAAAGAGAATTTCATGTAATTCATAAAATAGAAAGTGACTTCTGTGTTGTCTAAAAACTCACTTTTTTTGTGGCCTATTAGTGCAAAAGGAAGAGGTCATTGTGGTTGTTTAAGAACACCAGGAAAGGGATGTATGGAAACAGGTAAAACCAAAATACGAAAAAAAATAATATTACTAAGCCTTGAAATATATTATGTTTTTGCATAAAACTATATTCCAAATTTATATTCCAAACTATATTATAAATTTGTGAAAAAACTGAAACTTTCGGTTATTGTGACGAGACATTACCGAACCTTTGGACGACGGACGCTGATGACCTTATCAAACCGGTTTTCGTCAAAGATTTCGATCACTTTGTCAATCGCAAGGTACAACTCCTAATATAATCACACCATCTTTAAATTATTGTTAAAATATTCAATTCAATGACAATTTTGTATTTATATTAACTTATAAGGAATTCACAATAACTCGCAAAGTCTTCTGCAAAATGATAACCATCATCAGAAATAAAGAATGGAAAGATGTTCGCTCATCCATCACTCCCGTTTTCACCGCAGGAAAAATGAAATTAGTCCGTTTCATTCAATGGTGCCTATATGTCATCGTAACTAATAGAACTAAATGTCTATATTTATCAATAATTATTCAGATGTGATAAAAGAATGTGCCGACCGGTTGATTAACAAATTTCATAAGATAACTGAAAACGAAGGCCAATTGGATGCTAAACAGTATTAAAGTAACGCTTGATTCACGTAATCTGCACTCAAATGACAGCTGTATTTTGAAAATAGATCGCTGTTTTTTTGCTTTTACTATGGACGTAATCGCTCGATGCGCTTTTAGTGTATGACCATCAGCAACTTGGGTGAAAAGGACGATCCTGTGGTTGTGGTGTGTTTCTTTACAATGGGACAAATAAAAACAAGAGCAGGAATCTTATTGCAGTGATGAACTTTGGAAAGTAACTTTCAGACAAATTTGGAAAACAAACAAATTTATTTTTCAGTCAACTTATTATTAATGACTGAGAACTTTCGGAAACCCAATAAAAATTCTTCCAGAGTTGAAGTCGGTATGAACCAGATGTTCTCTTCAGTAGGAAAGACTCAACTACCAAAGCAGCGAACACATCACGATTCGTCCGCCGTTTCCGCTTGGGATTCATCCAACCAAAGCCTACGCAGCCGACGGAAGTATTGAAAAACCCCAAGTGCCAGTATTTGTGGGCGTTGTTGATGAGCAAGTCGGATAAGTTGCACACTCCGTACTACGTTCCTTCTAACCCGGAAGATGAAGCCATCCGGCTTTCGCCAAAACTTTCTTGAAATGAGAGTTTTGACATGGGCAGTTAAGACTAGACCGTCGCGTAGAATTCGTTCCGCGTCACACCCGCTATTCCGAAAGTGGAAAGTCCAGCCCCAGATGAGGATTTCCTTGTCAAGACATCTGCCAGTCAAATTAATGTTGTGCTAGAGGAACCTAAAGAGGAGCTGTTTCTTATGAATAAGTTGATTGTTGACACGAAAAATCCATGAATGACGGCAATAACTAGGTCAGGGGTCCAACAGAAGCCCTGGTACAAGAGACTAGTTCGCAAGAGACAGCCAAGGAAAGCGCTAAAAGAAGCCGAGAGCAATAACTAAGAAAGCTATCTACCACTTAACTAGGAATGAGTAAGGTACCTACTCCTACTTCTAAGCATGCAGATTAGTCTCTCCCAAACATCCCGTCTCCGATTAAACTTACTTTCCGACTTAAGCCCAAATCGTCTCCCTCGGATTCACCAATAGAGTATACTGTAGTGGTTAATTCGTCATGACTGATAAGTTGAGTTTAAAACTTTCCGAGTTAATTTACTGTAAAAACTGTTCTTACTTAAAATAGCATTTGATGCATTACCAAGTTCAAAGTAACAGGTCGCGAAGAACTCTTCTTTTTCTTAATTGATTTATGAAATTACCATATCAGTAGTGGCAGAGAGCCCGAAATTCTGTTAAAATATCAAGAAGTCAGCTTAATAAAATGTGAAAAGCAATAGTAACACGATATCGAAGAAAAGCAAAACAGTTGACCCCCAGTGGTCCCACCTTGCCATTTTTTCGTATGTATGGACTCAAGGGAAGTCCAAAATATCTTTGTTTTCGTCTTCCAATTTCTTTAAAAGAGACTTGGCTTTACAATGAAAGTAGCGGGATTGAAGGGTGGAAGTGGGACAATAAAAACAATTCTTTTTGATTTAACTTACCACTTCCTAGTAGCTATAAAACAATATTTAGATCTAACTAATAATAGCTATGAGACTGGAATTCTTTCTATATTAGTTTTAATATATTATCAGGAATATTATTTCTCATAACATTAATTAAACATAAATCTTTTTGAAAGTTAACAAAATCAATAGCACAAAACAAGACATTGATGGATGCCTGGATATCTGCATTCAACATTTCCTGATCTGAGCTTCTTTTCCGCAACTCCACCAGCTTTCATCAAGCTGAATCACAATATTTCTTGTAGCCAGGACACCTAATTACCCTAGAAAATACATGTTATTGGCAACTGAAGAAAAATAAACTACAAACTTCAATTGATATTGAAAACATGTTAAAACAGAAATTCAATATAAAATTGGCATTACTATTAAGGATGCGAACAGAAATAAAACGAGAATCAATGGAAAGTATGTTACCCATCATTGGATATAGTCAATGGAGAAAAATTGCAATATATCACACAAATTTTACCGAACACATTAAATGGGTATTTTTAAATTGAACGTAGCCGAATCAGCTAAAACAAGTTTAAACTGATAAGAAATAAGAACTGATTGAACCATTCACATTTTTTTCTTATGGATTATGATGCTCTTCATACTACCCGCAATTAACCAGCAATATTATAAATGCAAATTGTCGTTTAAGGACACACGCGAGAACAAACTCCAAATCTCTATTCCATCCCTCATGACAGATTTTAATGATCAAAATTTTATAGAACTTCTGAAATGTGATTACACACTTGATTCTCTTAAGTTATCCATATCCAAGTGCATTGAGCAAACCTTGCCTTTATCCTAGGGGTTCTTGGTGTTTTGGCTGCTTAGGTCAACCCACTCTTAAGCAATAGCCAAAGAACAAGATGAAGTGGGGCAACTGTTGCATTGAGACACTTCACTGAATCACTGATGATGCTGAAACAAATGCCATGTTTAAAACTTTTAACCACATTAGTATTAGTAATTTATATCTACATTTCATTTACCAGTTCGTTCTCAGTAACACTCAGGAATAAAATGCAATACACAAATTTTAGTTATATCTCCTGGTACAAAATCCTCTCATTCTGTTGTCTAGAATATTCTAATTAAATACTTAAGTAACCAGGATTTCACACTTGTTACGGGTAATTTTTTTTGCAACCAGTTTCCTTCTTGTCAAGTCTGCTAGAAACTCTTATGTTTAATGGCTCTGGGCAATAATTTTCCTCTATTGTACTTGCTTATCACAGAATCCTTCTTATTCACTGATTAATTATTTCTCTTGTTTCCTTTTCGGCAGCATTTTCGAACCATAGGTCGATTAACGATTCCACACTTACAAGGATTATCTAAGTCTTCGGTTGTAAAAGCGTTTCCAGATACAGCGTCAATCCATGGAAATATTTAAGAGGAAAACTATGTGTCAAGGTTTGATTTAGTTAACAAAAATGCTAGTTGGAAGAGAAAATGGAAAAAAGAAATTCTTTAGAAACTTGTAGGGTTTAAGAAACAGACACTGCTCTGGTAGCCATTTCCAAATGGAACAGCATTGTCAAGTTAGGTTTTGAAGAATATTCGAATTAAGGTTATTCGGCAGCTGCTTCTTACAACTTCCGTCCGCCAATTCAATCGCTTCCGTCCGCACCTCACCTAATCTTAACACATCTTTTGACATCAATTTATCTCCATAAATCAATTACATCCTTGGAGTAAAATGGACAGTAAAGAATTATGGCATTGTGTTGAGTATGTCACTTACCTTAGATGTTCAATTATTTAATAACTAAGCTGGAATTCTTGAAATAGGTGTGATTACTTTAACGACGACTTCTTATGGATTTGTGCTTTTTGCACGAGTGAACGTAAATTTAATCAATTAAACTTTTCTAAAACAAGAAAAATTTAAAATTATTAATTTCAGGGATCTCTTTAGAGGATATCATGGCGGATGGCCGTCCTGAACACAATTATGGAGATTATGGACTAGAATATGTTGGATATGAACCAAGTAACAGTGGGTCAGAGGAAGATCAGAGCGAAGATGGAATTAAACAAACTGAAGAGAAACAAACTGAAGAGAAACAAACTGAAGAGAAACAAACTGAAGAGAAACAAACTGAAGAGAAACAAACTGAAGAGAAACAAACTGAAGAGAAACAAACTGAAGAGAAACAAACTGAAGAGAAACAAACTGAAGAGAATCAAACTGAAGAGAAACAAACTGAAGAGAAACAAACTGAAGAGAAACAAACTGAAGAGAAACAAACTGAAGAGAATCAAACTGAAGAGAATCAAACTGAAGAGAATCAAACTGGGGAGAAAGAAAACGAGGATAAAAACAAGGTGCAGAAGGAACAAAATGTGCAGAGAGGAGAATGTTCAATGGAGAAAAAGGCAAGTTGTATGGAAACAGGAGAAGGATCATCAGTAAAGGGAAAACACATCTCTAAATCAAAGAAGAGGTTCATGGAGTCTAAGAGAAATGCAATCGGCAAGAAGATAAAGAAGGTGACAACCCAACTTGGACACATGAGTACAGGCAAGTCAACCCTGTAAAAAAAAAGTGCTATAAATATTTATTAATATATTGTTATTATAGATGAGAGTGATACTGAAGGAGCGAGTGCTAAGAAAGAGTAGTTCTTACATAGGAGTGAGCTCTAAGATGATTGTTCAGTTTACCAGTGTTCCTTTTCTTGGTTTCACATCACAATAAATTATTTAACTGGGAATCAGATTCTTACTTAACCTGGAGCGAGTGTAAAATAGGCCCTACAAAGTTTGCTAATACATGAGAATAAAAAGAATACTCGTATTTGTATTTTTTAAATGTATGGTATTACTATTACTAATCAGATATTTCTACTGAATATTTAATTATTATTTTAGGACCATTAAAATAACGAGGAAATCTGTTCATTAACAAATTAGAAAAGAAATGTAAGGCACAAAAGTTATCTCATTAAGTAATATTTTAGCAATACCAGGGATGATCAAACCAAAGAAACCTGTTTCACAGCTACTATAACTAAATTAAGAATTACCTCTGGCTTAAAATGCCCTTCTGGAAGCCTCCTCTCTCTCCTAGTCCTATGCCTCCAGTGCAGTGCCTTTCCCAACTGTACAAGTACCAACTGCACCCCGGGTTCTCGGCAAAGTGCTAACAGCGTCGCTTCTCCCTTCTATGGAAGTTTGGCCGGGGACGGCCAGACCTGAGAAATTCTCTCACGTGGTAGTGGCGCTGCATGCTTCGACGGAAGCCATACTACTAGCGCCATTTGAATTGCAAAAATCCTTTCCTTTTTAAAAAGCTCTAGCAGTACTGCAGTATGGTGCTTCAAGTCTTCAAGCAGACGTTTTTTTACTGCCACTGCGTGATTTCTGAGTTTCTGACTCTGACGAACATAAATATGTAAAAAAGTAGGCCATGGTAAAAAAGACAAAAAAGGAAAAATCCATTGTGCACTTAATTGGGATCTTTATAGTATCAAACTGTTTATCAAAATAAAGAATCTGCAGCTGCCAATTTTTATATCACTTCAACCAGTTGTCCACCCTTAATCTTCACTTTCTTCAGTCGTCAGTCGTTCAGGTCGTAATGCCCAAAGTGAGAAACCTCTTTAAAATTCCTCTAAGCAAATTCACATCAAATCACATGCACATTGCACAGTTTTGAAACTTTTGTTGCTTGTACCTGATGTTTATTATGGAAAATTAATTAAAAAATAATCAATTAAACTGCCACAAAACTAATTAAAATTAAAATATCAATAATTTTTAAAAATAACTTTAAGAATTTATGAGAAACTGACAAGGTCAAAGTTATTCTTGTCAACTGCTGTAAGTGTGTTGCATGCAGGTTGATTCCTAATTTTTAAGATTACATGGATTGAGATATCCACCATTCCACCTGGATGGTAATGTTGGTTAAGTTGAAAGATTTGATATCTAGCATTGCCACTTGTGTTTCATTAACTTACTTAATCTTAGAGAACTCAATCACTACAACATTGGACGACACCAGCTGATAAACAAACAATGGATGCAATCAGTAGGAACCAGGGCACAATGTAGCTGTTGCAGCTCAGCATGCATTAGATAACAAGGGAGTTGAAAGGATACTTGCGAGGATACTTGTTGTGGGATGTTCTTAATGGTCAGGCAACTCAACAAATGTTTGCAAATGGCACTTCCTAAAACATTTAAGGAATTCTTACTATTATCAGAAATTATTGAGGTAAATATAGAGTTGTATTTCTGTTAGTAAATTTTTTAATTGAACTGTTTTTTTTTGTCTTTGACAGGCTATGAAGGAGGGTAAATTGTTTACTGTGGTTCCTTTATCATGGTGTACGCATATAGAAGGGTACGTTCTACCGGAAAATGATGTCAATTCTTGGTGCCTTCAAACTCCTTGCTCATGTTGCCAGGATACGTCAGAGAACTGGGTCTGCCTATCTTGTTATCAGGTAGCCTATACTGTCCAATGGACGTATAGGCCACTGGCCATTCCTTGGTTCTCAGTTTCTCTGATTTGTCAATCTGGTGTTACGAATGTGATTCCTACGTCGATAAGAGGGTAAGAAGTTTTGGAACTAAACGCATAAGTTTATCAATTCTAGACAATTTTTTTGTATGTTCGTTATTCAGGCATTCTATCTAGCAAGAACCGACTACACATGGAAAGGTTTGGCGAACCTTGTCACCTTCTTCACCACGGCACGGGTTGTTATTTGACAGTCCAAGAGCCACCATTCAACACTACATTTGTCATCGCTTTCGTTAAATCTAACAAGTCTGCACAATTCATGTAGCTTCATGTACTCTGTTTTTGCATTTTTTACTTGAAACTTAGCTCAAATTCATAAATTTGGCAGCGACTGTTTAGTGGTTGGGATAAAAAAAAGTCAACTTAAACATGTTAGTTACCACTTACACAAGGGCAGAAAATTACGAGTCGGTAGTAGAGTGCTGCAGAGATTGAACGTTTCTTTTAAAAACTAAGAAGATAGCAAAAAATTCTTAACATCGATTGTATGAACAGTAAATTAACTCGGAAAGTTTTAAACTCAACTTATCAGTCATGACGAATTAACCACTACAGTATACTCTATTGGTGAATCCGAGGGAGACGATTTGGGCTTAAGTCGGAAAGTAAGTTTAATCGGAGACGGGATGTTTGGGAGAGACTAATCTGCATGCTTAGAAGTAGGAGTAGGTACCTTACTCATTCCTAGTTAAGTGGTAGATAGCTTTCTTAGTTATTGCTCTCGGCTTCTTTTAGCGCTTTCCTTGGCTGTCTCTTGCGAACTAGTCTCTTGTACCAGGGCTTCTGTTGGACCCCTGACCTAGTTATTGCCGTCATTCATGGATTTTTCGTGTCAACAATCAACTTATTCATAAGAAACAGCTCCTCTTTAGGTTCCTCTAGCACAACATTAATTTGACTGGCAGATGTCTTGACAAGGAAATCCTCATCTGGGGCTGGACTTTCCACTTTCGGAATAGCGGGTGTGACGCGGAACGAATTCTACGCGACGGTCTAGTCTTAACTGCCCATGTCAAAACTCTCATTTCAAGAAAGTTTTGGCGAAAGCCGGATGGCTTCATCTTCCGGGTTAGAAGGAACGTAGTACGGAGTGTGCAACTTATCCGACTTGCTCATCAACAACGCCCACAAATACTGGCACTTGGGGTTTTTCAATACTTCCGTCGGCTGCGTAGGCTTTGGTTGGATGAATCCCAAGCGGAAACGGCGGACGAATCGTGATGTGTTCGCTGCTTTGGTAGTTGAGTCTTTCCTACTGAAGAGAACATCTGGTTCATACCGACTTCAACTCTGGAAGAATTTTTATTGGGTTTCCGAAAGTTCTCAGTCATTAATAATAAGTTGACTGAAAAATAAATTTGTTTGTTTTCCAAATTTGTCTGAAAGTTACTTTCCAAAGTTCATCACTGCAATAAGATTCCTGCTCTTGTTTTTATTTGTCCCATTGTAAAGAAACACACCACAACCACAGGATCGTCCTTTTCACCCAAGTTGCTGATGGTCATACACTAAAAGCGCATCGAGCGATTACGTCCATAGTAAAAGCAAAAAAACAGCGATCTATTTTCAAAATACAGCTGTCATTTGAGTGCAGATTACGTGAATCAAGCGTTACTTTAATACTGTTTAGCATCCAATTGGCCTTCGTTTTCAGTTATCTTATGAAATTTGTTAATCAACCGGTCGGCACATTCTTTTATCACATCTGAATAATTATTGATAAATATAGACATTTAGTTCTATTAGTTACGATGACATATAGGCACCATTGAATGAAACGGACTAATTTCATTTTTCCTGCGGTGAAAACGGGAGTGATGGATGAGCGAACATCTTTCCATTCTTTATTTCTGATGATGGTTATCATTTTGCAGAAGACTTTGCGAGTTATTGTGAATTCCTTATAAGTTAATATAAATACAAAATTGTCATTGAATTGAATATTTTAACAATAATTTAAAGATGGTGTGATTATATTAGGAGTTGTACCTTGCGATTGACAAAGTGATCGAAATCTTTGACGAAAACCGGTTTGATAAGGTCATCAGCGTCCGTCGTCCAAAGGTTCGGTAATGTCTCGTCACAATAACCGAAAGTTTCAGTTTTTTCACAAATTTATAATATAGTTTGGAATATAAATTTGGAATATAGTTTTATGCAAAAACATAATATATTTCAAGGCTTAGTAATATTATTTTTTTTCGTATTTTGGTTTTACCTGTTTCCATACATCCCTTTCCTGGTGTTCTTAAACAACCACAATGACCTCTTCCTTTTGCACTAATAGGCCACAAAAAAAGTGAGTTTTTAGACAACACAGAAGTCACTTTCTATTTTATGAATTACATGAAATTCTCTTTCTGAGTTTACGTATAAAAAAATAAAATAAATTTAATTCTGAAATTGTGTTTCAATACTTTTAAACATGATCACCACAATTTAAATTATTTATGTCCGTGAAAAAAATTATTTGTAAAAATTTTTGAACAGATTAAAAATGTTAAACCAAACTTTGGTTTGAAAAAAGGTTCGCTGAGAACGCGGTTCGAACCATTGTCTGCAGAGAAGACAATCTTCAATTGCGCCAAGTCATATTTTAAAAAATTGCAATGTTTAAATAGTATTTAACAGTATCCCTAATTATTCATCCGATAGAAAATCATATTTGTCGATTATTAAAAAGCAATGGACCGAGAGTCAAGCCTAACTGATGCCCCCTGATCGCATGTCTCACTGGCATGTGACTCCAGGAATTCATCGTGGTGTCTTGCAACCCTCCCTTACAACCCCCCACCCTCCCACGAATGAATTCACCACTCTCGATATTGACTCACGACAGTTCGGCTAAGGCTAATGCAAAGGCAGGCTGGTCTTGCTCCCACTCTCCATCGCTACGGTCCTATGGCTTGGATGAGATTCGAACTCATGATCCTCGTGCTTCAAGCACGACGCTCTACCAACTGAGCCATCAAGCCACATTACCTTATTCAAATACAAAATTTCAGTATGTTGAAAACCGGCTTTCGATACTTTACTTTAATAACATGAATTATTATTACATTTGATGAATTTTATTGATCCAGCTTCCAACGAACGTTTTGATTTAACGATTCACAGCAGTCTCATTATTGTAATAAAAACCAAGCCAAAAGACCCAGCATCTACTGTTTATGAAATCCTGCAGAAAACTATCCTCTAGAGGAGATGCACTCTGCAGTCCTTGTTCAGGATCTTTTGAATGTATCAACAATGGAAGGGCACTAGATAAATGTTCGACACTAGAAGCGATTTGCACAACATCAACTTGTCCTTTTTCAACAGACTTGTCATGACCGTTCGCTTGAGCAGAATCACGGGGAGATTCAGTAGATTCTTTGGGTTTTGAATTATTATCGGCGGAGACAACGGCTTTAAGAGATTCTCAATGATTGGGAACAAAGACATCATCGACATCTTGTTCCATCCTGACTCGATACCAGCTGGGCGAACATAAAGATTGGCTATCACGACTATTCTTCAAAGCGGAATGCAGGCCTGTTGGCGGTGGCCCATCACTGGAGTTTAACGAAAATGAAGAGGCTGGCGACGAAATTTGATGACGAAGGCTGCACACTTTTGTGTAAAGAGATTCTTTCGTTCGAGTGGGAAGAGGAATCCGTCGGATGAGGAATGATGCCGTCGGCGCAAGATCGGAAATGCGCTAAAAAAGAGCAATTAATTTTGGTTTTAAATAAGAATATTCAGTTGAATGACGAATGATTCATTATGAATGATTATGATTAGTTACCTAATTCTTTTTGACGAGGGTATTTTGGTAAAGAGCTCCAAGACACTTCCAACATGCACAGAGCTTCGTCAAACACAAATTCACGTTTCATTTGGAGCAACAACCAACGATAGCAGAAGAGCAAATCAATAGCCTGGCGGTATAGGTAGGAAAAAGAAACGTCTAATTATAAATAGAAATGGTATAGGTAGGAAAAAGAAACGTCTAATTATAAATAGAAATGGAGTATTCTAGTTAATATTTATTTACGTTATGTCGCTGGAGGTAGGCGAAGAAAATTGGGCCATGATATAGGCGATTGCACAACACAAGTGGTCGAAACTATTTTAAGAATAATTTATACGTTTTTTTTAGAAAATTGCTTCTTCTTAAAGAAAGATGAATTTACTTTAAATGTACAGTGCTCCCGGCGATGGAATAATTCTCTTCCGAGTCGTTCCATAGCGGTAAATGCAATGTACGAATGTGCCTCGTTATCCATGACAAAGAGAATCGAACTGGCCACTGCAAAATAATCAAAGTTTTTAATTCCCAAAAATGCAAATTAAACGGAGTGAAATCCGATTTTGACTTACTGTCACTCATTCCTTGGCAGTAGCCGGTTGATGGATGCATGATAGCATAGCTGCGATTTTTGAGTCAAATAAAAGAAAAAAAGGCGGTAAATACAAATAAGTTGAAATAAGGAAACTATTTCAGCTCTTACGAAGTAAAAATGTTTAAGAGTTTTTCGACATTTGAGGTTATCGTCTGCTCCACTATAAAACGGGTGTTGTCGATCAGTTCTAAGGACATCTTTTCTTACCATTGAAGTAATGTGTTGAAGCTCCTCCGTCATCTACACAGAAAATTAGGAATTTCCGATCGATAACGTCATTTCAAAGTAGATGACAACAACCTTTTTGTTCTTGTAGTAAATCATCCATTCACTGTTTAATCGCTGGTATTGTTCAGATTTTCCCGTCATGTATTTCATATCCTTTCAGTTACGTTAAACCAGTCAAGATAGACGTTTGAAAAGAGATGGTTCCATACAACACGTCTTAATAATCAATGGTTATTTTCTTTTTTAAATAATAGCCAATATTATTGAATCAACCTGAGACTAGGTTCATGACTGCCTTGGAAAATTCGTTGTTTGCATTCATCAGCCTTGATCAAAGTTCCAACTCCCGAACTCCGTCACGGAAATCAGTAAATTCGACATCGGTCAGAGGCGAAGTCGTTGCACCGACAACAAATTCACCAGAGTTTCCATTTAAATTTAAAGCTTGCTGCATTAGATTAATGGTTTT
The DNA here is from genome assembly GCA_030770115.1 of Daphnia galeata. NCBI lineage: Eukaryota > Metazoa > Arthropoda > Branchiopoda > Diplostraca > Daphniidae > Daphnia > Daphnia galeata. The sequence goes on along the minus strand of CM061120.1, from coordinate 2,994,005 downwards.
GCCTCCCTGAAAAATGAAAAGATATCGCGCTTAAAAATACAACATTTTAAATGAAAATTGAATATATTTTGTTTTTACTTTGGTCATGATCTTGGTTTGTATAGAAGGATCTCTGCGGACTTCTTTGGGTTGAACGACTTAACAATCCGACGGTAGAATGCTAACAAGATCCCATTCTTCGACGTGTTCCAAAAGTATGGGGTCAATTCTTAGACATAAACAAGGATGCAGCTCTTTCGAATGCGGCTTCCAAGTCCCAGTCAGAGACCAACTGAAGGAATATCTCTTGACCACTGGATTATCAAAGCGATATGGAATAAGAAAATCACATTTGACGTCAATTGCTCTGGAAATTAAGCTGTGAAGTGTTTCGAAATTAGTCAATTGCTGATCCGAACTGAAACGTCGATATTCAGGAACTACATGTCCGTCAACCCTCTGTCAAAAATTACAATGCAATTAAAATACAAAGTTCAAACTAACAATATAGAATGGTTAACAAACTTTTTGAATGAAGCCTTGACTCTCACAAGATCCCCCTATTTTTGTTGATTGAAAAGTGGATACATCCCAGCTCTTGGTAGTGGATCAAGCCCTGATTGATTCCTTCATGGGTGCATTTAGTGAGCCGACCAAAAATCTTTTTTCTTTCTTTTTCCAACAGCCAGCAAGCATCTAGATAACAACACAAATGACTGTTAAAACAGACTGACATTACAAATCATTGAATAACATATACGTTATTCAATGATTTGAATTATTTCTTTATAGCAGAAGCTCGGTTTCTTGTTGTGTGTGAAATTTAAGTGGTAAAGTGTTCCAAGTCATTAATAATAAGTTGACTGAAAAATAAATTTGTTTGTTTTCCAAATTAGTCTGAAAGTTACTTTCCAAAGTTCATCACTGCAATAAGATTCCTACTCTTGTTTTTATATGTCCCATTGTAAAGAAACACACAACAACCACAGAACACAGGAAACCATTTTAGAAAGCGGTGAGAATGATGGCCGAACTAATACACGTGAGGTATTATGATTTACTCTCAGGAAAAAAACAAACAAGAAAGCTAATCACCACATCCAAACAGGAGAGAAGTATAACGACAAACATTCCATCAATTGTTGTTAGAATTACCGATTCAGTTTCAGTGTAGGACTTGCATGAAAAATCACGAGAAAAATAGCTATGACGTGTTAAAAGTCTACAACATGCTACGATTTTAGGAGTTGATTGATTCGGTAACTTTTCTTGTTGGAAACTTTCGTCATGCCTCATGCATGAAGTACAGACTTCATGCCACATGACATGCGTGAGTTTTTCAACATGGTCTCCGCGATTCCAATCGAACCTTCGCAACGAGTGCGTTCCGTCGAACCATCGGTTTTGCGACCCTATTGGTCGGCCGTGACGTTAGGTGGTGAATCAAAAATCATATTGTTGGCTGCGTATCCTACATTTGTTTACTAGTGGTATTCTTAGTTTTAATGCAGTGAAAACCAATGGATAACTCAGAAACTGGAAAAGAACTTCAAAGAGAACTGAAATATGAAGAAAAAAAAAGAAAGCAGAGGCCTGAAGTGAATTTTGTGTTCCATTTGAAGTTCTTTTTTCTAGTTTAAAATCGGTTTGAGTTAGATTGTCTTAATGGTATTTGTAAGTAATCAAAACAATCATCATAATCCTGAAGGAGTGGGTTCAGAAAATGGATACATACAGACTTGGAGACTGTTGCAGCCCAAACAACAGAATTTTTGGAATTTTAGAGAGTTGTTTTATCCTGTTTACTACCTGTATTGCAAGTATTACATAATTCTGTTATTGTTTAAATTGATACTTTTCTCATTCTCTACATTAATACTTTTCTTACAGGACAAGTCAAGGAAGGATCAATAATCCTACGAAGAAGACCACACCAAGGACTTGTTGAATTCACGAGTAATATCAAGGAATACAAAGGAACTAACAGCTCTAAGCACACATTTCTTCACAGTATTGTAAGTATGTTAAGTCACAGATATTTAAAATGCTATCTTATTAACACTTTGTAATTTTAAGCAATCAGAAACAGCCCGTAAATGACATGGACAACTGACGCTGTCAGCAGCATAGGCTACCAATGCACACCACAGAATGGTCCACCAATAAAACTTTTGCCAGTGAATTCATGAATTCAATGTACTGATTTGGTTAAAATTAGTAGTGTGTACGTGATTTATATCAGTATTTATTACTACTGTTCTAGATCTTCTGGTTATTTGACCCAGTTATTATTATGTGTAATGCAGGCATTATTTTCATGAATAAAGCACTTAAGGAAAATGTCATCTTGCTCTTGTTCTTATTTGATTTATACTCAGAAAATTTCTCAATCAGGAACAAGCCTCGTAACAAGCCTGACTTCCGCTTACCATTCAGGCGCATTCCGACCAAAGAGATGAACTAGTTGAGCCGCAACTACCTCCCGATTTTTAGATGTTTTGGAAAACATTGCGTATGCATCTGTTCCTGGCGGATTCGGTATTCGTGATAAGGTTCCGCATAATCAACCTGCTCCAGTACCGACATCTACATTATTATCTCTTATGATGTAATGCAAAAGATGATGGTCAATAAATATAAGTCAATCACTTGGAATTTCCCGCCTGCCTGTCCGCTTCTTTAAAATGACCGTTTAACTTTCGAAAGAGCATCTTTGCTATTGCTGTCGTATGGGGTTTTAGCTTGGGTGATATTTTAGAAAAATAAATCCAAACGCGAAACTAATAGCGTAAGACTAGCGCACGAAAACATCAGGGACGAACTGGATTGTGCTTTTTATACTTTTATTGCGTACAAAGGTCTTAGTAGTTTTTTAAATTTCGGTCATGGCTTCAATGAAAAATTAAAAGAAGAATTTAAACAAAATGATTACTCAATATTCCATTGGTTATGCAATAGCGTTTACATCGTTTCTTGGCGATTATCGATAGACGATAAACGGGAAGAAAGTACCTAACGAAGTTCGGTAGTATAATGGCAATGAATCTTATGGTACTGGATCCATAAATGTGGGGGGGGGGATGGAATTCTTGATTCTGATCAAGTATTTTATTGCAAGTCGTTAACCGCTTGTAAGTTAAGAAAGGTACAGCAATGGATTCTAAAATAAAGCTTTGTGACATCCTTTTTCATTGCATTATTCATCAGCCGCATCATAAAGTGTGCATGAAAGTGAAAACTTATTCGCCGTTGATTACAGATACGCGCGTACAAATTAGGCTTTTTCTGACTTCATATTTGGAGTCAGCGTGAAAAGTTGGGTAAGAGGTATAATTTTCATTAATTTTGGCGGTAGCCTGCGGGAGTTATTGGTTTACGACACTTTTTTTCAAGGAAAAAAAACGACGTAAATCGCTTATCGTAACAAGGCGGACTTTCTTCGTAAAAAATTTGCTCGCAAAAAACTAACTCCCGCAGGCTACCGCCAAAATGAATAAAAATTATACCTCTTACCCAACTTTTCACGCTGAATCCAAATATGAAGTCAGAAAAAGCCTAATTTGTACGCGCGTATCTGTAATCAACGGCGAATAAGTTTTCACTTTCACACACACTTTATTATGCGGCAGACGAATAATGCAATGAAAAAGGATCTAACAAAGTTTAATTTTAGAATCCATTGCTGCACCTTTCTTTACTAAAATGCGATAACGACTTGCAATGTTTGCGCCTTGCAGAAAAGCCCGAGAAAAGCCTGTTCGTTCAAGGTGTTTGCGTGCCTTGCGCTTATGCTTACGCGACTAGTTTCTTCGATGGATTTTTTTTTCTAAAATATCCCGAAATATTAAAAAAGATTTTTAAAAAAACGCATGCCGGAATAAATAAAAAAAACCAGCAAAGCTACACAATCGAAAGTAGCCGATCATTTTATTAAAGCAGAGAGGCAGGCGGGATAATTCCACGCGATCCGAAGACGTCCATCCAGGGTCCGTCGAAGGAACAACATAACTGTATATTATAATATATTTGTAAAGTTATTTAACGTTAAATTGTATAAAGATTTTTTCTTTTTAAATGCTCATCGCATCACAGTATATTTGCCCATCTTAAAAGGGGCGCGGTCAAGTTACACGCACGTACTTCACACAATAGATGATAAAGTAAATGCCGGTAAATGAGCAGGTTGATGTTATGAAACATTCACACGAACAGAAGCGTACACGATGATTTTCAAGACATCTCGGGGCAATCAAGAGGTAGTTGGCTCAACTAGTTGATCCCTTCGGCTGGAATGGTAAGCGGCAGTCGGGCTTGTTCCTGATTGAGAAATTTTCTGAGTATAAATTAAAATTAGAACAAGAGCAAGATGACATTTTCCTTAAGTGCTTTATTCATGAAAATAATGCCTGCATTACACATAATAATAACTGGGTCAAATAACCAGAAGATCTAGAACAGTAGTAATAAATACTGATATAAATCACGTACACACTACTAATTTTAACCAAATCAGTACATTGAATTCATGAATTCACTGGCAAAAGTTTTATTGGTGGACCATTCTGTGGTGTGCATTGGTAGCCTATGCTGCTGACAGCGTCAGTTGTCCATGTCATTTACGGGCTGTTTCTGATTGCTTAAAATTACAAAGTGTTAATAAGATAGCATTTTAAATATCTGTGACTTAACATACTTACAATACTGTGAAGAAATGTGTGCTTAGAGCTGTTAGTTCCTTTGTATTCCTTGATATTACTCGTGAATTCAACAAGTCCTTGGTGTGGTCTTCTTCGTAGGATTATTGATCCTTCCTTGACTTGTCCTGTAAGAAAAGTATTAATGTAGAGAATGAGAAAAGTATCAATTTAAACAATAACAGAATTATGTAATACTTGCAATACAGGTAGTAAACAGGATAAAACAACTCTCTAAAATTCCAAAAATTCTGTTGTTTGGGCTGCAACAGTCTCCAAGTCTGTATGTATCCATTTTCTGAACCCACTCCTTCAGGATTATGATGATTGTTTTGATTACTTACAAATACCATTAAGACAATCTAACTCAAACCGATTTTAAACTAGAAAAAAGAACTTCAAATGGAACACAAAATTCACTTCAGGCCTCTGCTTTCTTTTTTTTTCTTCATATTTCAGTTCTCTTTGAAGTTCTTTTCCAGTTTCTGAGTTATCCATTGGTTTTCACTGCATTAAAACTAAGAATACCACTAGTAAACAAATGTAGGATACGCAGCCAACAATATGATTTTTGATTCACCACCTAACGTCACGGCCGACCAAGGGTGTCCCTAAACTGCGAAGGCGAAACGCGAAATGCGAAACGCCTAAAATGCGAAATAGCGGTGCGAAACGGCCTATTTTTAACCTAATCTAACCTAACCAAACCTAACCTAACCTAACCTAACCTAACCTAACCTAACCTAACCTAACTTAACCTAACCTAACCATTTTGGGACCGTTTCGCACCGCTGTTTCGCATTTTAGGAGTTTCGCATTTCGCGTTTCGCCTTCGCAGTTTAGGAACGCCCGCCGACCAATAGGGTCGCAAAACCGATGGTTCGACGGAACGCACTCGTTGCGAAGGTTCGATTGGAATCGCGGAGACCATGTTGAAAAACTCACGCATGTCATGTGGCATGAAGTCTGTACTTCATGCATGAGGCATGACGAAAGTTTCCAACAAGAAAAGTTACCGAATCAATCAACTCCTAAAATCGTAGCATGTTGTAGACTTTTAACACGTCATAGCTATTTTTCTCGTGATTTTTCATGCAAGTCCTACACTGAAACTGAATCGGTAATTCTAACAACAATTGATGGAATGTTTGTCGTTATACTTCTCTCCTGTTTGGATGTGGTGATTAGCTTTCTTGTTTGTTTTTTTCCTGAGAGTAAATCATAATACCTCACGTGTATTAGTTCGGCCATCATTCTCACCGCTTTCTAAAATGGTTTCCTGTGTTCTGTGGTTGTTGTGTGTTTCTTTACAATGGGACATATAAAAACAAGAGTAGGAATCTTATTGCAGTGATGAACTTTGGAAAGTAACTTTCAGACTAATTTGGAAAACAAACAAATTTATTTTTCAGTCAACTTATTATTAATGACTTGGAACACTTTACCACTTAAATTTCACACACAACAAGAAACCGAGCTTCTGCTATAAAGAAATAATTCAAATCATTGAATAACGTATATGTTATTCAATGATTTGTAATGTCAGTCTGTTTTAACAGTCATTTGTGTTGTTATCTAGATGCTTGCTGGCTGTTGGAAAAAGAAAGAAAAAAGATTTTTGGTCGGCTCACTAAATGCACCCATGAAGGAATCAATCAGGGCTTGATCCACTACCAAGAGCTGGGATGTATCCACTTTTCAATCAACAAAAATAGGGGGATCTTGTGAGAGTCAAGGCTTCATTCAAAAAGTTTGTTAACCATTCTATATTGTTAGTTTGAACTTTGTATTTTAATTGCATTGTAATTTTTGACAGAGGGTTGACGGACATGTAGTTCCTGAATATCGACGTTTCAGTTCGGATCAGCAATTGACTAATTTCGAAACACTTCACAGCTTAATTTCCAGAGCAATTGACGTCAAATGTGATTTTCTTATTCCATATCGCTTTGATAATCCAGTGGTCAAGAGATATTCCTTCAGTTGGTCTCTGACTGGGACTTGGAAGCCGCATTCGAAAGAGCTGCATCCTTGTTTATGTCTAAGAATTGACCCCATACTTTTGGAACACGTCGAAGAATGGGATCTTGTTAGCATTCTACCGTCGGATTGTTAAGTCGTTCAACCCAAAGAAGTCCGCAGAGATCCTTCTATACAAACCAAGATCATGACCAAAGTAAAAACAAAATATATTCAATTTTCATTTAAAATGTTGTATTTTTAAGCGCGATATCTTTTCATTTTTCAGGGAGGCAAAACCATTAATCTAATGCAGCAAGCTTTAAATTTAAATGGAAACTCTGGTGAATTTGTTGTCGGTGCAACGACTTCGCCTCTGACCGATGTCGAATTTACTGATTTCCGTGACGGAGTTCGGGAGTTGGAACTTTGATCAAGGCTGATGAATGCAAACAACGAATTTTCCAAGGCAGTCATGAACCTAGTCTCAGGTTGATTCAATAATATTGGCTATTATTTAAAAAAGAAAATAACCATTGATTATTAAGACGTGTTGTATGGAACCATCTCTTTTCAAACGTCTATCTTGACTGGTTTAACGTAACTGAAAGGATGAAATACATGACGGGAAAATCTGAACAATACCAGCGATTAAACAGTGAATGGATGATTTACTACAAGAACAAAAAGGTTGTTGTCATCTACTTTGAAATGACGTTATCGATCGGAAATTCCTAATTTTCTGTGTAGATGACGGAGGAGCTTCAACACATTACTTCAATGGTAAGAAAAGATGTCCTTAGAACTGATCGACAACACCCGTTTTATAGTGGAGCAGACGATAACCTCAAATGTCGAAAAACTCTTAAACATTTTTACTTCGTAAGAGCTGAAATAGTTTCCTTATTTCAACTTATTTGTATTTACCGCCTTTTTTTCTTTTATTTGACTCAAAAATCGCAGCTATGCTATCATGCATCCATCAACCGGCTACTGCCAAGGAATGAGTGACAGTAAGTCAAAATCGGATTTCACTCCGTTTAATTTGCATTTTTGGGAATTAAAAACTTTGATTATTTTGCAGTGGCCAGTTCGATTCTCTTTGTCATGGATAACGAGGCACATTCGTACATTGCATTTACCGCTATGGAACGACTCGGAAGAGAATTATTCCATCGCCGGGAGCACTGTACATTTAAAGTAAATTCATCTTTCTTTAAGAAGAAGCAATTTTCTAAAAAAAACGTATAAATTATTCTTAAAATAGTTTCGACCACTTGTGTTGTGCAATCGCCTATATCATGGCCCAATTTTCTTCGCCTACCTCCAGCGACATAACGTAAATAAATATTAACTAGAATACTCCATTTCTATTTATAATTAGACGTTTCTTTTTCCTACCTATACCATTTCTATTTATAATTAGACGTTTCTTTTTCCTACCTATACCGCCAGGCTATTGATTTGCTCTTCTGCTATCGTTGGTTGTTGCTCCAAATGAAACGTGAATTTGTGTTTGACGAAGCTCTGTGCATGTTGGAAGTGTCTTGGAGCTCTTTACCAAAATACCCTCGTCAAAAAGAATTAGGTAACTAATCATAATCATTCATAATGAATCATTCGTCATTCAACTGAATATTCTTATTTAAAACCAAAATTAATTGCTCTTTTTTAGCGCATTTCCGATCTTGCGCCGACGGCATCATTCCTCATCCGACGGATTCCTCTTCCCACTCGAACGAAAGAATCTCTTTACACAAAAGTGTGCAGCCTTCGTCATCAAATTTCGTCGCCAGCCTCTTCATTTTCGTTAAACTCCAGTGATGGGCCACCGCCAACAGGCCTGCATTCCGCTTTGAAGAATAGTCGTGATAGCCAATCTTTATGTTCGCCCAGCTGGTATCGAGTCAGGATGGAACAAGATGTCGATGATGTCTTTGTTCCCAATCATTTAGAATCTCTTAAAGCCGTTGTCTCCGCCGATAATAATTCAAAACCCAAAGAATCTACTGAATCTCCCCGTGATTCTGCTCAAGCGAACGGTCATGACAAGTCTGTTGAAAAAGGACAAGTTGATGTTGTGCAAATCGCTTCTAGTGTCGAACATTTATCTAGTGCCCTTCCATTGTTGATACATTCAAAAGATCCTGAACAAGGACTGCAGAGTGCATCTCCTCTAGAGGATAGTTTTCTGCAGGATTTCATAAACAGTAGATGCTGGGTCTTTTGGCTTGGTTTTTATTACAATAATGAGACTGCTGTGAATCGTTAAATCAAAACGTTCGTTGGAAGCTGGATCAATAAAATTCATCAAATGTAATAATAATTCATGTTATTAAAGTAAAGTATCGAAAGCCGGTTTTCAACATACTGAAATTTTGTATTTGAATAAGGTAATGTGGCTTGATGGCTCAGTTGGTAGAGCGTCGTGCTTGAAGCACGAGGATCATGAGTTCGAATCTCATCCAAGCCATAGGACCGTAGCGATGGAGAGTGGGAGCAAGACCAGCCTGCCTTTGCATTAGCCTTAGCCGAACTGTCGTGAGTCAATATCGAGAGTGGTGAATTCATTCGTGGGAGGGTGGGGGGTTGTAAGGGAGGGTTGCAAGACACCACGATGAATTCCTGGAGTCACATGCCAGTGAGACATGCGATCAGGGGGCATCAGTTAGGCTTGACTCTCGGTCCATTGCTTTTTAATAATCGACAAATATGATTTTCTATCGGATGAATAATTAGGGATACTGTTAAATACTATTTAAACATTGCAATTTTTTAAAATATGACTTGGCGCAATTGAAGATTGTCTTCTCTGCAGACAATGGTTCGAACCGCGTTCTCAGCGAACCTTTTTTCAAACCAAAGTTTGGTTTAACATTTTTAATCTGTTCAAAAATTTTTACAAATAATTTTTTTCACGGACATAAATAATTTAAATTGTGGTGATCATGTTTAAAAGTATTGAAACACAATTTCAGAATTAAATTTATTTTATTTTTTTATACGTAAACTCAGAAAGAGAATTTCATGTAATTCATAAAATAGAAAGTGACTTCTGTGTTGTCTAAAAACTCACTTTTTTTGTGGCCTATTAGTGCAAAAGGAAGAGGTCATTGTGGTTGTTTAAGAACACCAGGAAAGGGATGTATGGAAACAGGTAAAACCAAAATACGAAAAAAAATAATATTACTAAGCCTTGAAATATATTATGTTTTTGCATAAAACTATATTCCAAATTTATATTCCAAACTATATTATAAATTTGTGAAAAAACTGAAACTTTCGGTTATTGTGACGAGACATTACCGAACCTTTGGACGACGGACGCTGATGACCTTATCAAACCGGTTTTCGTCAAAGATTTCGATCACTTTGTCAATCGCAAGGTACAACTCCTAATATAATCACACCATCTTTAAATTATTGTTAAAATATTCAATTCAATGACAATTTTGTATTTATATTAACTTATAAGGAATTCACAATAACTCGCAAAGTCTTCTGCAAAATGATAACCATCATCAGAAATAAAGAATGGAAAGATGTTCGCTCATCCATCACTCCCGTTTTCACCGCAGGAAAAATGAAATTAGTCCGTTTCATTCAATGGTGCCTATATGTCATCGTAACTAATAGAACTAAATGTCTATATTTATCAATAATTATTCAGATGTGATAAAAGAATGTGCCGACCGGTTAATTAACAAATTTCATAAGATAACTGAAAACGAAGGCCAATTGGATGCTAAACAGTATTAAAGTAACGCTTGATTCACGTAATCTGCACTCAAATGACAGCTGTATTTTGAAAATAGATCGCTGTTTTTTTTGCTTTTACTATGGACGTAATCGCTCGATGCGCTTTTAGTGTATGACCATCAGCAACTTGGGTGAAAAGGACGATCCTGTGGTTGTGGTGTGTTTCTTTACAATGGGACAAATAAAAACAAGAGCAGGAATCTTATTGCAGTGATGAACTTTGGAAAGTAACTTTCAGACAAATTTGGAAAACAAACAAATTTATTTTTCAGTCAACTTATTATTAATGACTGAGAACTTTCGGAAACCCAATAAAAATTCTTCCAGAGTTGAAGTCGGTATGAACCAGATGTTCTCTTCAGTAGGAAAGACTCAACTACCAAAGCAGCGAACACATCACGATTCGTCCGCCGTTTCCGCTTGGGATTCATCCAACCAAAGCCTACGCAGCCGACGGAAGTATTGAAAAACCCCAAGTGCCAGTATTTGTGGGCGTTGTTGATGAGCAAGTCGGATAAGTTGCACACTCCGTACTACGTTCCTTCTAACCCGGAAGATGAAGCCATCCGGCTTTCGCCAAAACTTTCTTGAAATGAGAGTTTTGACATGGGCAGTTAAGACTAGACCGTCGCGTAGAATTCGTTCCGCGTCACACCCGCTATTCCGAAAGTGGAAAGTCCAGCCCCAGATGAGGATTTCCTTGTCAAGACATCTGCCAGTCAAATTAATGTTGTGCTAGAGGAACGTAAAGAGGAGCTGTTTCTTATGAATAAGTTGATTGTTGACACGAAAAATCCATGAATGACGGCAATAACTAGGTCAGGGGTCCAACAGAAGCCCTGGTACAAGAGACTAGTTCGCAAGAGACAGCCAAGGAAAGCGCTAAAAGAAGCCGAGAGCAATAACTAAGAAAGCTATCTACCACTTAACTAGGAATGAGTAAGGTACCTACTCCTACTTCTAAGCATGCAGATTAGTCTCTCCCAAACATCCCGTCTCCGATTAAACTTACTTTCCGACTTAAGCCCAAATCGTCTCCCTCGGATTCACCAATAGAGTATACTGTAGTGGTTAATTCGTCATGACTGATAAGTTGAGTTTAAAACTTTCCGAGTTAATTTACTGTAAAAACTGTTCTTACTTAAAATAGCATTTGATGCATTACCAAGTTCAAAGTAACAGGTCGCGAAGAACTCTTCTTTTTCTTAATTGATTTATGAAATTACCATATCAGTAGTGGCAGAGAGCCCGAAATTCTGTTAAAATATCAAGAAGTCAGCTTAATAAAATGTGAAAAGCAATAGTAACACGATATCGAAGAAAAGCAAAACAGTTGACCCCCAGTGGTCCCACCTTGCCATTTTTTCGTATGTATGGACTCAAGGGAAGTCCAAAATATCTTTGTTTTCGTCTTCCAATTTCTTTAAAAGAGACTTGGCTTTACAATGAAAGTAGCGGGATTGAAGGGTGGAAGTGGGACAATAAAAACAATTCTTTTTGATTTAACTTACCACTTCCTAGTAGCTATAAAACAATATTTAGATCTAACTAATAATAGCTATGAGACTGGAATTCTTTCTATATTAGTTTTAATATATTATCAGGAATATTATTTCTCATAACATTAATTAAACATAAATCTTTTTGAAAGTTAACAAAATCAATAGCACAAAACAAGACATTGATGGATGCCTGGATATCTGCATTCAACATTTCCTGATCTGAGCTTCTTTTCCGCAACTCCACCAGCTTTCATCAAGCTGAATCACAATATTTCTTGTAGCCAGGACACCTAATTACCCTAGAAAATACATGTTATTGGCAACTGAAGAAAAATAAACTACAAACTTCAATTGATATTGAAAACATGTTAAAACAGAAATTCAATATAAAATTGGCATTACTATTAAGGATGCGAACAGAAATAAAACGAGAATCAATGGAAAGTATGTTACCCATCATTGGATATAGTCAATGGAGAAAAATTGCAATATATCACACAAATTTTACCGAACACATTAAATGGGTATTTTTAAATTGAACGTAGCCGAATCAGCTAAAACAAGTTTAAACTGATAAGAAATAAGAACTGATTGAACCATTCACATTTTTTTCTTATGGATTATGATGCTCTTCATACTACCCGCAATTAACCAGCAATATTATAAATGCAAATTGTCGTTTAAGGACACACGCGAGAACAAACTCCAAATCTCTATTCCATCCCTCATGACAGATTTTAATGATCAAAATTTTATAGAACTTCTGAAATGTGATTACACACTTGATTCTCTTAAGTTATCCATATCCAAGTGCATTGAGCAAACCTTGCCTTTATCCTAGGGGTTCTTGGTGTTTTGGCTGCTTAGGTCAACCCACTCTTAAGCAATAGCCAAAGAACAAGATGAAGTGGGGCAACTGTTGCATTGAGACACTTCACTGAATCACTGATGATGCTGAAACAAATGCCATGTTTAAAACTTTTAACCACATTAGTATTAGTAATTTATATCTACATTTCATTTACCAGTTCGTTCTCAGTAACACTCAGGAATAAAATGCAATACACAAATTTTAGTTATATCTCCTGGTACAAAATCCTCTCATTCTGTTGTCTAGAATATTCTAATTAAATACTTAAGTAACCAGGATTTCACACTTGTTACGGGTAATTTTTTTTTGCAACCAGTTTCCTTCTTGTCAAGTCTGCTAGAAACTCTTATGTTTAATGGCTCTGGGCAATAATTTTCCTCTATTGTACTTGCTTATCACAGAATCCTTCTTATTCACTGATTAATTATTTCTCTTGTTTCCTTTTCGGCAGCATTTTCGAACCATAGGTCGATTAACGATTCCACACTTACAAGGATTATCTAAGTCTTCGGTTGTAAAAGCGTTTCCAGATACAGCGTCAATCCATGGAAATATTTAAGAGGAAAACTATGTGTCAAGGTTTGATTTAGTTAACAAAAATGCTAGTTGGAAGAGAAAATGGAAAAAAGAAATTCTTTAGAAACTTGTAGGGTTTAAGAAACAGACACTGCTCTGGTAGCCATTTCCAAATGGAACAGCATTGTCAAGTTAGGTTTTGAAGAATATTCGAATTAAGGTTATTCGGCAGCTGCTTCTTACAACTTCCGTCCGCCAATTCAATCGCTTCCGTCCGCACCTCACCTAATCTTAACACATCTTTTGACGTCAATTTATCTCCATAAATCAATTACATCCTTGGAGTAAAATGGACAGTAAAGAATTATGGCATTGTGTTGAGTATGTCACTTACCTTAGATGTTCAATTATTTAATAACTAAGCTGGAATTCTTGAAATAGGTGTGATTACTTTAACGACGACTTCTTATGGATTTGTGCTTTTTGCACGAGTGAACGTAAATTTAATCAATTAAACTTTTCTAAAACAAGAAAAATTTAAAATTATTAATTTCAGGGATCTCTTTAGAGGATATCATGGCGGATGGCCGTCCTGAACACAATTATGGAGATTATGGACTAGAATATGTTGGATATGAACCAAGTAACAGTGGGTCAGAGGAAGATCAGAGCGAAGATGGAATTAAACAAACTGAAGAGAAACAAACTGAAGAGAAACAAACTGAAGAGAAACAAACTGAAGAGAAACAAACTGAAGAGAAACAAACTGAAGAGAAACAAACTGAAGAGAATCAAACTGAAGAGAAACAAACTGAAGAGAAACAAACTGAAGAGAAACAAACTGAAGAGAAACAAACTGAAGAGAATCAAACTGAAGAGAATCAAACTGGGGAGAAAGAAAACGAGGATAAAAACAAGGTGCAGAAGGAACAAAATGTGCAGAGAGGAGAATGTTCAATGGAGAAAAAGGCAAGTTGTATGGAAACAGGAGAAGGATCATCAGTAAAGGGAAAACACATCTCTAAATCAAAGAAGAGGTTCATGGAGTCTAAGAGAAATGCAATCGGCAAGAAGATAAAGAAGGTGACAACCCAACTTGGACACATGAGTACAGGCAAGTCAACCCTGTAAAAAAAAAGTGCTATAAATATTTATTAATATATTGTTATTATAGATGAGAGTGATACTGAAGGAGCGAGTGCTAAGAAAGAGTAGTTCTTACATAGGAGTGAGCTCTAAGATGATTGTTCAGTTTACCAGTGTTCCTTTTCTTGGTTTCACATCACAATAAATTATTTAACTGGGAATCAGATTCTTACTTAACCTGGAGCGAGTGTAAAATAGGCCCTACAAAGTTTGCTAATACATGAGAATAAAAAGAATACTCGTATTTGTATTTTTTAAATGTATGGTATTACTATTACTAATCAGATATTTCTACTGAATATTTAATTATTATTTTAGGACCATTAAAATAACGAGGAAATCTGTTCATTAACAAATTAGAAAAGAAATGTAAGGCACAAAAGTTATCTCATTAAGTAATATTTTAGCAATACCAGGGATGATCAAACCAAAGAAACCTGTTTCACAGCTACTATAACTAAATTAAGAATTACCTCTGGCTTAAAATGCCCTTCTGGAAGCCTCCTCTCTCTCCTAGTCCTATGCCTCCAGTGCAGTGCCTTTCCCAACTGTACAAGTACCAACTGCACCCCGGGTTCTCGGCAAAGTGCTAACAGCGTCGCTTCTCCCTTCTATGGAAGTTTGGCCGCCCCGGCCAGACCTGAGAAATTCTCTCACGTGGTAGTGGCGCTGCATGCTTCGACGGAAGCCATACTACTAGCGCCATTTGAATTGCAAAAATCCTTTCCTTTTTAAAAAGCTCTAGCAGTACTGCAGTATGGTGCTTCAAGTCTTCAAGCAGACGTTTTTTTACTGCCACTGCGTGATTTCTGAGTTTCTGACTCTGACGAACATAAATATGTAAAAAAGTAGGCCATGGTAAAAAAGACAAAAAAGGAAAAATCCATTGTGCACTTAATTGGGATCTTTATAGTATCAAACTGTTTATCAAAATAAAGAATCTGCAGCTGCCAATTTTTATATCACTTCAACCAGTTGTCCACCCTTAATCTTCACTTTCTTCAGTCGTCAGTCGTTCAGGTCGTAATGCCCAAAGTGAGAAACCTCTTTAAAATTCCTCTAAGCAAATTCACATCAAATCACATGCACATTGCACAGTTTTGAAACTTTTGTTGCTTGTACCTGATGTTTATTATGGAAAATTAATTAAAAAATAATCAATTAAACTGCCACAAAACTAATTAAAATTAAAATATCAATAATTTTTAAAAATAACTTTAAGAATTTATGAGAAACTGACAAGGTCAAAGTTATTCTTGTCAACTGCTGTAAGTGTGTTGCATGCAGGTTGATTCCTAATTTTTAAGATTACATGGATTGAGATATCCACCATTCCACCTGGATGGTAATGTTGGTTAAGTTGAAAGATTTGATATCTAGCATTGCCACTTGTGTTTCATTAACTTACTTAATCTTAGAGAACTCAATCACTACAACATTGGACGACACCAGCTGATAAACAAACAATGGATGCAATCAGTAGGAACCAGGGCACAATGTAGCTGTTGCAGCTCAGCATGCATTAGATAACAAGGGAGTTGAAAGGATACTTGCGAGGATACTTGTTGTGGGATGTTCTTAATGGTCAGGCAACTCAACAAATGTTTGCAAATGGCACTTCCTAAAACATTTAAGGAATTCTTACTATTATCAGAAATTATTGAGGTAAATATAGAGTTGTATTTCTGTTAGTAAATTTTTTAATTGAACTGTTTTTTTTTTGTCTTTGACAGGCTATGAAGGAGGGTAAATTGTTTACTGTGGTTCCTTTATCATGGTGTACGCATATAGAAGGGTACGTTCTACCGGAAAATGATGTCAATTCTTGGTGCCTTCAAACTCCTTGCTCATGTTGCCAGGATACGTCAGAGAACTGGGTCTGCCTATCTTGTTATCAGGTAGCCTATACTGTCCAATGGACGTATAGGCCACTGGCCATTCCTTGGTTCTCAGTTTCTCTGATTTGTCAATCTGGTGTTACGAATGTGATTCCTACGTCGATAAGAGGGTAAGAAGTTTTGGAACTAAACGCATAAGTTTATCAATTCTAGACAATTTTTTTGTATGTTCGTTATTCAGGCATTCTATCTAGCAAGAACCGACTACACATGGAAAGGTTTGGCGAACCTTGTCACCTTCTTCACCACGGCACGGGTTGTTATTTGACAGTCCAAGAGCCACCATTCAACACTACATTTGTCATCGCTTTCGTTAAATCTAACAAGTCTGCACAATTCATGTAGCTTCATGTACTCTGTTTTTGCATTTTTTACTTGAAACTTAGCTCAAATTCATAAATTTGGCAGCGACTGTTTAGTGGTTGGGATAAAAAAAAGTCAACTTAAACATGTTAGTTACCACTTACACAAGGGCAGAAAATTACGAGTCGGTAGTAGAGTGCTGCAGAGATTGAACGTTTCTTTTAAAAACTAAGAAGATAGCAAAAAATTCTTAACATCGATTGTATGAACAGTAAATTAACTCGGAAAGTTTTAAACTCAACTTATCAGTCATGACGAATTAACCACTACAGTATACTCTATTGGTGAATCCGAGGGAGACGATTTGGGCTTAAGTCGGAAAGTAAGTTTAATCGGAGACGGGATGTTTGGGAGAGACTAATCTGCATGCTTAGAAGTAGGAGTAGGTACCTTACTCATTCCTAGTTAAGTGGTAGATAGCTTTCTTAGTTATTGCTCTCGGCTTCTTTTAGCGCTTTCCTTGGCTGTCTCTTGCGAACTAGTCTCTTGTACCAGGGCTTCTGTTGGACCCCTGACCTAGTTATTGCCGTCATTCATGGATTTTTCGTGTCAACAATCAACTTATTCATAAGAAACAGCTCCTCTTTACGTTCCTCTAGCACAACATTAATTTGACTGGCAGATGTCTTGACAAGGAAATCCTCATCTGGGGCTGGACTTTCCACTTTCGGAATAGCGGGTGTGACGCGGAACGAATTCTACGCGACGGTCTAGTCTTAACTGCCCATGTCAAAACTCTCATTTCAAGAAAGTTTTGGCGAAAGCCGGATGGCTTCATCTTCCGGGTTAGAAGGAACGTAGTACGGAGTGTGCAACTTATCCGACTTGCTCATCAACAACGCCCACAAATACTGGCACTTGGGGTTTTTCAATACTTCCGTCGGCTGCGTAGGCTTTGGTTGGATGAATCCCAAGCGGAAACGGCGGACGAATCGTGATGTGTTCGCTGCTTTGGTAGTTGAGTCTTTCCTACTGAAGAGAACATCTGGTTCATACCGACTTCAACTCTGGAAGAATTTTTATTGGGTTTCCGAAAGTTCTCAGTCATTAATAATAAGTTGACTGAAAAATAAATTTGTTTGTTTTCCAAATTTGTCTGAAAGTTACTTTCCAAAGTTCATCACTGCAATAAGATTCCTGCTCTTGTTTTTATTTGTCCCATTGTAAAGAAACACACCACAACCACAGGATCGTCCTTTTCACCCAAGTTGCTGATGGTCATACACTAAAAGCGCATCGAGCGATTACGTCCATAGTAAAAGCAAAAAAACAGCGATCTATTTTCAAAATACAGCTGTCATTTGAGTGCAGATTACGTGAATCAAGCGTTACTTTAATACTGTTTAGCATCCAATTGGCCTTCGTTTTCAGTTATCTTATGAAATTTGTTAATCAACCGGTCGGCACATTCTTTTATCACATCTGAATAATTATTGATAAATATAGACATTTAGTTCTATTAGTTACGATGACATATAGGCACCATTGAATGAAACGGACTAATTTCATTTTTCCTGCGGTGAAAACGGGAGTGATGGATGAGCGAACATCTTTCCATTCTTTATTTCTGATGATGGTTATCATTTTGCAGAAGACTTTGCGAGTTATTGTGAATTCCTTATAAGTTAATATAAATACAAAATTGTCATTGAATTGAATATTTTAACAATAATTTAAAGATGGTGTGATTATATTAGGAGTTGTACCTTGCGATTGACAAAGTGATCGAAATCTTTGACGAAAACCGGTTTGATAAGGTCATCAGCGTCCGTCGTCCAAAGGTTCGGTAATGTCTCGTCACAATAACCGAAAGTTTCAGTTTTTTCACAAATTTATAATATAGTTTGGAATATAAATTTGGAATATAGTTTTATGCAAAAACATAATATATTTCAAGGCTTAGTAATATTATTTTTTTTCGTATTTTGGTTTTACCTGTTTCCATACATCCCTTTCCTGGTGTTCTTAAACAACCACAATGACCTCTTCCTTTTGCACTAATAGGCCACAAAAAAAGTGAGTTTTTAGACAACACAGAAGTCACTTTCTATTTTATGAATTACATGAAATTCTCTTTCTGAGTTTACGTATAAAAAAATAAAATAAATTTAATTCTGAAATTGTGTTTCAATACTTTTAAACATGATCACCACAATTTAAATTATTTATGTCCGTGAAAAAAATTATTTGTAAAAATTTTTGAACAGATTAAAAATGTTAAACCAAACTTTGGTTTGAAAAAAGGTTCGCTGAGAACGCGGTTCGAACCATTGTCTGCAGAGAAGACAATCTTCAATTGCGCCAAGTCATATTTTAAAAAATTGCAATGTTTAAATAGTATTTAACAGTATCCCTAATTATTCATCCGATAGAAAATCATATTTGTCGATTATTAAAAAGCAATGGACCGAGAGTCAAGCCTAACTGATGCCCCCTGATCGCATGTCTCACTGGCATGTGACTCCAGGAATTCATCGTGGTGTCTTGCAACCCTCCCTTACAACCCCCCACCCTCCCACGAATGAATTCACCACTCTCGATATTGACTCACGACAGTTCGGCTAAGGCTAATGCAAAGGCAGGCTGGTCTTGCTCCCACTCTCCATCGCTACGGTCCTATGGCTTGGATGAGATTCGAACTCATGATCCTCGTGCTTCAAGCACGACGCTCTACCAACTGAGCCATCAAGCCACATTACCTTATTCAAATACAAAATTTCAGTATGTTGAAAACCGGCTTTCGATACTTTACTTTAATAACATGAATTATTATTACATTTGATGAATTTTATTGATCCAGCTTCCAACGAACGTTTTGATTTAACGATTCACAGCAGTCTCATTATTGTAATAAAAACCAAGCCAAAAGACCCAGCATCTACTGTTTATGAAATCCTGCAGAAAACTATCCTCTAGAGGAGATGCACTCTGCAGTCCTTGTTCAGGATCTTTTGAATGTATCAACAATGGAAGGGCACTAGATAAATGTTCGACACTAGAAGCGATTTGCACAACATCAACTTGTCCTTTTTCAACAGACTTGTCATGACCGTTCGCTTGAGCAGAATCACGGGGAGATTCAGTAGATTCTTTGGGTTTTGAATTATTATCGGCGGAGACAACGGCTTTAAGAGATTCTAAATGATTGGGAACAAAGACATCATCGACATCTTGTTCCATCCTGACTCGATACCAGCTGGGCGAACATAAAGATTGGCTATCACGACTATTCTTCAAAGCGGAATGCAGGCCTGTTGGCGGTGGCCCATCACTGGAGTTTAACGAAAATGAAGAGGCTGGCGACGAAATTTGATGACGAAGGCTGCACACTTTTGTGTAAAGAGATTCTTTCGTTCGAGTGGGAAGAGGAATCCGTCGGATGAGGAATGATGCCGTCGGCGCAAGATCGGAAATGCGCTAAAAAAGAGCAATTAATTTTGGTTTTAAATAAGAATATTCAGTTGAATGACGAATGATTCATTATGAATGATTATGATTAGTTACCTAATTCTTTTTGACGAGGGTATTTTGGTAAAGAGCTCCAAGACACTTCCAACATGCACAGAGCTTCGTCAAACACAAATTCACGTTTCATTTGGAGCAACAACCAACGATAGCAGAAGAGCAAATCAATAGCCTGGCGGTATAGGTAGGAAAAAGAAACGTCTAATTATAAATAGAAATGGTATAGGTAGGAAAAAGAAACGTCTAATTATAAATAGAAATGGAGTATTCTAGTTAATATTTATTTACGTTATGTCGCTGGAGGTAGGCGAAGAAAATTGGGCCATGATATAGGCGATTGCACAACACAAGTGGTCGAAACTATTTTAAGAATAATTTATACGTTTTTTTTTAGAAAATTGCTTCTTCTTAAAGAAAGATGAATTTACTTTAAATGTACAGTGCTCCCGGCGATGGAATAATTCTCTTCCGAGTCGTTCCATAGCGGTAAATGCAATGTACGAATGTGCCTCGTTATCCATGACAAAGAGAATCGAACTGGCCACTGCAAAATAATCAAAGTTTTTAATTCCCAAAAATGCAAATTAAACGGAGTGAAATCCGATTTTGACTTACTGTCACTCATTCCTTGGCAGTAGCCGGTTGATGGATGCATGATAGCATAGCTGCGATTTTTGAGTCAAATAAAAGAAAAAAAAGGCGGTAAATACAAATAAGTTGAAATAAGGAAACTATTTCAGCTCTTACGAAGTAAAAATGTTTAAGAGTTTTTCGACATTTGAGGTTATCGTCTGCTCCACTATAAAACGGGTGTTGTCGATCAGTTCTAAGGACATCTTTTCTTACCATTGAAGTAATGTGTTGAAGCTCCTCCGTCATCTACACAGAAAATTAGGAATTTCCGATCGATAACGTCATTTCAAAGTAGATGACAACAACCTTTTTGTTCTTGTAGTAAATCATCCATTCACTGTTTAATCGCTGGTATTGTTCAGATTTTCCCGTCATGTATTTCATCCTTTCAGTTACGTTAAACCAGTCAAGATAGACGTTTGAAAAGAGATGGTTCCATACAACACGTCTTAATAATCAATGGTTATTTTCTTTTTTAAATAATAGCCAATATTATTGAATCAACCTGAGACTAGGTTCATGACTGCCTTGGAAAATTCGTTGTTTGCATTCATCAGCCTTGATCAAAGTTCCAACTCCCGAACTCCGTCACGGAAATCAGTAAATTCGACATCGGTCAGAGGCGAAGTCGTTGCACCGACAACAAATTCACCAGAGTTTCCATTTAAATTTAAAGCTTGCTGCATTAGATTAATGGTTTTGCCTCCCTGAAAAATGAAAAGATATCGCGCTTAAAAATACAACATTTTAAATGAAAATTGAATATATTTTGTTTTTACTTTGGTCATGATCTTGGTTTGTATAGAAGGATCTCTGCGGACTTCTTTGGGTTGAACGACTTAACAATCCGACGGTAGAATGCTAACAAGATCCCATTCTTCGACGTGTTCCAAAAGTATGGGGTCAATTCTTAGACATAAACAAGGATGCAGCTCTTTCGAATGCGGCTTCCAAGTCCCAGTCAGAGACCAACTGAAGGAATATCTCTTGACCACTGGATTATCAAAGCGATATGGAATAAGAAAATCACATTTGACGTCAATTGCTCTGGAAATTAAGCTGTGAAGTGTTTCGAAATTAGTCAATTGCTGATCCGAACTGAAACGTCGATATTCAGGAACTACATGTCCGTCAACCCTCTGTCAAAAATTACAATGCAATTAAAATACAAAGTTCAAACTAACAATATAGAATGGTTAACAAACTTTTTGAATGAAGCCTTGACTCTCACAAGATCCCCCTATTTTTGTTGATTGAAAAGTGGATACATCCCAGCTCTTGGTAGTGGATCAAGCCCTGATTGATTCCTTCATGGGTGCATTTAGTGAGCCGACCAAAAATCTTTTTTCTTTCTTTTTCCAACAGCCAGCAAGCATCTAGATAACAACACAAATGACTGTTAAAACAGACTGACATTACAAATCATTGAATAACATATACGTTATTCAATGATTTGAATTATTTCTTTATAGCAGAAGCTCGGTTTCTTGTTGTGTGTGAAATTTAAGTGGTAAAGTGTTCCAAGTCATTAATAATAAGTTGACTGAAAAATAAATTTGTTTGTTTTCCAAATTAGTCTGAAAGTTACTTTCCAAAGTTCATCACTGCAATAAGATTCCTACTCTTGTTTTTATATGTCCCATTGTAAAGAAACACACAACAACCACAGAACACAGGAAACCATTTTAGAAAGCGGTGAGAATGATGGCCGAACTAATACACGTGAGGTATTATGATTTACTCTCAGGAAAAAAACAAACAAGAAAGCTAATCACCACATCCAAACAGGAGAGAAGTATAACGACAAACATTCCATCAATTGTTGTTAGAATTACCGATTCAGTTTCAGTGTAGGACTTGCATGAAAAATCACGAGAAAAATAGCTATGACGTGTTAAAAGTCTACAACATGCTACGATTTTAGGAGTTGATTGATTCGGTAACTTTTCTTGTTGGAAACTTTCGTCATGCCTCATGCATGAAGTACAGACTTCATGCCACATGACATGCGTGAGTTTTTTAGGAGTGAAACAGCTGTGTACAAACTACAATGCCACCTATCGAATGCCACACAAACTACACCAGTTCAAATTTTTCTTTGCACGAAATTTGAATTGAATTTGTTTTCCCGATATTTTCAACAAAACCAAATTTAGATTTGATTTTAAACTTTTATTTTATATTCTAAATTATACTCTAAATATGCAAAAATAAAGCACCGTAAATCAGAAAGAAAATGGGAAAATTATGAATAAGAAATATTATGAATTTCAGAAGTTAACAAGAATGAAACAAAATTGGAAAAGTAATCCAGAGGAAAATTGGGAAAATAATGAAATCAACCTATAGTCGGATATAGTGCAATATTTTATGTATTTCCATTCAATACAAATAGAACCTAATATCTAATAAGAAAATTGTCCAGAAAATGTGTACACATATACAATGAAACCCTTGATAGTGACAAAGAACCAAGAATTGAAATTGACATCTTCTGTAAATAAACAATTCACGAAAGAAATCGAGAAAGAAGAAACAACTGGGCATGATAATAATTTTTTTTTTAGCTTTCACTGAGAATTTTATATGGTGGTGTGAGTGTGTACAAATTGAAAACCATTCAGAAACAAACAATAAAAACAACCGACGACGCGGATAGGGCCAAAAAAATTGAATAATGTCATAATTAATAAATTGAATGGGGAAAGCTCATAAACATACCGCTGGTATTTCTAACACAAAAAAAAACGAACGACAATTTGAAATTATTTTTTTCCCGGGCTGCAAAACATTTTAACGATTTCAGTACGTAATTCATATTCATGTCTTATTTGGCTTATTTCTTATGCCAAATATCCATTATATTGAGCGGCATGTTTACGTTCTGTTAAATGAATGAAGATATTGTGTTGTAGATATTTAGCACCGCTGCAAATGTAGTGATTATTCCCCCTCCCCCTTCACCGTTCAATCCTCCTCTTCTCACTAACGGTCATTTAAACTATTACTGGAAAATTGAACAACCAATTTTACGACAAAACTAATTTTGAGAAAAAGAGAGAAAATTTAAACACAAATGCACTCTTAAAATTGATTATTATGATTGAAAATATACACACTTTGTGTGTTTAGACGATATTACGGGGGAAAAAATTATCGTACACTGTTTTGTCAGACACCGTAAAAATTTTAAAGCGAACAGCCCCAAATTCGATAGTATTTGGGGCCGAAAAATGAAGCCATTTCAATGATCAAACATGACAATCAATGATGAACAAACAAAACAAAAAGAACAAAGACAATATTTTTACAGTTATTTTTTTTTTAATTGTAAGTGTTTTACTTTTTTAAAATTTTTCTTAAATGGAAATATTGAAAATAACAGATGAAATCAAGTATCTAATTCCTGTTGACTAACTATTAAATGATATCCGCTCGCTGTTCAGTGACGACGAGCTCGTCGGATTGAAAAGAGAAGCAGCGTGAAAGCTGATGTAATCGCCGTGATGGCCTGTTTCTTCGTGCTCACCTCCAGAGAAATTCATATCTAAACTGTCCTCGGCACCGTCTAATTCGTCCTCATCCGAATCTGAGATGGATGAGTTGGTTGTGTTTTTTATCATCATCGTCTCCGTTTCCACTCTTACCACGTTCCTTGGACGAAGGGCCAGCACCGTTGCCCAATCCCATGGAAGCCGGATTCACGCCGTCGCGACACCACATTTGGCGCATATCCTGACGCCGTTGCTTCATCAGCGTCTTGTACTCCGAGATCCGCAATTTCTTCCCGTCCACAATGCAAGTGCGCTTAGGTCGTGGACGATAACGGTAATCGGGATGTTTCTCCATGTGCACCTTCGACAAACGGGATTGTTCCTCATAGAACGGTTGCTTGTCGGCATTAGTCATGGCCTTCCAACGGGCACCTTGAATCAAAAGGCAAACGATTACTTTTTTGTTTTTAATTTATTTAATCTAATACAAATTTTATAGGCCTAGGATATCGATTGCAGTTACCAAGTATTTTTGAAATGTTGGAATTGTGCATATCCGGACAAGCTTTAAGAATTTTTCTTCGTTCATCTTTGGCCCAGACCATGAAAGCATTCATCGGTCGTTTAATGTGTGGCTTTCCTTCGGGATCTCGACGACTTTGGCGGATTATCTTGGCTCCGTACATTTTTGCTATTTAATTCAAGAAATAAAAGATTAACATTAGATATAACGTTTGAATCCCAGGCAAAAATCCGAGACAATTAATTGTCTAAGTTCGCAATAAATTGCGTACTTTCACGATTAATCACATGTTAAAACGATTTTATCATGCTCGATCATGCTAGCATGCACTAAAGTATACAATGTAAATATATTAATGTATAATTTATTGCATGTTTAAAAATAATGCGTAATAATTGTAAAATTAATCGCGTACTCGAAATTAATTATATGTTTACATGATTTATCATAAATTAATTGTATACTTAAAAATAATATCCAATAATTGTAAAATAAATCACGTACTAAGAAATTAATCTAATTTTAACACGATTTATCATATACTAAATCATGCAATAAAGTATACTTAAAAATAATGCGTCTAATTTTGTTATGAAATCCTACTTCCACGTAATTTAATGTTTAATCTCAGATAACGAGCGATTATACATGCTCAGTATACAAGAAAAATCCCTAAGAAAGTATCTCAACTGTTGAGATATGAAGAATTATTTAGGAATTTTAATCATATGGCGAACGATAGTGCGGAAGTTGTTAAGAAAAAATGTCTAAGTCCCAATTTGTAATAAAGTATTACTTTTAAAAACAAATTGCTCACAATGTAAATGTAAGTAGCTCAGTTGGTAGCACTACGTTCTGCAGATATATGACAGAATTTATAAGAAGGACGTGGTTTCAAAACTGGATGAAGACTTGTATTATAGTTTACAAGAAATAAGACATAATTTAATATGCATTTTATCTAAAAAAAAAATTTCTAACTTTAGTATGATACAATCCATAATTTATCTCGTCAAAAAGTGTCCCAATATAAGCATGGTTTAAAACACACAATAAATTGCATAAAAACATGCAATTCATTGCCTCGGATTTTTGCCTGGGATGAGGCGCCGTTTTTAAAACGGATTAGATCGTTGGACTTTATTTCAATTGTTTAATAATCTGTTTCTTTTAAAAAAACTTACTGTTGCGATTAGAGGCACCTCCATCGCGCTGTGGCTTGGCTGGAGTCTCTGATGGATGTGAACGCTCACTGGGAGATGCCATAGATGTGATTCCCGTATTGTTGCCAATATTTGGCAGTGCATTGCCGTTCATTGACGGCAGAAAGAACGGCATTGTTGGAAATGGGCTGCTTGGTTCACCACCACTATTGTTGCTATTCATGGCCCCATGGTGCTTGTCTGATCCTAGTATGCGGTCGTTGACTCCCATGCCTCCCATTGTTGGGGGATTAAAGCCCATTTTATTACCTGCGTATGAAGATTGAAAACTTGTTAAATACGTATTTTTCTGCAAACTTTTTCAATGATTATTACCTGTGAAATTCATTGCAGTCAAATGAGGTGGCATGGACGGATAAGGAAGAAAATGGCTTGGAAACAGCAATCCAGATCCGTGTAGCATGTGGTTTTGTCCAGGAAACATGCGCGACGATGTCAACGAAACTGTCGAAGTCAACGGAGTTGGCGTCGAAGATGGAGTACTGGGCGGAGTCGGACTGCCTCCTTGTCCTAAACAAATAAAATCATAATCAAACGCGCTATTAATAACGAGTTTCTTCTCACTGAATGTCTGAATGTCCAAGTTTAAATACCTTTGGGTTTGCTAAGATTCAGGGGTCCGTCACCTTCTCGATTACCTCGTTGTTTCTTTGTGACTGGTGAACTGGTGGAGGACGGCAGCAAAACTCCTTCGTGATGTCCAGTCGCTATTTTGTTAGTCGGCTGCTCCGGGGTAGCGCTTCTTCTTACGGGAGACGGCAAAAGTTTCTGTCCAGCAGATGATGATGAACCCCAACCTGAAGCCTGCAAATAACAATGAAAAATCGGTGTGATTGACAGAACAAGAAGAGTAGACAATAGGTTGAATAGAAATTTACCATTGATGTGATTGGTGCCGATGATGAACTTTTGGTAGTAACGGTGGAGGAACAAGCGGTTGGACCAGAGGACGAGCCAAGAAAGTTTGGTGTTAACTGAGACAGCGCAGGATGGATCCCGGTAAACGGAGAGTTAGAAACGGACTGCGGACTACCAAGAGGATTTGCCGAGAATCCTTGCATGCCCGAATGGTGTCCTTGAAGATTGCGTAGAGATTCCAAATAGGGCAGAAGCATCAGAGGTGGCATTCCGGCAGCGGCCAGACTTAGTGCTTTGTTGCCGTACTGAGAAAGTACTTGGGCCTAAATGAATAAATAATCAACATGAATTAAAATCTGAATGGAAACCATTTAAATAGATACAAATTTCCAGCGAAAAAAGTCATTGAAACTATTCAATGATATTCACGCTGGGTTTCGTAAGATAAAGTCATAAAGATATGTACCGTAGGACTTTTTGATAACCAAATAACGATAAGAATTCGGATGTAAAAAAAATGTGTGCTAGACTGTTTAGGTTAATTTACCTGAATCTCTTGAATTCGCTGCTGATGGAGAAACATCTGTTGACTCTGCTGTAAGCGTTGAAGCTCGATCTGTTGCTGTAGTTCTTGAAACTGTTGCATTTCAGCATTGTTCTTTGATGCAGTCGCTGCTGCTGCTACGGCCAATTCCATGGCGGTTGGGCCAGTATTATGATGATGCGATGATTGCTGTTGGTTATGTTGTTGACCAGCCTAATAATAGCGAAGAGAAAACAAAAAATGGAAATAATTATTTTTCTGCCAATAAGTACTTGGTGCTTACATTAATTATTCATTTTTAAAATAGAATTGAAACGGAACTCAAAAGAAAGTTTGCGTTCTAAATGCGCGGCAATGCTACTGAGCAGTAATCAGTATATAACCAGTCGGAAAGAGTTTTATGGAGAACAACGACTCGTTAAAATAGATTTGGGTATTGCCTCCATCAACATTCCTACAGTTAGATGACGTGTTTAGCTTCATCCCTACTCTTGAAGATTTACTTTAGGGTTCCATTGTTTTGGAACCATGTCGAAGACTACAAAGCCATCAGCTGTCGAAGACGGCAGTTATGTTGAAGATAACTCGTTGATGAGAGAAGGTCAAAATTGTTGGTGACAATAGGGCGTTGCGCACTGGAACAGAATAGTTTACAGAACCTTATACTGCCGAACAACGACTCCACGTGCAAGATTTGTGGCTGGGACTTACGCATAAAGTATATAGGAATTTGTTCCAGTTGTTCCACGTTTACGTTAACGATATCCGAACGACAAACTTCTCCCAGCCGATGGGCGATGGACGTTCGGACAAAATAAATGACAAAAAATTGGTTTAGAATTTTTTAAAATCAAAATCAACTAATGGAAAGATCGTTGTGTTAGTTTATAAATGTGCGTTTATGAGAAACGAGCGCGTCGGGCTGCTGATGGATATGCCGACAAACACGTCCGCGGCTTTGGATTTATAGATAATTTTATTAAATTCAAATAAAGCGCACCGTTTTCGTTCGATAGTTTGTAAACAGCAAAAGACATATGTTATGTCTTATGTGTGTAAATGGGTGTACATGTATACATACACGCCGACTATTGTTGTTCATGCCGCGCATTCCAAAGCCGACAGTTCGGTTTGTTGTTTTCCCCCTTTCGTTTCTTCTCATTGAACTTTCAGATGTTTAGATGGTGAAAACCCTCTTGAACTTGTCTCCATAAACATTAGTTCAACACAAGCGTTTCTGTGCGCCGTTAGTTTCAATTCTCTTTTTTCTTCCCTCTCTCTAAGTTTTGCGTACTCTATATTACCAATGGACCATTCTTCCTTTACTCCGCTTTTTGTGCGGTGACGCCTGCTGTTCACTCTCTCACATTCTCTCTCCTGCCTTGTTTATTGGACACTGCTGAGCTTTTGCCTTCTCAGTTTCACAGACACAATCGCTTGGTCTCTTTATCTAGCACCCATGAGAGAATAACTGCTTCTTTCTTGAAAAGGAAAAAATCATCGCATATACACTCAAAAAAAAGAAAATGACGTGGCGAAGAGATAAAAAAAAAGTCCAAAAAGGGCTCTGTGTGATTGAAGAATAACAGCTCCATGTTGGTTTCCTCTGTCTTCTGTTTGTCTTCTTTTCGTTTGTTTCATCTTGCGTTGCCTGTTGCACTGCCTCTGCTGCTGGCGATATAGGCTACTACGAGATCATTAGTGGAGCTGAGTAGACAACACTAACTAATACTGGGTCCATCCGCAGTCTTCCTCCGCCCTAATATTGTTCTACGTACTTCTCAAAACGAAACATATTAGCCGTTACGCCTCTTTTGATGGCCATAATGTGACGGCTCTTCCCCTTCGCTTTCCTTTCCTTATTCGCCACAGATTCAAAGAACTCTTCATGTCATTACGCGCATCCATCAGAGATGACTTCAGTCGAAAGCGGACAATTTGAAATAAAAAGACAAGAATTTCTTCTTAATTTTAGTAATTATCTGATGATGTTTTAGCCTGCCACTTTCCAATTCAATTTAACGATGAAATAATATTATCAAACAGAATTCGATATGTAGAATCAAACAATGGAATAATGAAAAAACGATAGCCAAAATTGGCATTATATCTATCAATGACAGTCGTCAGTGTCCTACTGTCAGTGAGTGAAAGACAAAAGAAACGCAGAACGACGGACTCCTCATATTTCCTCTTTCCTTCTCAATAACAGAGAGGATGAGACAAACAAAACAGAAGCGGGGGTGGCTTTCCCACGACCGTGGGCTGATATAACACATGTGTTTCGAATCAACACAGCGCTCACAGACATAGCGGAATTTCCTTTTTTGTTGGGGGGACCCATGGACCAGGAACCAAATGGAATAAGGACAAGGGAAAAAGAACAAGTAGAAGGGGTTGTGTTGTGGAAGATCTTCTGTTAGAAGTCGTCCCGCTTCAATAAGGGATGAGAGAACTAGTCTCCAGAGGAATAAAGGGTTGGTCTTTTCTTCTCTCAGATTTGCTTTTTCGTCTTTTTCCGAATGTAAGTGAAGAGTGCACACACATCCGTCGCTGTGAGGTTGATTGTGTTTGACAGTTCGGCTGTATTACCGCTCTTTCTTTATAGTTCACTGTCTAGTATCATTTCAGCCGACCAACCAATAATGCTCCCCCCTTCCACCTCAAGTATAGAGTAGCTATAGTATAGGGCACCCTGTTCCCCCTTTTACATTATGCACCCTCACTCACCTCCCTGCTTCTTGTTGTGATAACGTTCGAGACAAATAACCGAGCCAATAACCCATCAACCGTGACCGTGATTATTCTGCGATGACGCTTTAATGGCTATATCATTATTCTATTTTATATTGTGGTGTGCTAAATTGAGTCTTGATATCTAGGCTCACAGTTCTTAAACAGGGCATCAACAAGTACAAACAAGTATACAAATTTTAAAAAATAAATATTTTTTAATTCAAGCTAGCGCCCACAATTGACGGCAAATGCTTTGTGTATAGAAGCGCTCAACAAACACACTTGAAAACACATTTGTGATAGAAAACAGGACGCTGCAATTGTGTGAAAGGCATTGTATGTTTTTTTCCGCTTTGTTGGTATTCCTTTTTTCAATAAACAGATAGATACGTTTCCACAAATTAGCACCCGATCATTTCTCTTCGGTATTAGCGCACACAATAAAATTTCAAACAGAGATTTTTTTCAATTGCGCGATCTGCTTTAGGGCGTTTGCTCAAAATTAGCGGAAAACGAAAAAACACGCGCTATAAATATTCGTATGAAATTCTTGACGCATTGTACAGTGTCACGCCATCGACGAAAATACCACGCAACCGCATCTTGTCTTGATGAATCGGCTTCGATCGCAATAGTGCGATTGACTAGCACGTTGCACATGAGGAAGAGAAGAGGATAACTTAACGGCAACGGTCGGTACGCTCGTCAATTAGAGGCCACTCGATCATGCGGCTGTCGGAGCACTAGCGGACGGACGAGAGAAAGAAGAAGAACACGCAACAGTTTGCCCTTACGGATATCACTCTCGCTTTCGCGTCCTAATGGAATGAAAGTGAATTCTGTCTTTCGACCTTGGTCAACAGCAACACAACATACCGCTTATAAATGGCTTGTATGTGAGTGCGGCTGAAGGGGTTGGATGTACAAATGAAGCAGTTCCATCCCCTACCAAGGACAAATTCACCGCGTGATTTATCAACGTCATACGAGCATTGCATTAAAGACAAGACCTGACCAACATCAGTAAGTGCTCTATCAAACCATGATTATATTGTCCGAGTAGGAAACTAGCCTCTTAAAGACTATTCTAGTCTCAAAGTATCGGGGAAGAAGAAGGGAGACTAACGACAAGGAAATAGAGGACACATCCAGGGACATCAGACAGATGTAATAAGGACTGTAGAAAATGGAACAGTCAAAATGTATGTTTCCGCATCCAATGCTGACCAGAACTAGATACATCCGATGGGTAGACGACAGACCAATCTCGTTTTTATTCTAGTTATATTTCTTTCTTCTTTTTTAATGTAACAGTGCCAAGGTCCTTGGGTTGAACGTCAAAGACCCTCCTACGCATCCTCGCCATTTTTTAATCTTTGAATCCGCTATGAACATCATTATAATGCCGAACAAAAAAATAAAGGATGTGCACTTGCTTAGTCTAGCCACTTTTTCTTCTTCTGAGAATTGTTTTTCAACTGAACCGCGTCTATGCTTTATGACGCGAATTTGAGTAGCTGTGATTATTTAAAAAATAAACGCGTCTCTCATTTAAAATGATGAGACATTGCCAAGACGCCACGACATCAAGGGTTACACAGCAGAGCCGAAAGAGAAAAGAAAACCGATCCAACTTCGTGTTTTGTCTGATTAAAAAGTAGATAATATTTATAACAAGACATCGCACACTGAAGAAAAAAAGGAAGAGACGGGTCAATAAAGTCTGACGACGACCGGATGGCCAGAATGTATAATATTTCGTTTTTCTTTCCTCCATAGTCTTTATTGTTGGTTGCAAAAAGGAAATCTTTCTGTTTTTATTTATTTGTTTCGGTTTTCAAACAGAAACAGATGACATCCAACTGTACCACAAACAACTCGAAGAAAAAAAAAGAAATGCTGACCAGAAAGGGAGGAAATATTGAGCGAATAATAATAAAAAGGAATGAGAACGAAAGAAAGATGTTGTCAGTTCCTGTAAACAAATGCAAGAGAGGGGTTCAACATCGTAAGGAAAATACCCAAGCAGGATGGGATATGAAGCTGCCCGAAACCCGAGATGGTCGGATGAAGAGTCACAGTATCGAAACACAAGAACAGCGAAGAGAAAGAAAGAAAGACACAGACGAAAGAAAGAAAAGAAGAAAGAAAGAAAGAAAGGCAGAGATTATCTGGTGAACTGAACTGTGGTGGTCGGACTGAACCAGCGGATCGGCTGACAGATGCGGGTCGGTCCTTCATCCAATTCGTGGCCTTTTGTGACCCGATCCCAGGCTCCTCGTCCGCCTTCAAATTGTCTGTTACAGTTAGCATAAACCCATCACTCCCGTGGGTTTGTTTGTACAATAAATTCATCGGGGAAAATAAGGAAAAGAGACAGAAAGAGTAAAGATAGGAGCTATCATAAAATGAAGGAAAAGACAAAATAAAAGAAAAAAGAAACGTTTCGTTTCAAAAAGATGAATCTCAGACTCTATCAGACTATGACGATCAAGCTTTTATGTCTCTATGTGTGCGTATTTCTTGACAAAGTCAAAACAACAACAAGGTTATATGGCCATCATGTACTAGAGTACGAGTGATATTATTCCATCCGGCTACTGTTCTTCGTTCAGTCGATAACCTTTACTGTTGACCTCAGTTTCTTGTTGTATTTGACTATTTGTTACTGTTCACACTTGTTAGTGGCGCTACTGCATTTCTGTGTGTCTCTAGCTCTGCTGTGGTGCGGGGGTGACGCGGTCATTGAATGGGAGCACCCAAATCTGCTGGATGATGTATTTACACTAGTTCATATCATGGCCTCGAAATCTTAACAACTATCAGTGCGCTATAAGCTTTCAAGGGCTTAATGGCTTTTGTGTTTTGTTTTCTAACTTGACTGCGCTAACACACCAATCTGAGGGAAAAAGAAAAATGGGGAAACTTTGTCGTTGCGCATATTGAAGGCTATATGTTTAATATTGATCAAATAATCAGCACGTTCACTGCATGGATATCATCAAGATAATATTTTATGTTATTAATTGATAGGAGAGTTGAATTGACAGTCTACTTTTAGCCAAAAATCTGTTTAAATTTTTAAAATGCTGATGTACTACAAAACTTGTTATTTTCT
Source organism: Daphnia galeata (assembly GCA_030770115.1). Taxonomy (NCBI): domain Eukaryota; kingdom Metazoa; phylum Arthropoda; class Branchiopoda; order Diplostraca; family Daphniidae; genus Daphnia; species Daphnia galeata. Next base: position 2,960,724 of record CM061120.1, on the reverse strand, counting down.
CTGTTCGCAATAGTTCATTTATAGACTAACATCAGTACTGCATTTCAATTTCGCTGCTTCTACACTTATTTGTTGATACGGTGTTGATATAATTTCATCTAGGCTATCTTTAAGCTATATATACACTTGTATGTATAGCGATCTTTACCCGAGCTGATCCCGCATTTATTCATTTACTTTATACTCAGCATTCCAACTAGCATTTGTCTCTTATAATTTGAAACTCTCATCTCTTAAATAAATAGAAGTCGTGACATTAATAGTTAATCGAATTCGTTCACCCAGCAAGTTCAGTTTTGATTGGCGTTTTTTCGTGGCTACGCTATACACGACAAACCCATAACGAAAGGCAAAAATCAGAATGGGGCATAGGTCGATAAATACTCTGACGTTACATGTAAGATATGACTGGGTTTCAATGAAACAGTCCTGCGTCAGCTTCTTCGCCCAAGCCCCACAGCTAAAAATAGAATAATATCCCTCTGTTGTATGATAACGATTTTACCAGAATAACGTTATTCCCGGTTATTCCTCTATTGAGAAATACTGTATTATACAGCCGTAGAAATAGATGATGATGCAACCAATTCGTCCTCCATTCAGGGTACGCCTTCCTCTTCTTCGACTAATAGCTGTCGTTCAGAGTATTAGCCAGCCAATCGTTGCCGGCAATTATAATATTTTCGAATTTGTCTCTGTTGATTTTTCTTAGTTCAAACTATTGCGTGCTGGTTGCTAGCTGGCATCAATGGCATCCGTTATTCTTAGGCTCTTCACATCTTTATTATCTTTTTCCTCTCTGTCTTCGCTCATCGAACGATAATCATTTCGTGAATTCTTTTCGCTCGCATTCACGATCTGTTTGTAGCTATTAGAAAAAGCAAAAAGCACACTGAACTGAACGACACGCAGACGATCTTTCTAAATGGAATATAGGCTACTACTATCTGAGATGCGAAGCTTTTTTGGCTTTTTCGTTGCTGGCGACTTCCGTCGGCCAAAGAGCGCGTGCTGTGTCAACAGAGTTTTAACGACTATACGTCGTAGAAATACAGATGATCGTTGTTCTTAGCAAGAGCACAGCTGAGACGTCGCGACGACAGAATTAATATTTATATTTATATATATAGGTGTGTGTGTGTGTGAGTGTGTAGAATATAAGCCAAGGAGTTGGACAAAACCAATCAAATTCTGGGTTATATGGCCCAGCGCGATGACGGATAGGTTTCCCAACCGTTTGCTGAGCAGAAGAGTGAGGTAATTATACGCTCAAACGCCACAGTCAGTTGTATATAAATTTGCTGTAAACCTAAGAGAGGGGATCATAAAAGAGTGGAAGACTGGCGGTACCGCCAGCGCAGGATGAGAGCTGAGCCATGGAAAACAATCGTAAACCTAAATCATCAAAATATAAGCGAGACAGAGAAAGAGAGAAACTTAAAAGAAATTTGATGCTGAGTTTCTTCCCTTTTATCGTTTTCTTTATTTGAACTCGTTGCCTGTGCGACCGGCTTTATATTAGCAGACATCGAAAGGAGACAAGAGTGGGGACAAAGGCCGACGTCGAATTTTCAATACTGAATGGACGGGCGCATGGGGACAAAAAAAGATGAAAATAAAAATGTCCGTTTCCGGTGTTAAGTGTCCCTCTGCGGTGAATTCGGGTGCTGATGGAGACTATAGGGAATATTGTGGAAAGGAACGTCGCATAGAAACACAAAGTGAAGTTTGAGAAACCAAACCGTCACTCAACGAGAAACAACAGTTCGCGAACCACAAGACACAACAAATAAACCACTGGAAATAGAAAACTGCGCGGTTGCTCCGTTTCCCATCTCCCCTTTAAAACGCGCAACATCATTCATAATAGCGGTATATAGTACTCTACTTGCCACGTCACCCCACGCCAAAATGTTCGATTCTTTTCACGTATTGCCACCGATAAGAAAATTGATGAAAATGCGAATGCAGGCTAACACATTTTGCCGTATCGTGTTACTCTTATCAAGTCTGTGGGGATGATTGAAACATACAATCACATACACGTGCCGCATAAACAGAAAACGTGGCAATAAGGAAAAACGTAGTAGCTGATCGTCTATATACCCAAGACTGTAATTTCACACTTTTTGCCAGTGGTCCGTACTTTGGACTTGTATTCATTTCCTCTGTCTTCAACCCGGTCGGAAACAAACCTTGAGCCTGTTTCCGTCTGAACATTGGAAAACACAAAGGGCTTGCATTGAAATTCCAACGAATTGCTTTCAAAGTTTTGAAGACGAGTTCCCATCAGACTAGGTAAACTCTTAGCTGCAAATCGTAACGCAAGCATATATACTGCAGTCTGCACATATAGAAGTTGCTGTGTTGAAAGAAATATCGTCAGTTATTATGGAGTTGTTAGTCCGCAATTGGGCAATTCGACTAGGAGTGAACCGAGTGGGGACAGTGGGGTGGATCGACGCTATGGATGGGAGGGCGTCGGGAAAAGGGTGTTGGATAGTAGGAACAATTCGAACAACTTCCGGTCGCGTCTGTTCTCTTCATTTCTATAACTGGGGAACGACGGCGACCGTTGACAGTTGTCAAACTTCCATCTTGGAAGCGGAGGAAAGTCATTATGGCAACGGAGAAAACGTTCGATCGAAGCTGTTTGATTAGAATCGGTTTTCGATGTATTTGGTACAACAAACACTACAAAACAGTCCATAAAGCAAAACTATATGGATCGAGACTTCGGCGATTCAAAGTTTTTGGGTCAGTAAAGGGGAAATGAATTGTATGACAGAAGTGGAAATCGCGGAATTTATTCTTCAACAGAAAAGGACATGACGACGTAAATGTAAATTGCGTGATTAGTGCATCATCGGCTGATCAAAGATTTTGGTGTCCCTCATATACGTGACCGAGGATGGGGGACTTATAGACTTAGCCTTGTTTGTGGTGTGGCTGTTGGTGCCTATCTGAACTTTTCGGGTGGATTATTCACATTGAACCAATAACTTTCTTTGTCTTTTTCTCCTCGGATTACTGATAAACAAGAACTAACCAGACCCAATTTCATTTATCGTGTGCAAACTACGGCCCTATACATTGAAGGACAGTAGTCTATATATAAACTTCTTTTTTTTTTGCCATCTTTTATTGTAAAAGAACGAAATCCATAGGATTTTGAATGTTGAACGTTTTGATTTTTATTCAAAGGTCAACTGTGTATGAAATGGGCAAGGCCGATATCAGAACTTTTTCAAAAACATTGATTGTTAATGGCACAGTTTGATGTTTCATCTGCAGTGTGAACCATGGAACCGATTCTGGATATTTGTACCCAGGACATATTATTAGGTCTATATGCATGTGGGAGTGGGTTACAGCTAGCAGCAGCTTACATAGAACGGCCACACGAGACACGTTGTGATATGTCTGGCCTGGGAAAGTTCACCCCCATTCTTTACTCTTTCTCAGAATAAGACTCGACCGGCGGCAGCAATCAACTGACTACGAGTATCGCATTACCTCTGGCTCTAACTACACTAGTGACTGCTATAAACTAAGCAACCGCTAACAGATAAGGAGTTTCAATGGAGACGGTAGTACAGAAGGAAGACCAAGGCTCAAAACAAGAAAGACTATGCACAATCTTTCATCGCAGTGACACGACACAAGAAACGACTAGACTATGGCAATTCGAGACATCGTGTTTTTTTTGGGGAATTTTTGTCTTTTCTTTCATTCTCGAAAAATCAGTAGAAAACTTGGAAAAAGGCTAAAACCCAACGTGGAATAAGGCAACACGTCTGTCAAATTCAGGCTAGGGATTTTCACTCTAAAAAACAAACAAACTGTGTAGCATTTGGCAAGTGGGTGGCATCGAGGCGGAGTGGAGAAAACAACTGTTCAGAGCTCTGTAGGACACGGTTGTATATGCGCTTGTACGCGTTTGGCAGATGGAAGAAACACGCATAACAGGCGAGGCAAATGCGGCGATAATTAGTGACGCACATCCCTTTCTTTCAATCTTTTTTCTATCTCTTGTTTTCTATTCTGTATTATTTTCTTTTCTCTTTTTGATTTTCAGTGTTGATTTGAGTTTCTTTCTCTTTCGCCATATCCCAATTCGTTTTTGGACGCGACAGATTTGAATCTCCCGGAACGTGTCGTCGTTCCGTCATCTTGGCTCCGACTCCCGTCTTGTCTTCTTGTCTTTTGCCCTGACAACGTCCCCGTAACAGAAACGATCACGCTTAGATTTGCTATTCTTTGTTTGACCGTCTGCATTATTTAGACATAGGTTGTAAAATATTTCTAGTCAAAATAAAATGACATGAAAAAAAAGAAAACGAAAGATGAAGTCTAACAGTTAGCAATTGTTTTCGGTGCAATAATAAACTTTGCGATACGGTCGAGTTTTGACGAATAGAAGCAGCAAAGGGTATACGCATTCTTTATCCTATTAATACATTTGCCGTTTTTTTCAATGAAAAAAAGAAAAAAAAAACCAAAGACACAAAGTGTCATATGGCTTGTCATCCGAAACTCGTTGTCCGGAACAGAGGACTGAAACAGGGGCAACACAGTAAAACATACACAAAAGACATCACAAAGAAGGACGACCGACTCCCCAACAGAAAAAAAAAATTGGTAAAAAGGAGAAAAGGAGTGTGACGACGACGTTGAGAAGAAGACAGAAGAAAAAGATACTGTATAGTTCTTATTTTTAGCTAGCGTGGGCACATCCAAACTCCCTCGCATATACCACAATAACAGCAGCAACAGCGATTTTTTTTTTTTTCATATTCCTTTTCTTGACGATAACAGGACAGGAAGGAAACAAGAAAAATGTGTTATGAAGAAAACTGTAGACATCCTCCCCCTCTCTTTTTCGTGAATGCTTTGTGGGCGGCTGCCGGGTGCTGTTGTTGTTGTTGCCGCTGCTCACTTTTTAGTCATGGGTGGGTGTTTGCCATAAGTTCACATGAACAGATCGAATGCATTTTAAAATCAAACCCAATTTTGGCTTTGAATAATATAGGGCAGACGTAAATAAATGGTAAATTTTCAAAGCAAGGAAATACTGACAGGTTAAAAATAATTCCAAAATTTGCGACTGTTCACAAGTTGACATTGTCTAATGAAAGGAATTGTGTCTGTATTTAGATGAACTCCTTTGAAGATTGTGCGTCGTTACTAAGCAACGGGTGTCGTCGGGTATATCATGGTAATAGACTCATTGTTTGAATGTCAATAAGCTTGGCTTGAAGATTCCCCAGATTTATCCAATAGAGCGCGTGATTTAGGGTGTAACGATCGACCTCTTGTGTGGTTATATATTGTAGAAAGTGGTTTGACGATGATTGGAGGCAACAGAGTCGAATATCAACTGGAAAAGGGCATGTGTACGCTGACTGGTGATGATGTCCCATCGGGAGTAGTTGTTTGATGATAGAGCTTGTACACAAACTGTATCTCACTGCGCGCTACACTGGGGATCGACCAGAGTCAGAATGAAGAAAGAAATAGACGCTTTAATACCAGCCAGTGAGCCACTCATCCCACCCACACCCCTACAGACAATATATGTATGTAAACAAGAAGAAACTACAAGCGTATTACAGAACCTCAAATATATTTTATATTCTCTCTGTCGTTCTTTCTTTCTCTCTTTCAAACAAATGTAAAATATATACAACAGTTACTGCACACAACCAACAGCAGTCTCTTGTCTTGTTCTTTCTACGGAGAAAGATAAAGAATAAGGTCGTTGCGGGTCGTTTGAGTTTGTAGAAAGAAAAGACTGGCTGACATTCGATGTGGAATTGGTTGGGGGTTCCATGGTGAGCGCAATGATGACGTCCGACACACATTATTTGTGCCACATGGCTGGACAGGACAGGGCAGAGCACTGAGCCTTCCAAAAGGCTAGCCAGTCAACACAACACACACACACACACACACATATATATAGTATAGTTTTTTACAAGTCTGGAAAAACTATAGGACCTTCCTATTGCCTCTGACTGACCGCCCGCTCGCTCGACCTCCTTCAGAACAAACAAGTCGACCACAAAAGCTTCAACAGTCGTTGGTGTTTCGAGACATTTCACTTTCTTTCTGTCTTTGATGTTATTTCTCGATGGGCGTCATGGCCTGCTGCTGTTTTCTTCTGTTTCTGCTTTTCAGTTGGGCGTTTACTTTTGTTTGCTCATATATATAGCGCTTCCGACTTTTAGACGAGCCAGTCCAAACTTTTGTAAACATTTTCATCCGGACTATTTATCGGCGCCAATAAACACTGCCCACTCGCGGCGCTCCAGAGCGAACGTCAATGAGCGTCAATGCAGAATCATCGGGTGGGAGTCGGGACCTTGTCTTTCATTGCCAACACAGCTACGAGTAGAGACAATACTACTATATAACTGACACGCACAGTAATTTATTTACCTCCGTTTTTAACCATCTTACGGCCAGAATTATACAGAGGAATATAGTAAGTTTAATGCAACAAACCCGTTCGCTCGTGTGAAAATACCCCAAATTGACCAAGATGATGAGGGTGAAAAGAACAGATGCTGGCTTGTAAGTAAAATGAAGAAGTTGAGAATTTTTCTAACTCAAACGATGCACCGGAAACTACATCGGGTCAAAGATCACACTTTTGTTTACCCTTTTTTTCTTTCCGTTCTAAACTTGTAAGCTTCCTTTTTCAAGTCATTGGTTCCTTTTTCGCTGCTTTATCTCTTTATGGAATTCGCATTAACTGATGAGCATCCTCGAGTGTGAGAGTGCAACACTACACCGAAAAAGTGCTCATCATCAAGAGGTAGACAGGAAGCTCAAAATTTTATTTGTCAAATGGACGTCACATTTCTTTGTACGAAGAAACAGCTGTAGTTTTCACCAAACTGTAAACTCTGACTCTTCGACATTCTTTTATAAAAAATTATTCACACATATTTCCATCGTGGCTTGTCGGCTTTCTCATGACTACTCTTTTGTTCTAATTTAGAGTCTATGGCGGCATCAAAATAAATAAACATTTGATTATTCTTTTATGAAAATCGCAATGTTTGGGTTTAAAATGCGATCGCATAACAATGAGGACAGATGACAAGGTTTGGTGAAGTCTACTAATGCCAAACTTGCCCGAGCCTTTGTGGAATAGTTCAAATTTGGTCAAACTTTCGCTGCCAGACCGTAGCATCATCTCATTTTTAACCGCCACACCGCTGATTCATATACGAATACGGCAAACGAACAGTTGCGCTTGGCATTGCGCTTTGGCACGCGTAGTCACTAAGTTGTATCTTCAGGGATATAGCCGACTCACGAGGCTGGACCGACAGAAGATCCAGCAGTTGAAAAGTCAGCGACGATATGACGCGACGACTTTTTTCTCTCTCAATCCTTTCGGCTCTTTGATGTTGTCTGTCTGAGGAAGGGATGGGATATTGTTGTCCTACTCGTTGGCCCTGGAAATGAAAGCTGCCAAAACACACTTGCTTCCGAGCACTAAGCTCCTTGAGATTGCGAAGTCATAATCTCCGCTGGTCGCCTCTTGATTCTTCCGACGACCGGGGCCGATGAATGGCGGCGCGAGGCAAGGGAAAGAAACAAATGAACTGGTTCCTATATGAAATAAGGAAAAAAATTTGTCTGTGCCAGCTGCTCTTTTTGTTCCTTATTATCTGAACATCTTCCGAAAATAATAAGAGCTCACAATATTTAGGTCTGATTCTTTTTTTGTCCCGTGCCTTTTCTTGTCTTTTGAAGAAAACATGGATTTAGTTTTCCTCTGTTCAAATAGCTGAATGAATGTTCCGTTCTTATTTTTCCTTTTCTCATCCCAAACAAAGATTATTGCCCGTTTCCCGCCTCCTTGCCTATCCTCTGCCCGTCTGGCTCTTCTTTTCACGGTGGTATTTCTCTAGTTGCCTATTACTCTTGTCGAAAGCAGGGCGTAGCACACACAAAGTCGTTATACTATTTAGCCATGGTGCATAGTGCATACACTTAGACAGCAGAGTTACAGAACTATGGGAGGCTTTACTATACTGTACTGCATTGGAAATAAGGAAGCTGGAACACGCAACAACTCCAACAAGCACGCTGAGGTTGCTTATGGTTCGTTCTTTTTTAGGCAGAAAAGAAAAGAAGACCATTGACGGCGGGAAAAATGGGTCATATTTCATGCTCAACTGATTTGGACGTGGCTTTTTGTTTTTGTTTCTTTTAACTTTTCAGACGTCCCGTTATGTTTCGTCTTCTTCTGTGTCTTGGCTATTTTCAGAAAACCCACCGTGGCATTATAACATATACACAAAACTCCTGTCTCCGCTCTTTCTTCTATCGGCACCTTCCGCCAGCTCAATAATGAGAAATTTGATAATGCTAGTCATCCAGCTTCCAGACGTCAAATCTATTGTTTGAGCGTCAGAGAAACTATTATAATTCCATTTTGTTCCTTTCGAAACCCAAAACAGAAATAATTTTATCGATAAGAAAATATTTAGATGCGTATAATATCCCGTGTAGAGGATAGATAGTAAGGAAAGTGAGAAAATGAAAACGAAAAAAGAACAGGGTTTTTACGAGCGATTCTCGTGAGGGCGCTTACAAGCTCACATCGCTGCCTTATTTTTCCTTCTTGAAATATGAATTGTGACAGACAACAGGATGTGAACTGCGAAGGAACAGTGCGGAGGGCGGATGGAAGAAGAATGCTTTAATGAACTGCTTTGGCGAGCGCGGCGCGGACCGGGTTCTGTTGTTTGCTCGTTGTGAGCGCATCACAACAGTAAATAACGCGACTGTGTCTCTTCGCTACCTCTTTCTGATGATGGCAAACATTCCTGACACAAACAGAAGCCCATCAGTCATAAGTTCGCGCCTCTTTCTCCTTGCTGAGGATCAACTGACTCATGGTGAACCATAAACGGTAGTAGTATATACGCGCCAATGCGGCAGACAGATAGAAGTCAACAGCACGTGATATCTGCACACGGATATGATGCGCTCTCAACTCAAATGTTCGAGCTTATAAATCAGCTGCGACAATTAAAAGTTGTCTTATTCTTTTACTGTTGTTATTACGAGGCCATTCAATCTTCTTCCGAATATGACCGTACTGTTTGTCTGTGTTGTTAATCGATAGATTTTGTCGCCAGAGAAGAGAGAACCAAAGTGGTTCCAATTTTACAAGAGAGGGTTGTTCCACGAGAAGTTGTTTTTTCCCAATGAATGTAGTGTATTAGCAGATCATTCTTCACCACCCGAGTAAAACAGGGGGTTTTAGTTTTCTGACATTTACAGTCATTTTTTCCGCTTCTTGTTTTCAGAAAAGACAAGACGAAGAAAGAGAAAGAGTGCGCGCCATTAGATCTACAGTGTCTACACACAAGTCAATAGCCATGCACGTCGTTAAACTATTGGCTTTTTCTTCCTTTCTCTATTCTTTGCCATCTTTTCCTTCTGAAAATACGAACGTTTTGTATATCGATGACTTCCGTCCCGACATCCATACAGTATATATTTAATACGGGATGTATACACAGACAGACAAGGCGGTACGTGTAACACAAGCGTCGCACGACAACGGGAAGAGACCAAAATGAGAGGGAGAATAGGGAGAATATATCCCCTCTTCTCCTTTTTTTATGGTAATGAATTGTGGGTGTTTAATGTGGCGAGAGTTGCTGGTGGTAGTTTTACCATATGGAACGCGATGCTGTGGTACGCTGTGGTAGTGTTGGCTGCTTGGGTGGTGTTATCAATTGTGCGGCTATATTTACTGTACGGCAGTTTTGGCCGGCTGTTGTTGTGGGGTAAATATGGAAAGAAAAGTCAAAAGAGATAGAGAGACGTAAGAAGAAAAAGAAGCCGAAAAAAAAGTTGCAATAGAGAAACCGAGAGAAACCGGAACTGAAGGATTGAGAAGCTGTCAAAAGCTATTTGTGGGGGCAAAACGTTTGTTAAGCGAGATTTTTGTTTCCACCCCACTCTTTTTTATTTGAGGCTTACGCTACTGAGCACTGCGTTTCCTTCTTTTCTCTCATTCAGTCAATTGCACAAAAGCTTAAAGAAAATGGAAACGCGCAGCAGCAAAAGCTCAAAACTTCCGTTGCTGCTGCGATATCTTTTTATTCCCTTTATCCGGCAATACTTATATAATGTGTTCATAACAGTCCTACTGTCTATGTATTGTAATATGTATTAACCATCGTCGCGGAATAATGTGAATAATGTACGCTACCAAGTCACCACTGACACAAAGACCAAACAAGGTTGGCAAGAAAATGTTACTAAACTTTAAATATATTAAATGTTCGGGACGGTGTCTGCTAGGGAAAGCCAGAGTATAGTTTCGTATTGTCTTTAAAAATGTATTGCTTCTCTTGCAAAAAATGCGCTATAAAAGTATATATATATAGGACTAATTTTTCATTGTTGGCAAGAGACAAAATCAGAAAAAGAATGAGACGCTGGCTGCCAAGACCACTTGCCAACTAATGAGGGAACTTTTGTCTCTTGTCTGGCGTGGCGTCCTATTGTCAGTTGACGATGTTTATTAGACCCTATTCAACTTATTTCTTCTGTGTGACGGCTCAAGAGACGAAAAGAGCAAAGAAAAAGAATAAAGAACCTCATAAAAATAAAGATAACTTCACTTTCCGTTATGAAATACAACCCGCCAAGTTTCTACCAATGTAGTGAAACAAATCTCAGACAATACTAAATACAAATTTTTAGAAATGCCGTGGTTGATGTTTTATACATCCATCTAGAAGTATTTACTGTTTTATCTCATTAACGAACGAAAAGTCATCTGCTTGTCGTTTTTCTTATTCCTTTTTTGTGTGATTCTGTCCAACACAGAAAATATTTCATACGCCACGTTTTTCATCCTTTTTATTCCAACTTTTCATATTACAAATACTAAAAATTAACCGATCCAATTAACAGAATATAAAAGAAAGTTTCCGCGTCTTTTAAAATTTGTTTTAGAAATGATTCTCTCGAAGTAATTTAAGTGGAAAGTTGAATGCCGTCCGTCTTTCGGTAGACAAGGCATTCGTGTGAATGTGTTTCTTCTCCAAATGCCATTAATGTTTTCTTATTTCATTGCGGACTTTGTGAAAGGAGGCGCGCCATAGATTTCAACCCATTGATTTAAGACACGCTAGAGGTTCAATTAGTTGATTTATATCATTATACATGTGTATGCATATAACGAATATTAGCGTACAGTGTATCTTGAACTAGCATTTCGATAATGCTCAAAACCGCGAGAAATGCGACGTGAGTGGTGCGCATACAAGGGGAAGAGAGAAAGAACCGACTGCAAAGTTAGTCGAGCCGAAGTTGAATTTGAGGTTTTCCTATCAATGCCGCCCATTTCCAGATCAAACCCAACTTTCTGTTGGCTTTGTATAGATCACCCCCACTCACCGTCTCTTTCTCTACATAGACGTTATAGCTTCTGTTAAATAAATGAGGACGGTTTCAATAGCCAAGTTTATACAATCAGACGAGAAACCGGTGAAGCAGAGTAGAAAACGATGAAAAAAAAAGTCTAACCAGCGAGCGCGAGCCCCTCTGTATCTTTCCTCATCGTAGTAAGTTGGGTGGCTCTTCGTCTTTCAAATAGAAAGAAACAGAGACACAGAAACGAGTGATGTACACTAGAGAAAAGTCAAGAAGTCTTGTATAAACCAATGTAAGTAGCTTGTATAGCGTTAACAAGAGAGTTATTGAGAGAGAGACACACATAGAGCGCGGATAGGGAGGGGGGCGGAATGAGGTGAATTGAGCGCAGGAATCGTTGGAGCTAATTACATCGACCACTTTGAGCTAATTAGCTGCAGACCGCATGTATAGAGTAAAACCTCTACGTACTGTGATGGGAAAATAAGAAAGTGCCGTTTCTACCCATCTCTTTTATCTATAGACTCGGTGATAGTTGGCATACGCTTCACCGACAAAAACACGAGGGGAGAATGGCAGATTGAAGTGCATGCACAGTAGGAGGAGTCTACTGTATAAAGGTGAAGAGGCTAATGAAAGCCTTTTACTTGCAGAGAATATTTTTAGTCTATTCCAAGGTGTGGCATTTTTATTGAATCTAGTTAAGGATTCAAGAGACTTGTAGGATTTATCTAGTTATCTGTTATCTATTATAGTATATTATCCCCTTTCTTATTGTTGAATGATTTCATTTATTAAATGGTCATTTCATTCTAGCGATGCGGTTCAGTTTCAGAACTTTACAAGAGGAAATTGATATGGACTTCTAAAGATCGCGATATGGTTCTGAATGATTGATCCAACAAAATACTGTAGAAGTAGATCGTCAGTATTTCACTGGATCGTACAGGAGATACGATTTGTAAGTGAAACAACGGCGGACTATAGGACAAAAAAGCAAGTAGCCGCCTTGTACTGCATGTTTGCACATGACAATTCAAAAAAGAATAATGAAGAGGAGGATAAAAGAGATGAAACTAAGGGTGCGTACTGTAAGAACATTGCGGTCTACCGCACATCATATACATCAATACATGTGTAATTGTGTATACTATGATATAGACTAGGCAACTAATTACTGAGCGAAATCATCCTCTTGAAAATGATAAAGGCCTCATCCGCGTGTGTGCATCCTCATCATGTGCCATCGTCGGGCGGCGACCGTGGCCGCTCGCTGCTAAACACAAGGGATAGCGGCGGTCTCTTCATCTTACCCCTTTCTTATTTTCCTTGTTTGTTTCTTTTGTGCGGACTTTGATGTAGGCTACTGTATTCGGAACTGAAACAACTATTCGTTGAAAATACATTTACCCTGCTTTATCTACATCTTGTTACGAAGAGAGAGAGCTAGGTTGTTATTCAGTTCAGACATAATATGTACGGTACATTTCTTTTATAAACACGGTACAAATATTGTCAATTCCCTTTATATACTTCTTTAGTTTGTGGATTATTAGAGATATCATAACTACAAGTCCGCGAGATTTGGAAAAAAAAATTTTTTGTCGGATTTTTCTTTTACAGTTATATTACATTTAGGTTATTGTTGGGCCTACGTTTATTTACATTGAATTAAAATGTAATGCTGACTTACCTTATCGGTGTAATCGCTGCTGCTGCTTCCGCTACGCTGAGCGATCATCTGTTCGCGTATTTTCTGAAGTTCAGCGATTTTTTCGTTCAAGATGCGCTCCTTGTCCGTCAAAGATTCGCCGCCCAGCGCATCCAATAGCGAACCGGCATCTGACGCATGACTGCCAGCGCCACCACTGCTACTCCCGCTCCCGTTACTGCCAATGTCAGTCGACGAGCGATTGGTACCGGCAGAACCGACGTGATTCGAATGTCCTGACCTGGCAATATGATGCAACAAGATAGAAATCAACGCCATTCAAAGCGAATCGAAGGGAAGCGGAATTGTGTTCTATTATGCGTCCATGTTCCGGCAGGGATGGAGATATTCTCTTTCTCTCGAATGAGCTACAGTTGATGTACAAGAACTACACACATAAACAGACTGCTATCCTTTCCCTTTTGTGAATATGAATGCGACGTTTTGTGCGCTTCTAATCTTACAAGTTGAGTCATTCAAAACCATCGTAGCTCACTAATGTCTTACAAATAGTAACATAGGGATACGGGCTACGGGCACTGTATGTATAAATCTATACTGTAGGTAGTACTCTATAGCATAATACGTATGTCTTGTATATATAGTTCTATCATGTTTATGTAGTAGTTTTACCCATTGGCCATGTAACATATAGTACAGTGTCCGTTTTGGTTTCTGCCATTGAAGCGCACGGCTCTATTATTTTGATGAAACGTTCAAGACTTGTGAGTTTGCTGTTCAACCGCTCTGGGACGTTTCAATTTATGCAGAGGAGAGTTCTGATATTTCAGTGGATTTGTGGGTACTAATTGACTGGCGGTGTACATTGGGAAATTTACGTAACGTAGGTGGGTTAAGGATACATAATATGAATCGGATAAATACAGACCTGTCTTTAGTGAATGGATCCGTCTCGTCGTCAGGAGAATGGCTAATGTGCATCTTGGAGGAAAGTTTCTTCAGAACATCGTCCATGGAGCGTTTGCCAGGCTGTTGCTGATTATTCTGATGTTGTTGCGGACGTTGTTGTTGGCTGTTACCAGCTGATGAACGTTCGCCGAAGAAGAAATTGAGTTCACCTAATGGATTCATTTTCTCTAGTTCCAGGTTATCGTAACCACTGCTACCACCGTTATGGCTTGATGCGTCTCCCAATTGGCTATGATGCAGATTGTCGTTCATGTTACTCGTCGCTTTGATCATCGATGTAAACAATTCGACCTGCAATGAGCAAACATAATATAAATATTAGGAAACAAAATCCACGTTGACTATACACGGATGAAAGGGCGAAAGTCTTTTTTCAATATGATCCACTACCACCCAGAATATACTGAAATTGAAGGAACAAAGATTTAAGACGACAAGCAAACTCAAAACAATACAAAAACTACAACGCAATGTTTAAAAAAAAAAGAGTTCATTATCTATAAACCCCTCAGGAAACAAATAAAAGTCTCGGCCAACCTCAAGAACGACTTGAGGTAGTGTTACATGCTTTGGCCAAAACAGCAGCTGAAGCTGTCAAAGCTTTGTAGACTATCAACTACAGCCAATAAAAGACAAAGGGGGGGGGGCGACTTGACTTGGACAAGTATCATCGTAGACAGAAAAGAGAATAACATTGCCGGAGAGAGCTGAAGGAAGTCAATCCTAAACAGCGACAACAGCCAAACAACCTCTCCATCGAGAACCAAAGTTTCTGTATATACCTTGGAAGAAGAAAAAAGGAAGAAAGCGCTAACGAAAGCCGACTGTTTTCTAGATGCTACCCCCCATCTGATCATCTTTAACTGCATGGTGCGCTTTCATGGCCGTGTACAAACAATCGCGTTCTGCTTTAGCAAACATTACTAGAGCAGCCAATGTTCTCCCTGTTTTTGTTTGACTGGGGGTGTGAAAACCAAAAGAAGAGCCAACTCAAATGGAAGATACAAATATATACGTCGATATGAACAGCAGCCATCAAAGAGAAAAAGAGGTTTTCAGAGGGAAATCAGCTGTCTCGGCCCATGTGTCTTGTGCGAAAGAATAAATGATCTTTCTAGTTTCTAACCTCGTCAAGCGCTGTTCTGGCAACAGTATAGTAGCCACACAGTGTCTGCATATGCCTCCAAAAAAACCAAGCGACTGCTGACGGGAACAATGCCCATTTGTCATGCACCCACGTCGCGTACACAACAGCCGGTAAAATGACTGAACTCAATTAATCAAAAGCGAAGGTTTTTACTAGTTTGACTTTCTCCTTTTTTGTGTGTTATGTGTCTCAAACCTCAGAATTTCTGTAAAATGTGTCTTTTCTTAAGCTTTCCGTGTTTTCGTTCGCCCAAACTAGATAGTGTTATTATTGTATGAAAAAGTGCGATGGAAGTTAAATGAATTGACATTTGATGAGGCCTGCGCCTCTGTTTATGTATAGAAAACCATCAACCCAGTTTTGGCTGTTAAAGTTCGCCACAAAACGAGAAAAAGAAGAATGAAGAGATGAGAGAAAAGAAAATAATATGAAGGCGAAGGTATGAGGGAAAAATGGGGCGAAGTGAGTGGCGTGTCTGTGTGTGACAGGCCTTGGCGTTTCCTTTCTGTCATCTTTTTTGTTTCTCGCTTGCTACCGGTTTGTCTAATATTTCTTCTCTTATTATTTGCCTTGTCTATTCTCTTCGTTTTTAGTTTCCCTTCTCTTCAAAAATAATGAGGCTAACTGACAAATACACAGTGCTTGCTCGCGTACACTGTGCACCAAATCTATATTTAGCTGCTGATGTGTATTATATATTGCTTATTGCCCCGTGCGAGGTATAACTGCGCTGCCTCTCGGTTGTGTAACGAGAAAGCCGAGCATGGAACATTCAAACTTCTGGAAAGGGCATCCGTTTTTTTTTCACTAAAAGCATCACGAGAAGACATACATGAAAGAAAGGCTACGTACATATTTTTATAGTCATCCGTGATCCGTATACATACGTAAAAATGCTATTATACTCGACACTCCAAATTCAGGCGCATATATAGTCGCAAGTCGCATAATACACTTTGTGTCTTAATACTCTCGCACCCACGTTTACATGCGAAAGTTTCAGACGAAAGTTTATCAGTCGGTCCAAAAAGACGGGATAGTAGAACATGAATGCTCATTCCTTTGAAATCCATTCGCGCGCTACCGTCTCAATGTGAGACACTGTTTTAATAGAAATCAAAAGAATGGACCGAACAAGAAGTTGCAAGATTGAACCGATGTTCACGATTGTGAGTTCAATTGGAAATAGGAAAAGCAAAGAAGAAGAAGCGCTAGCTCAACTTTTGGTGATCATTCAACTGCGCAGCACTGGATCTATTCAGGGCATTAAACGTCCCTTTTGATTCTGGCCCCTGTTGATGCTTTTCATGGACGTTAACGAAGAAGCACGAATAGACCACAGCCTATACCGCCATCAGCATCCTAAAAAGAAGTACTTGAGATGGCAGCGGAGGTCTTGTAAATTATTGGAGCGGTACAATATGACGTCGTAAGACGAATACTGTATTTTATGAAAGATTTTGTCTCTTTTCTTACAGTAATTTGTTGTTGCCGCTTTGTATAATAGAGCAGACGGCAGCACAAGCTCGTCTTTATTAAGAATTTTCTCTCGTCCTCTCTCTCACGGGACTCTTAATCATCAGGATTCGTTGATTACTACTGCTGCACAAGGAACGGATGGGAGTTTCGTGCGAGAAACAGACGAAGAAAGAAAGAGTCAGCTCAGTAATAGCAAATGTATGTAGCAATGCGCAAAACAGGAGGGGGATTATGAGGCAGTAGCAAAACAAAGCCGTTCATCAAAAAAGGCGACCAGGAGAGAAAGAGAAAGGCGAGCGGCCGCTTGGCTCTTTCATCGAGTGACGGCAAACTCGTTAGCCGCTTGTCAAGACGGAGCGCCAAGAGAAAGAGAAGAGAGGCGGAAGCTTGATAGACTTGTTTTCGGAGGATGACGTGAACAAGACCGCATTTGGAGACCCACAGTGGACGGACTACATGCAGCAGTGGTCTATGGAAACGTCGCTCTACTCGCTCTCTGTTCAGAAATACAGCAGTCTACAAACACAAGAGAACTACTATATGGTGTTTGCTTCCTTCTTAGCCGGAATTCTCGTCCTCCTTCTCATTCCTCAGCGGGGTTTCTTCTGCGACTGAAAACAGGATGAAGACCTCCGCTTTTTTCTTCACTTCTATCGTTACGCTGTATAGTCTCTATAGTTTACAAACTATACAATATTGGTCGACACTGATGCGAGTCCCTATACAGCATTATCCTTTCTTTTCTATCGGCAAGCCAGCTCATTCCTACTGGCTTTATTGCGCACTGCGTCTTTGTGTTTTTTGAGACTGGATTATTTTCGTCAGTCAGCATCGAAAAATATGTTTACCCTAAGATATGCCGATAGGCTAACCATCCAATAAAAGGAGAACTTTTCGCCAACATGATTGAAAAGAGTCGCTGATGATTCTCTAGCATTAAAATGTAATCTTCTAGAAGAAGTTTAGACAAAGGTCCAATAACCGATAACTAACTAGTTTTGTTCGTTCACCTGTTTTCGTTCATTTGTCCTCGGTCTCCAACTGCACAGTGTATGAATAAGAATGGCTGGAAGCCTTTTGAACAAATAAAAGTATCCCAGAGACAGACTGTTAAGTCTGCACTTGTTATTGAAAAGCCGCAGAATATAAGTTGCGGTCGAATCAACGTGCACCATCGCGGTCATCGCTATTGTCCAACGCATCTGGTAATATTTAGAGTTTTCTATTGCGTCGTCCTTCTTCTCGTTCATACAATACCCTGCAGGATAAATTGTTTAATTCTGGCCCAACGTATAGCTAGGCCATTGTAATTTTTCTCCTTTTTTGGTTAACGTTGTCGTACCCGGAGAAACAAACAGAAACAACAACTTTCCGGGATTTTCAGATGAAAAACGGGCGATAAAGGAAAAACTTAGAGAAACTGACAAGAGAAAAGAGGGAGTTTATAACGCGCTCCAAGCTAGTACGTCGCTCACTGATAGGATATGGATTAGCACGCTCGATTAGTTAACTCTTAGTCGCTATCCTTCATATAGCTACATATCATATGCCTTCTTAAAGTTCCATTTTGAAGAGACTTTTGCTTGACTTGGTTTTCCAATATGCACCCTAAGAAAATGCGACAAGATACAAATCCGTATACCGCAACTTCTTTCACCAAATATTATACTACAATAAACTTTACATTTACTTTTTTACTCCTCAGTTTACTAAAACCACCATAACTTCTTAATTTCTTCTCTTTCTGGTAGTCTATCTTTAGTTAGCTGGTTGTTTTAGTTACGAATGTCCAGCGGGTTTGGCGCAATTTTTAAATGGACTCATCAACTAGGTTTTATATCATCAGAGTTGTCAATATCTGTGTGATTTACAGCGAAATGTGCTGGGTGTCAAGTTTCATTACTGTATACCGTATGTGGTTTTTCTTTCTTTATTTTGCTGAGCTTTTGTTGCTGTTGTCTCCTTTTTCCTGTTTCTATTTCCAGCATGAATAGACCGGAGTAAACAAGATGTCCGTTCAGTATATTATCTACTGGAATAAACTAGAAGAAAAGCATTGAAAGCAAAGCCGATTGATTGTCGAGAAGAAATAGATCAGCAATCTCTCCGACAAAGCCTTTTCTTTCTCACTGCTCTGTCCAGATCTTGAGACACTCTACTTGATGAGTATCAAATAAATATTAAGCACTGCTGATGCGATTGGCGGGTTGTAAGGGGAAGATTTGCTCTATAAGTGATCGATATCAAATACAAAAGCGAAATACAATCTAGCCGCTGACACAGCAACAAGGTAAACCGATTTAGACGTCGAGGTCCAGCTGCTACCCAGTAGCCTACGCACTACTAGACATTTCGTATGAATATGGATAATCTCCTCTTGCCAGAATTTCGTGTGCAATTGTTTATTGTATCGAATGTTTTATAAAAGCATAATAAGTACTTGAACGTGGTTTTCTATTTCTACTCGATTGTTACGACACGATATAAGACAATGGACACTTAATTATCTATTTTTAGGGAATTACTTAGTTGGAACTGTTAAAATCATCCGCTTCCGATGATGTTCTATCCAATTTCAGCAATCATAGTCGATTTGAAATGTGGGCTTTAAAACGCTATGTAACGATATGGATAGAGCCATCTGAAATTTGTTATTGACGGAGATGCGAATATAACGAGTACAATGTTCCAGTGTTGCGGGTGTTCTCGCCTTCAACCACAATCCCTACACAAACAAACACACAAAGCCACAAACAGCGATGAATCCATTTCCATCCTCCCTCGTTCTATATACTCATTCTTTTGGATGGTGACTATAGTGAGTAAGGTGATGCCGAGTGATATGCGCTCTCAATGCGCCGTTGTAAAACGATACCGGCATTCTTTCGGCGTCGTCGAGATTAAATAGCGCGCCGTCGATCGTTGCCAATAATCCACCCAATTGAATTTCGAATTTTCATTCACTCAGAACGAAAACGGAAAAGTCTCATTGGAAAAATGTTTATCTGAGTTTTGAATCAATACAGATAGATATGGGGTGATATATTCGGTTTCTTTCCTAAACATCTACTTGGCAAAGGGGGAAACAAATAAACATGAAACAAAAAACGACTAAAAACAAATTCTATTTTCGGTCGCATCGGTGCCGCGAAAAAGAGCGACTGTTGACGATAGCATTATTGTGCTATTATTGATCGAGTTATTCAAATACGTGATGAAATAATACAAGACGAAAGAATTTTACTTAAGAAATATACAGTAAGCTATCTTTCAGTCAGTTCGTCCATCTGGGTGCAATTGTACAGATGCCACGATGAGTTAAAACAAACAAGTTAAAAAGAAAACAGCAAAGAATCTATCACAACCGAATCCAATTGATATGAACTTGAGACGGTTCCAGAACAGTCCAATCCCTTCGAAGCAGCGTTATACACAAACGCGATTGTGTCCGTAACTCTTATCGTCAGGGACGGGCATTTTTTTTTTTATCTTTATGAATAAGAGCCGCCGTGATGACGTTCAGAAATGAATTCTATTGGTGGAAAGCGTCGAGAGAATGGCCAACCCAACGAAAGGGAGAGGGAAAAGAAACTTATCCGTTTCTTCTTATATTCTTGGAAGAGGATAAAATGGCAACAACAAAATAGAAATAAAAAGGAAAATAAATCGTTGTGAAATGTTTTCAAAGCCAGAGGATTTGAGCGAGGAGAATCTCGTAGTGAGAGCCATGTAGATCAGCCGAACTGGCACTCGAGTTGTGGCTATAGTGATGAAAGCCATCGTTTTTTATTATTATTATTATTTGATTTTTTGTTCCTCCTCTTTCTTTCTGTTCGTCTTTATTACACGAGCTCGCCTCCTCGAGTACAAGGATGATGCAGCCGAGGCAAAGAATAAGGACATGCGCGCCAACAAATCACGACAGACAAGGTCTTGACCTAAAGCCCTTTGATTTCATCCAGCGACTACACTCCCCAATTCCAGGCTTCCTATCTCTGCAGTTCGATTCGCCATCGTCATTTCCCTCTTTTATTTTCATCGATTCTTTATACCGCCCCGCACATTATTCAGTGCGTATACGCTCTACAACATTCATGTCTAAAACGCCAATGGACGGGTTGGTTGCAACTTGAGTTTATCATCTGGAACGGATTCTGTACAAAATTTGAAAAAATTGTATAAGAAAGAAAAAATAAACTGAATAGACTATAGAAAGTTTCATTGTATGAAGTAATTGCTGAACTGTTATGGATAATCAATCTAGACCTTACATATACAATGACTTACAATGTATGCTCTAGAGAAAACAAAGACAAAAAGAACATACAGACGGAGGGAAGACAGTGGGCTGATAGGATTACATGGCGTAGGGAAAGATTGCGAGGGATCAGATTGTATGTGTTCACACAAAAACGTAAAAACTAAAAAAGGAGAAGAATAGCCGAAAAAATTCAAGTCACAATCTCGGGTGACTCAGAACGTGTTCGCAGTTGGGCAACGCGTTGACGGTTTTATGGCGAAGTGAACAGCAGGGCCTTATCGATTGGATTCTTTTTGTCTTTCCTCGGGTTTTGTCTGTTTCAAGAGTTGGTTATTTTTATTGAGCTGCGCTGAGGGTTAAAACAAACGTCAGCAAGTCACTTGTGTGAAACTCGAAAAGAGCGCAAACTGAAATGAAAACAATGAGTGATTCTTAAAGCATGTTGTTGTATTTTTTTTCTTCTTTTATTCTCTCCTATGTGTTCAAAAAGGGGTCGATTGAGTGTGATGGCCGTTCTATTGGGGCACTGACGGGTCTGTCACCTCAAAGTTGAATCTAATGTTCCATCATTTAAGAATAAGAAAAATAAATTTTGGCGTAGAGTACAGTACATAATACGAAGCAAGACTTCTGTAGAACGTATCAAGTTATTGGTTTTTCTGTCCGTTTGGCTCGAGCTCTGGGCTTTTGTGTCGGACGTTCATATTGGAGCTGTCATCAGCAAGTAGCTTGTTCTCCTTCTCTTTTCGTGTCTCACTCACTCGCTCGTTCTCTCCTCTATAGTTTTCTTCCAAACAACTTTGTGTTCCGTGGTGGCAAGGCTAATGATGCCACAGCAGTAGGTATATATACAACAGTAACGTCTCTGCTTCCCCTTTCAATTCAACCAGCACGTCCTTCTCTTTCGACTTTTTCAAGTCTCCCTAGTGATTTGCCACAATATTGTTGCCGACGACAGAACGGGTGACTTTCTTTTTCTTTCTCATTCTCTCGGCGTTCTGATCAGCCAGAATAACGCCAACGTAGAGTTCCCCGGATTGTATTTTCACTCTACACAACTTTTAAAGATCAAAACGCTTTTGTCTTTACTACCTGGACGCCTTTAGTAATTTTTCCTGATTCACTTAAAATCAGCTTAATTTAATTATCCTAATTTATTACACAAACGCGATTCTTAGTTTTGTTTTATATGTTTGCCAATGAAAACTAAAAGGAACTGAATGAAAAACCAGTTCTTTGCTTTAAGGTACGTTTAATTTTTTTTTCACAAGCTGCTTTAATTCATTTTTCGTAATCGGGTTTCAAAATAGTAGCATCAAATTTTATGTCTCGGGTGTCGGATCTTTTAATTCAATGTGTAGAAATGTACTGACTCTATCTGTAGTTCAGTTTCAAAATAAAAAATACATAAAAAATTATATGCAGGCAAACCGTTACTAATCTCTCCGAGTAATATTAAGGCGAAAGTCACTGACAATAGAGGATGAAAAATTTTGAATTATAATACTCAAAGTTAGCGATTGGATATAGAGAGACGGCAAATCGACACATGCATGGGAAATGGCTGTTATAGCCTAGTTGCAGTTGTGTGTCGCACACAAGTCAAGTGAAGGAGAGACTAGAAAATTCTAAAAGGGCTATTGTGGCTTTTTAGATGTACGGCGAATACACAAAGTACACAGGGGTTTAGAATATACGAGAATATATACAAAAAAATCTTATATATGTCGTCGTCGTCATCATCGGTCGTTCGGGGTACAATACCCCCGTGTTGAATTTTTCGTATTATAGCCAAAGGTATTGTGTCAAAGAAGAGGAGAATTCAAGCTTCTTCGGTTGCCGAGTGCTTCTTTTTTTTGTGTCCAACCCCTAGCCTCTACTTCGAGGATACTGTTGGGCGTCATAAATGTCAACGTGCCCGTGACTCCCCATGATCGATCCATTATTAGGTCCATGGGTGGTGTCGGTAAAAGGGGGAATCTGAATTGAGAGGGGGGGGGGGCGATTATTTTCGCTTCGCGGCTACAATAGCTCCATCGTGTGAGTGTGTGTTTTTCTTCGTCAATACTTAACGTTTAAATACCAGAGAGAAAAGACATTATTTTTTTTTCAAATTTCGAATTGAAATAAAAATTCCATTCGCGGCACTTCAATCAAAACGGATCAAACCCTTTTTTCTTATTCACCCTTCTGGCCTTTTTTCTTTTGAATTTTCAATGTACACATTTTGAAGTACATCTAAAGATTTCAATTGTTTTGTATTTTTTTTTTGTAACGTTAACTCTCCACATTTGAATTTTCCGCTCATAAGGAATTTACCCCCGTTTCCTTTTTTTATTTAATTTTTTCTCCACTTTAACTCTTATTTTACCCCATTTTCTCGTTGGTGTAGGGTAGATAGGAAGAGGGAATATTGGAATGAGAGGGTTGGCGTTCTGTTCTCGTGTTTCATTGCACAAATCATCACAACTCGCGCGAAACGGAATCCCACCCACTAGTCCACTACTACCCTAAAAAACACAAGGAAACGAGGGAGAAACAAAGCCAAATAAAAGTCTCAAATGTCATCCGCCGAATAAGCGTTAGAACAGTTAGGCCTCTCTATAGTGGCTAGGACCAATGATGTATGTATCGCTTTCAAGCCATGGACCATTGGGCCTAGACTGGCACTTGAAAACAAAGTAATAAGACAGGCCTTTTAAAAGCGTGAGAACACTTTCGCTCTTAAACTGCTCAGCAACCCTTAACTCAACGTCAGCTACAGTACATAGTACACCGAGTGTTCAAATAGTAATTCTGACGTTTATGTTATGCAATCAAGAAACAAAAATCACTTACCAATTGTGCCAGTCAGCTGTGACAGATCGAAACTGGCCGAAGATGCAAATTTAAAATTTTGAATCGATGTCAATGAAACTCGATGATCCGACGAATTCTTTTCACTTCGCTATGATGTAAAGTTAATTTGAAAGAATTTAGCACTTGGCAATCGACGATGAATTTAAAAAAAAAAACTTTGTGCGTGGCAGTGTCAGACTTCCGTAATATAAATGTAGAAACGCCCAGCTGTCAGTTTTCTCTTATTGTCGGCAAGTTTTTGTTTTGGCAACAGGTGCAATGGAAACGATGCATTTAAATTTTAGATCTCGTGTAAGTCAGTCTCAGTCGGCACTATGGAAGTCGAGGCAACGTGCCAGAGATCGAGATCTGGGAGAGTTTTCAATTCATGGAAATGGCGCGGTTGACCGCCTTCACGGAATCGCTGCCTGCCGTTGACGCAGACCGGCCAACAGCGGAGAAGTTGCACGAATGGGCGGAGAGAACAAAGAAGTGCAACGGCAAAGCGACAAGTGTCCTTGTATTAGACTCACGACGTTCAACTCACATGTATGGCAGCGCGTGGAACGAAACGACACTCACGCAAAATGGGAAACTCTGACAATAACAAACAAGTGAGACGACAGAAGGAGAATAGAAAAACGAGTTGAAATTTGTGAGAGAGAAATAGTCGTAGGAACGACCTGCACAGTCGGAGGGCTGGATCCCAACTAAAATGCAGAGCCGGGCGGGACAACCAAAGGAGATGGACCCCCCTCCCTCCCTCCTTTTCTCTTCTATTTTTTCTCTTCTCTCTTCGTAGTTCGTACTACCGAGAAAGGGAACAAGTCTCGAATAAGCTCCTCCTCTTCTCCCCTCCCCTCTGAAATCGTTCTGTGCTGTTGTACATTTAATGAAACGTAGTGATTGCGCCAACTGGTTTTATAGTGTTTGTCCAACACGAGATAAGTTAAAATCAGTCAGTTCACGATTACGACTTTTATTGCGCTTAAAATAATGACAAGAAAAATCTTATGGAAGAACTATAGTATGAAGTCAATTGTAAACAGAAATTAATTTGGGCTAACTAACTTGGAACGACTCTGATACAGACGACACTAATAATAGATCTATGTTAAACACGGACTTGAAAGAGAACAGAGACGGAAACAAATCAAAACATTGCGAATAATGCTTTCGTTGCTCGTTGGAGATTGTTGGGTACCATCACTATGAAAGAAATAGCCGAATGAGATTTCCTTGGTACACGATGAATAGTGTATGCGCGACTTGAGTAAAAGATCAAGAGACAAAGAAAATAATGAATCTTCTATTCGTCTCGCAAAAAAAAAGACAGGAGATTTTCCAACTTAAAATACGGTCAGCATCTGTTGGTTTTCTTATTCCTTCTGATATTGTCACTGTTACTTATTTAATCTTTACTTTTTCCTTTGAAATTTTAAAATACTTACAGTGTGCGTTAAGTTCACAAGGAACTATTCCCTCCTTTATTATATGCAATTATGCATATCTCAGGAATGCAAAGTCATCTAGTCATTATTCGCCACTGTCAATTGGTCTCAGTTTTGACAAAGGTGTTTGCTCCACCTAATTATTTCAATCAAATTTGTTTTTACTTTTTCCGGTTTTTTCTTCACTTCTTCTACTATTGGGGGAATTCATGTTGAATGGAATTAAAAGATAAAGCAGTACCAAACAAAAACAATAACGGTAATATAGGAAAGTCTAGCGGAATTTTTTCAAATGTTGTGTATACACAAAAAGTCTATCCTACTTATTATCATTCGACTCGATGAACTTGCAAACTATTGTATTCATGTATTAGTATAGTCTATTAGAAGAAGAAGCGCGCGCCTCTATACGGCGCACCTTATTTGGTCTATTCTTGTGTTTCTATTTGTTCCAGCCCGACCGCGGTGTTGGAGGAGCGTGAGTGGATGAATCGCCCCGTCTGTCACGGCGCAACACACAATGTTCGACCAAAGAATGAGAAGGAGGAGAGAGGGGAAACGAACCTATTGTTGTGCAGGGTGCAGCGCAGCGACTTCTTGACGGCTGCCTTAGCCCATTGTTAATGCCCTTCTGGCCAATCGTCTGGTCTGCCTCCTTCGCGCATGCTCCTCCTTCTTCTTCTTCTCTCGATCGTCTCCTCTTCTTTATTCTGTGCGCTCTTAATTCTCCCTCCTCCGCCCTCCCTTTCTTGTTCTGACGTTTTCCATGGCCATAACAAGCGATCAGAAGCTTTTCAATGGTCTGGCTGACTAAAATAATACTACGCGACGCTCTTTATAAATTGGTGTGTTTCGTCGACATCTTTTTACGATTCGTCAAACTCAACGGGCGAAACCAATTATCAAAGAGAGAACGACTTTGCTCGACTGCGTTGATTCTGTCTCGAGAATGTCTCCGTTTCTTTCGTACGGTTGCGTAGGTAGGACAAGGGCGACGAGCGCTTAGCTCCGTTCAGCCAACAAAAGTCGCTCGCCTAGGTAACAACTCACAACGAATTTCCTAGAGTGT
Organism: Daphnia galeata; assembly: GCA_030770115.1. Lineage (NCBI taxonomy): Eukaryota > Metazoa > Arthropoda > Branchiopoda > Diplostraca > Daphniidae > Daphnia > Daphnia galeata. The sequence goes on along the minus strand of CM061120.1, from coordinate 2,934,417 downwards.
CTTAGACAGTTCGGGTTTAAGGTGGAAGGCAAAAAATTCGTAATAATGTTGTGTAATCGATTGAAAATGGAGTAGAAAGTATCAAATATCCATTCATGATGGATAATTGGTTATCGCATTATAAAGATCAAGAGAGACAGATCGACGCTCTGATTCACTGAACATATTTGACACACATATGTTATTAGAACAAACCGAAGCTTGATCCAACGTACCATTTGCTTGGTTTCCGACTTGGTTTGATAAAATATCATCGTAATCCTATTTCAGCTGCTTATTGGACCACTTTTATTCCTCTTTCTCATTTGTTCCATCCAAATGAGCAGTTTTCACAGTACGAGAAAACAGCGGGACTTCAAAGTGATAGAAATTGAAAATCATCTGCATATCAAGAAAATAATATTAATTGAAAAATGAAACGCATAATTAATTGCGGCAGTTCAAATTGACATATAGAAGGGACGAGGCTTGCACGGAATACGTCGATTGTGTACGTCATTGTGTGCAATGCACTGTGCATGGCTGTAAATAGGCAATAGGGTTTGCAACACATTTATTGATTTTTTTTTCGGATGTAAATGCAAGGCAGCATTAAATGTGTATATTTGGGATTGTTTATATTTTCTTTGGCAATGATAGACGACCAGTCAACCAAGTTGACGTCAGTGGGTCTCCTGTGGGAATTTACCTCCTTTGTAATGGAATTGCGATGGTTTGATGATGAGACTATTATCGACAGGAGAGAACGTTCATGTTTTCCTGATGGTAGTGGCCGTTTCAACAGATAATTCTTGGAAAAATCTCTAACGAGGTTCATAATGAGCGCGTAACTATGGCGCGACTATGGCAACTGAATTTTTTGTTCCGAAAAACATTTTCCCGTTCAAGAAATCTTCACAACATCAACACTACTATATTAGAACGACAACGCACAAAAAATTGAAACAGAAAGCCAACGACAAATAGTAGAACAGCAGTTCTAGGATAACATAGTAACTCTGTATATAACTCTGATCTTTGCGGCTGTCTCGTCTGGTCGCGACAATAATGTAGCCCCACATAAGAGTGTAATAGTTTCTCCTGGTCTTGTGTACTATTTATTTATTTTTTGTTCCTTTTTTTTGTGTGCTCTTGTAGCCGGGCCTTTCTCGCTCCCTTTTCTTTCTTTCTCATCGAGTCGGCTTCACTGTACTGTGATGTCAATGGTCGCTAATGCTCCTAGTCGTTAATCACTATGCGCTCGCTTTCTTCTTTCTTTCCCCCCATCTCGTCTGGGCGCATGTTAACGCGATGCAGAAGGTTGTCAACAAAAATGTCTCGGTTCTCTTTCTGTTCTGCGATTGCAAGGCGATTGCATTATTTCTCTTCTTCTTCGCCTCCAGTCACAAGTCACACGACCACTGGGAACTCGCTATGCCATATACACTCGCATACACAACGCAACAAACATCAGCATCAGAATTCTAAATAACAAGCGAGCTCACGCTGCTCAAGGCACTTGGTCGCTCACACAACCAAAGAATCACAGAAATTGAGTCTATTGCAAAGCTGAAATTATCGTCGTTTTCTGCAGATAGAAAAATTATTCGCAATTTCTATAGCCTATATGTGCCTGCCCATGTATACAAGTGCTTATAGAATTTGTTTCTTCTATCATTTTCAATTTCACATAAAATGAATAAATTAACTAAAAGAATGGCAAAAACCCCAAAATTATTTAACAATAAACAAATTCTGATTAAGTAGACAAAAGTTTTGGGAAACTTTAAGAAAAAATATTAAGGAAAAAGATGAGGAAAGAAGAAGGAAATAAATGAAACTGGTTTCGGCAAGAGGGTTCTCCCGTTTCGTTTGTCCGGATCTAATTGGAAAGCCGTGTCGGGAGTTGGAGGAGGGGAAGGATCGCCCAGTCGGAAAGTAAAAGGGGAAAAAATGAGGAAAAACTGCGGGACGAGACAATCTAAAGACGTCAGTCAGCATCAAAGAACATCTGCGTTATATATTGGGACTGATGTGCGTTATGGAGTTCTTTCTCTATCTCCACATCATTTCTCGTTCTCTTTTCCATTTTTTTTTGTGTTGGTTATCCTAATCTTTCCCCTCTTGTTTCGTTCATCATCGTATTTCTCTTTCTTCAATTTTCCTTCTCCTTGTCTTGTCAGATTTCGTTGCCGGCGACGAGAAACGCCCAGGTTCCTAGCGCACCAATCCAATGCCTTGCACATACAAAAAAAAGTTGTCTGTGCTCTGTATTACAGAGGATTGCTAATCAATGTTCGTAACTCATCAGGGCTCCTCTGTCTGCCGAAGACCGGCCCAGATTTTTTTTTTCATCCATTCTATTGAGGAGTTTGTTGCAATCCTGACGTCGTCGACGCCGTTGGGCGCTGGTAGGAACGAAATGATAAACCAGTGGAATATCGCCAGTCCTTTTCTTTTCTTCGACTAGGAAACCAAATGGAGTCGAATAAATGAAAGAAACAAACCCATCAGAGAAAAAGAAGAAAATAAGGGAAAAAGAAGAAGATAAAAAGATGAGACGAGATGAAGAAAGAAGTAAATATAACGCGAGCATCCATCATCGCGAGCCTCCTACACCAGCGCGTACAAATAAACGAGTCTGTTTCGTTGCGTCGTTCTCGCGTTTCTGTTTTGCGTTTTGTTTGTTTCCTCTTTTCCCTTTTCTCTTGACGAATATAAAAGTGAGACGAACACATCAGACTTCAAACAAAAACAAAGCAACAACGAACAGACGATGAAGCAGCTGGGAGAAAACTGTATTCCAGATTTGATGGATTGTGTTCGGAAATAAACTGCTACAACATTTTTTATGATCCTTGCAACTATAACCAATAAACTGAATTGGAAAACTTCAATGTACATAGTTGACTGCGACGAATTCTAGAGCATTATTCAATCGTCAATTTGTTCATTTTTAGAATTTGTCTGCCTCACTAAGCGGAAGTCAAATATTATAATCATAATCAGTCATTAACAAAAATATTTCTCTGTTTTTGTGCTAAAATAAAACAGGAGAAAACAAAAATGAAAAATAAAAATGAAAAAAACTTCAACATAAAAGGAACGGTGTAATTTTGCTTTTGGGTTGCTTGGACTGTCACAGTCACACGCTTCATTTCAACTTGAAATGAATGTGTGTCTAAATAAGTTCCATAGAAAATGATTATAGAATCCGGCAACTGGAAAAGAGGCGAGTAGCTAAAGATATCAGCGACAGTAGTCGAGTCGTGCATTATTCGTTTCACATTTCTCTCGTCGTCGGCGAGAGGCGGTGGTGGTGTCCGCTTGTCCGCCCAATGATATTGAAGTCATACTTCTTCGTTCTTCTTGTCGTTCTGTCTCGATCGCCCTCTATCTCCTTTTCCCAGTTTTTCCACCATCCCCCAAAGTTACTCTATATACTTATTCTTGTTTATGTCTTCGTCTTTCGGTGCGGATGCAGTCGAAGAGTAGATTGCAGGCAACTGAGAGAAAGAGAGACAGAAAACAAAATAAGATGGTCTGCTGCTCTGCTGGCTAAAACGAAAAATATCAAAGCGCGACAGATGCTTCCACTGGTGAGAGGCGAGCATGTTGCCGTTTCTTGTCTTCATTTTTCTATTTTCTTTCACGACGGTGATGTGACGGCGTTGTAGAAGTAGTGAGGTACCATAGTAACTAGCGCCACACTCTTAGGACTTGCCATTAAAAACAGATAGGATCCGAGTGGGAGTCATCACTAACCACGCAACGACCCCCCATTCTCACCCGAAAGAGCATCTTGTTTCATATGGTGGGCACCATCTTCTTTAACCGTAAGCATACCAGCAGTGCCCTGTGTAGTTTTCTCCCCTATTGGCTAACTATCAACTCCCTCCTGTTCTGCGCACTAGAATGAAATAGACATAAAGCTAATATGTGGCACGAGCCATTTGAGCTTTCAACGTTGGAACCCATGAATCTAGTTGCAAAGCCACTTAAACTCGCTTAAACTTACATGCGTTCGCTGCACTCTCCTTCCTTTATTCCTCTTCTGTATTAAAAATCAGACAATATTATTACATGTGTAGCAACAACATGCAACAAACTAAACAAACAAGACGCACTTCTCCAAGTGTCTTGCGAGTGTCTTGTACGAATCATCCGTCACCTAGACATATCGTACAAAGGCCATTGATATGACATGCCATGGATATTCCCTACTTTTTTCACGGGTGATGGTAGAATGTCTCTTGTAACGTACCGCATATACGCACCATATTTCTTCGATGGACCATGTTTTTTTTCTTCTTCCCTCTTGCAACTCTTACTCTTTTGGTTGCGCCGTCACATTGCTCTTGTTGTGTTGCTCTGCTGCATCTATTTTGCCTGTATATGTGAATCCTCGGTTCATCACTAATCCTAAATTTCCCATGTTTTTCTTGGTTGAAAGTTGTTGTCGAGTCTTCCTCCTTTCAGGGTTGTCCAGACAAACAACCCACGAGGAACTGTCGGGTAACAATCAACCAGTCGGAAAAATGTCATTTGTTCATGCATTGCCGTGTTGCCATAGATGATACCGATACCTATACTTGTTATCTATACTTCTGTGTCCTATTATGCTGTGACAGAGGTCGTCTACGTATCAAGAGAAGAGAATTGAAAATCTAACTTTTATACTCATGTAATATTGCTACACGGAAACCAACTGCTGGACCAATGGACATGACATTTCCTACTTCAAGACATGTGAACCATAGAAATGGATAATAAGATCTGACATATTATGAACTAGATGCGGCGTTTCAGCTTTGATGTGCGTCTTGTATAGGTGGATATCACTAGTATAACCGCGACAATTGTCCTTTCAACCTGAATAATACGAGACACTTGCATTCACTTTAATATTTCGACCAACGACTATTTTGAATATTTACCGATATTGTCGCATGACTTTTATCAAATGTGGGCAATGGTCTTGATTGTTTGAACACGGAAATGCACGTCTATACATTGCACCTAAAGAAGCCGCTTGACGAAGGACATCAAAAGAGGACAGATCCATCATGTTTATAATGGAATCATTGTCAATTCTGACGTGGATTGAACATTGGCGAACTCATCAGATCTGCCGTGGGCGGATCGATGCAGTTTCCATATTTCATTAAAGATGATCAGTCTTTGGGGCACAGTAAGAACAAGAGACAGAATCTCTTTTAAAATTTTTCCCTTATTGTTGGATGGCTTCTACACAAAAGTTGCTAAATGAGAAGTGTCCGTTGTCTTGGACTCTTGTCGTAGCATTTTGGATGAGATTTTGGATAAGAATTAAGAAAGAACATCTAAGTGAGCAGCAGCTTCAATAGAGAACAGAGCACAACAGCAGTCCAATTGCCGTGAATTACTGCCATCATTGCTATGCCTAAAATATTGACACCTTTTAATGTTCGTAGTCGATGCTTTTGTCGTGCTGGGCGTTAGAAATATTTTGTTGCTAGAAACATACAAAGTAGGTTAAAGAATAAAAGATTTATAAACTTTGCTGATACTACTTATTTATTTCATTCTATTTTTATCTTTTCCTTTTTTTATTTCCTTCAATGTGTGAGTTACACAAGATTTCTATACTTGCAACGTATTCTGATAGTCTTGTATTCATATTTGATATTTTCTTTTTTCGTACGATAGAATAGAATAGTATTCAATACAACGTCTATGTGTGTGTGTTGTGTGTATATACAGTAGGCGCTCATCCATATCTCGGCCGCTTGTCTGATGGTGGGATACTATATAGACCCACCTCCTGTCGACTCTGGACCGTCTGTAGGTTGGATGGAGGCTTGCAGCACGCGCATCGAGCTATCGGGACGACGTAATAGATTGGCCATCCATCAGTCGGCTGCCAAGCTGACTGCCGTCTCGATCAGTCTCTTCTCACATTCATCGGTCGGACTCCCTCTCAATCTCGCTTTCTCTCTCTTCTCTTCTGTCGTTTGCCGCTGCTGTTCACTCTACGCGCTCCAGCGTCCATTATATGGGATCCCATTCTCACTCATCTCATGCAGCCATCCAGCAGCCTAACGCCTAAACCAGTAAGACCTCTCTAGCTCTCGCTGCCTCGTTGTAGGAGCCAGGAGCCATAACAGAGAAGAACAGCGTACAGCGTAGGCGGAGGACGACAATAATTGCTTCTCAGCACTGTGCAATTCAACACATCGCTCTTTCCTGGAAAACGAAACGATCGAGATCGTGACAAACACCGTCCCAACTACGTACTAGAGAAGAAAATAAGTATGGAAGAAGGTATACAGCAGTATATAGGAGCCTTAGGAAGGCAGAAGGCAGTATGGCGTGGATCCGTTACGCTCTACGCTTCTCTTCTACATCACAAGTATAGGCGAACGAGTGGTCGGTGCCAGTTGACGTATATATACTGTACCGTTAGTCCGGTACTATAAGGCTGTGAAGGATATTGGCAACTGCGAATGCAAACATCAGCTGAGAGATGTAGGCGAAAGAAAGTGTCGATGGAGCGATCACTTTCACGTTGTAATATTATATCCCTACGAAACATGTTGACTTGTCTGTCTCATCCACATTCTTAACCAGAGGCTCTTTCTTTCTTCTTCTGAATTCGCTGCTGTTATTTTAATTGTAGGACTTGTAGCCAGAACATGTAAAGCAGTTGATGAAATTTATATTTTCTTATTTTCTTAGCTTTTCCATTGTTTTAGAAATGAATATGGATGATGCGATCAATTGACAGGTTGATCAAACTTGAAAATCCCCGAATAATTTTAAACTTTGTATAAGTCCTCTATTCTTGTTTTCTTTCTTTTCTTTTTGCCTTTTCCTTATTTTCTTTCTTTTTATTCTTTTTGATGACACGTGTACGAGGCGGTTGTGGCTAATCAAGAAGAGCTCATATGGAGATATCTGAACGACTGTATACGAGGCAAAGGTCCCGATTTTTGTATGTATTTTTCTTCTTTTTCTTTGAATCCTTATAATTTGCTCCACCCCCTAATCAAAAACATGTCCTTCGTGCAGCACTACACATGTTCTTCAGCATCCTGTCCCCATTTTGGCAGAGTTTCGAGCCTTCGAAGCGTTTTATAATTTATATTATACAAACACCACATTATATAGTGATATTCTACACTGATGGCCGGAAAACAAGTCCATAACAAACCAAACTGCTTGGCTATAAATAGAACAACATTGGTCATATTGATTATCTTATTGCATTCGTGTATATTGATGGACCAAATGACCTCGATTAGGTCGTATAGGTTCTAGAATGGACAAATCGAAATATCGGATGTCCCTCTCTCGACAAACATATGTGTGCTTTGAGCTGAACTGCTTACGCAAAATTTAAATAAGAGAACTTTAATTATATTTCGCATTTTGGGCGGATTCGTCTTCTCATAAAAAGATGCAAATAGATATAAAGCTGGGAAATGATTTCTCTTGTTTATGATTGTCAGCGTATATTAGAGGCTAGTTGTAGCAGTGTAGCTACTCTCCAAGGAAGACGCATTGAAAAGATGAGAGACGGAATCTATTTTCAGCTTCTGTCTGATGTGAGAGGTCAATGTTGGCGACGGACCGTTATCGACTCACGATGATAAATGACTTGAAAAGGGCAGCAAAGAAAAGGGCGACCACTGTAAAGTTAGTGAACGACAATTCAGCAGTAGCCCATCACAAGCGGATGGAAATAAGCGCTGGTGGCACTGCCCAAGGGTTGAAGTACAAAGAAATTTTATTCGCTTCATCGACGACGATGGACTTTTTTTTCTATTCCCGCATCTTACTCCATCATTTTCATCGACGGGGATGTGACCAGGACAGCAGCGATTCTTATCCGACTATGTGGACGATGAAACTTTCTCTCAACTTGCAACCCCTGGTTTGGTTACGTGTAGGTCCTGTATGTTATAATAATTAAATGACGCAAAAGTAGTCCGAATAGAGAAATATGATAAAAAGATAAATAAATAAAAGTCCATTCACGAAGTCAAGCAGGTTTGATGAGAAATGGTCTGAACAAACGATCGATTGTATCCAGAAACAGCGAACAATAAAAAATAAGTTTGATTCTATAAAATAAGAAAAATGACTTTATGTTGATCATCAAAGTTCCTGTGTCAGCGAATATAACCCTACTCGGTTTTCCATGGCAAAATTTCAGCACAATAGTGATTATCTGATGGGCAGTTTCAATCGATTGTCTCGTCTTGTGAAATATTCACTGTTTCATAAATTAAAAGACATTATAGAAGCAATAAGGCCACAGCTGCCGTGTATAATTGTATATGTCTATCTGAATTCTGAAAATATATGCGGTGCAAGCCGGGATTCTGAATGCGTGGTGGCAATGGCATATAGAAGAGGAAAATCTCTTTCAAAGTTACCAAAGTTCTACGAATACAAGGGATGCGTAGAAAAGGATGGGGATCGGGGACGATACCGCGCCGAATGCACTCAGCAGACACACACACAAAACGAAAAAAGTCATCAACGTCGACATTCTTTTTTTGTATACGGCTGTGTCTGTACTGCGGCTGCTGATCGGATTCATCGAGTCGGAGAGAAAAAAAAAGAGAAAAAGAAAGAGACTGTACAGTCAGAGTCTCAATGAAACACAATCCATCACTAATCGCATCGCGCTTGTCATCACTGCGGTATAGTGTGGCGCTGCATATAAAGCCGTCGTTCTTTGTAATATTGCTGCTCCGATATATACTGCTGCTTTTCACGACCATTGTGCTAACCATCTCTGTTTTTTTTTCCCGTCGATATTATTAATATTATCATTATTATTATTCCTTTTCCGCAGTCGTGATCAGCGGCCCCTCACAAAATCCCGTATATAACAAAAGCTATAGCTTTGTTTGCGATTCCCTCATCTTCTCTTGAACACACGAACACACGACGCCTCTTTCTTCTTTCTCCCACCACAACACCAGACAAATACACGCCCAAATAATCATGAGGAAAAAAAGAAAGGGAGAAATGAATAGACGACGACTTGATACACATCATAACGGCACGAGTATAAATATTTCAATAGTTAAGTCTAGTCGTATAGTAACAGCGTACAAGAGTTGGTTCTATACAGAAGGCAATCCCCTTCTTCCATTGACGCATATCATAAAGCGCGAACAGTTCTTCAAGTTGTTCGCTGGTTGCGTGTTTGGCAACATCTTTCGTTGATAAGCCGCAAGAGCAATAAAACAGCGCTGCTGCAAACAGTGTATAGTCTATATACTCTACACATTTCCACACTCTAGCAGATGAAAAGGCCGCCCACTGTATTCCATTGAACTTACTAAAGATCAAGAGGCTCCAGAATCACCAGCCACCAGCAGAAGCGTTACCAATAATAATAAAAGAGGTCGAGCGTATTCCTCCTTATATGTAAGGATTGTGAGCTTATAGTAGTATACAACTCTTCACCTAGCTCTCTCTCCTTTTCTGCCTTTTTTTCAATAATAACTACTATACCGGTAGGTGTTATGTATTTCCTGGGCTATAAGCTTTTGACCGTGTTGTTGTCACTCTTTTCTCCTTGCCACACAGACGTTGAGATCACATTCTTAGAGCTGTGGACTATAGTGCAACGTATATATGGAAAACTCAGAGGATTCTTTCTCTTCTATAAAGGTGTATCTTAGTACTTATGTAACCAACATTGACTGTTTATCGATATTTCCATGACGGATGCAATGGAGCCTATAGACCTTTTTCCATTTGGTTAGGGTAAGTAGAGCGAAAAGTCGTGCGGCTAGTCGACTAGTGCGCACCATGGCGGGGGATAGCCGAAACTTGCTGCAGACTTGGCTTGATTCGGTTGATTCCCCAAGTAAGGCCATGTACTGTAACCTGTCAGGCTGTCAGCAGCAAAAGTGAAACCTGTTTTATTTCTTAAGTGTATTTTTTCTCTTGAAATATTCATGATATATATATATTATCATATATTTCATATATATTTATGAAATATTCAATGAGTTCTTTCTCAATTGAATTACTGTGAAAGTTGCATTGTGGCACTTGGTAAAAACTACGGCGATCTCTTTTTTTTTCATAAGTTGAACATATCAAACAAAAAGCTTTTACCATTTTAAACACTTAAGAAATGAAACAGGTTTCACTTTTGCTGCTGACAGCCTGACAGGTTACAGTACATGGCCTTACTTGGGGAATCAACCGAATCAAGCCAAGTCTGCAGCAAGTTTCGGCTATCCCCCGCCATGGTGCGCACTAGTCGACTAGCCGCACGACTTTTCGCTCTACTTACCCTAACCAAATGGAAAAAGGTCTATAGAGACACGATGTATGCGTACAAGCCAAACAAGTCGGATTATTATTGACCCAGAGAGAATAAGGATCTAGTCGACTGAAAATGGCAGGCTTTATGCAGTTCAACATTCAAATAAAACAAATTTTTAAACAAAACAATCAGAAATTCAGAACTAATTTGGTCAAAAAATGACTGTACATAGCTCTTGGTCTTCCAGGAGGAGAAAAAAATTGTGACTTGGTGAGCACCAAACAATCATCGATATTTGTCATTTCGTTTGCTATTATTGGCGAACCGTTTGCTGCGTGACGACGGATGGAAGGTGCGGACGGAGCGATGATGTTAGATGTTAGAGACCATACAGTAGCGACGAAGACAGAAAGATGAGAGTAGTGTCAAGGCAATATGGTTCGGGAATCAACATCTCGGGGGAAATCAACCAAAAGTCCTGTTTTGCCAAGCTATCCTCTATCCTATATATTCTTCTCTTCCTCTTTTAGGTGTGTCGCCCCACTTTTCTTCTTTTCTCAATCAGCGTTCAGTGGGAAGAAGAAAGTTAATTAAATGAATGTTGCAGCAAAATAAAGTCAGAAGTACGCGCTTATTGGAACAAAAGGCCAGCAAATGTTCAAACTGGATGAAATATGATATACAAAGATCTTCGCTATTTCATCGTGTAACATTCGAATTGGTTACAATTTTAGAGCACCAACTGAATTGAGAATGAAAATGGTGAGTACCCATTTCCAGGAGGAGAATAATAATATCGCCTTCGAATATGAAGAAAAATATGAAGGATTATTCTTCTATCCCAATTCAAATTTTCCCCCCTTCTCTCTATTCAGCTCTCTATTCCAGTGCACACAGCTTATCCCCCCTCCTCCCCCACACTTCCCATGTATAGCAGTTTATTGTATGGTGTGCAACTTATATGTATACATTTGGTTGTCTAAAGCAGTCACCCCCGGTGTTACGCCCATCAACCCCCTCCTAGCCGGGTCTCTTTGACCCTATATGTGTGATGAATATCCTAACTACCACTTGTCCCAGGCAAAACAAATGTTGATGGCATTTTTCTCTTTAGTAGTTGTGTATAGTTGTGTATTATTCAATATGAACTATTCTCTGTCGTCACTCGTCAGGTGATGATGACAACATGTAATTACAAAGTCGCACAATTACGCCATTACCGGTGCCGTACCTTGTTTCGTCCCTTTTTTATTTTTATCCCGTGATTTCAGTAATGACAAAAACCGAATGATTTATTGCTTATTAATACTGGGACTTTATCAGTCGCTATGTATATAAGTTATAAAACTTACAGGAGACTGTAATTGTATTCTATTAAAAACCATTTAAAATTTAAAGATTCTATAGGCAAAATTTGTCAAACTGAATCTATAGACCTGATTCATTTTTTATAAAGTCAAGAATAATTCTCTAATCTAGCGAACCCATTTAAATTTAGCATAGTAAAGCCACTAGTCTGTCACAGAACGACACGGATGTGCAACAGGATAAAAAGTCAGTGAAAAATTTTAACAATAATGAAAAGAAATATCAAAGTCAGGGCGCAGTGAGGCCTTAAGCTGCTACATCCACTAAGTTTATTTACATGTTATAGGTATAAGGTGTATCAGGTACATTGTCACACTTTAAGTCTTCAACACCAGAATAAGGGATCGAGAGAAGGCTCGTTACGAAATTCTAAGGTCTTTTTGGGGTGCTCGTAATATAAATAATATTCTTTCCATCCAGCAGCAAAGTTTAATTTATGTCGTCGTTATTTCTTTTTCTTCTTCTTCTTTATACGTCTGGTAATTCTTTTGGGCGAACGAACGAAAGAAAAGGAATAAAGAGTTAAAAAAAAAAGAAAATAGATGCATCGTCGAGTGAAGAAGAAAAGAAGTGGCAAGAAAAAAGAGTTGAACGCATCGGCACCAGCAGCAACCGGTTGATGGCGATGGCGACGAGGAATGCGGCGCTCTCTCTCTCTCTTCTCTCTTCTCTTTTTTTCTTTATTCTCTTTTGTTATTGTCACCTTCACGGTGCGTGTGTAATAAAGTAAGGCTATGCCATTGCTACGTCTGTTGATGCTTTTCATAATCAGCAGCGCCACTGCAGCCCGTCCTTCCAAAACACTCGCCCATTTCTACGTTTTCCTTCTTCATTCGCCCGAATCTTTTATTCCATTTTTTCTTTCTTCTTCTTGTCTTTTTACGATGGCAGAGACGTTTGTTGTAGCCGCTGCTGTTATTCTCCCAGCACATGTGACAGAGAAAAAGAAGAAAGGCGAATCAAAAAAAGGAAAAAAGGAACTAGTAAAAAATGGAGAAGTCAGAAGCGGAATAAATATAATCGCCATCAAAAGATGATATGAGAAAGGCAGTGGCTCGTAAACGGCCCAGTGTCGTCTCTCAAGAGTCCGCCTTTCTCGGCTTTTTCTCTTCAGTCTTCATTGCATCATCACGGCCAGACCATACTGTAGAATTGTTGTATTTTACCTTTTACTATAATGTCTCAGGCGCCAACGCTGTGTGGATCTTCTTCCACCGTCGTGCGTCACAGCGTACAAGCGACCGATGGGGGACCTATGGTACACAATAAGGTCCAGCAGACTAGCACCCGAATCGTTTTTTCTCTTTTTCTTTTTTGGTTTCTTTGTATTATAGGAAGCAAGCACCTACATTAACAACAACCTGTCCAGCAGCCACATTTTGTTTATGACAAGAAGCCACAAGAGAGAAAATGCTGATGTATAGAGCGCCACATGTATTTATTTCTCTTGTTGTCAACTCGATTTCTCTCTCTGTGCATATTGTATGGCCCACGTAAGTACCTTGGGTTGGATGTCTAATCCACAGAAAAGATGGTCAGGTGGACAATAAAAAGCTCCTTCTTCCTCTTCTTTCATTGTTGCTGCTGTTGTTGTGTGAAAAAGAATAAAAAAGAGCTGCAGCAAAGTAAAATCGTCCGTGAGTTACATCCAGGAATCTGTCTTTACCGCTCTTTACAGGCGACACGTCATAGTTAGATGGTGTGGAGCTATTGTGAAATGGTGGAATGATTTGAATAAGTAGCACTATAGCAGGTAATACTGAAGGTATCGCAGCTCTTCTGGGTCAACCAATGGTAAACAACGTTGTGAAAGATAATAGAATTAAGGTAAAGAATTGAATGGGAAACTGTACGTTTAAAAAAATACCAATTAGATTAATAAGATAAATGAACGAATTTAGGAAGCTGAAAAGTAAATCAAGAAACATAAAGTTCTTTTTAAGCAATGATGCGGCATACATCCATACTATAATTTACTATATAAACATAACACATAAAGTAAAGGAGCGACTGTCAATTGCACCGATTCCCAGTGCACGTCACTGTTGGTGTGATACCATACAATGCCCCTGCTGAACTATACCGCTGCATCGGTGAGATTTTTCTTCCCCTTCCTCTACCATTCTATTTTTTTTCCTTTTCAACTTTTTCACCTTCATCATATCTTAGGAAATTCCGTCAAAAAAAAGTGTTGAGTCTGCGGGAGGTCCTCCTTGTACCTGATATTCCGTTTC